>CM052098.1:16326221-16348526 GCA_028453745.1 Agapostemon virescens
ACTGTACTAGGCCTACAAGCTTTTACTTTTATTCTCCGTTCATAAATTTTTACAATCTACAATTGCGTGTGTAATTATCGAACTACGTTGATAATTAGGATAAATAGAATAATAAATAAATAGGAAACGTGATAAAAATAAATAAATCTAATTTCCTAAAGAGTTGCTTGACCTGATCGCCATGAATCATCAAGTTTGCATGATTGCGAGTGGAAGCAACGAGTGGACTGCGGATTTCGCACAATTGTAACAAATATGAGGAACAGAGCCGCGGAATACATTGGAAGAACTTTAAGATGTTGCATCGTGTTTGGGTACCTTAGAAATTATCGGACGATCAAACGCGTTGATCAATTTGGAAGATTTTTATATTTTATAAAAGTATGTAGAGTAACCCTTAGCGCTCCAATGGCGCCTCTGAGGCGACACTAAAAATTATTTAAAACAGCTTTTGCATTGCCCTGTTTGCATTTAACACTTTGACTGGCATGTCACCCATATGTGAGTAACAGAATTATTTGTCCACTCAATTTAGTTGATATCTAGAGAATACAAGAAGGTTGAAAGTGAAAACATAAATCTACTAAATCTACTAAATATTGTATATTCTTAACTTCCTTTAACATGAAATCCAGCGAACATTAAAATTGACTGCTGTGTATTATAAAAATGGCAAATTCATTTAGAATTCTTGCAATTTTTATTTAAATATATATTTTACATTTTTGCTCTCTTAAATAAAGTACTTTGATTTTGTGAAACTTTTGAGGTCGTTATTTAAGCAGTTAAAGAGTTGGTAAAAATCTAGAAATTGCACGGACGAGTAACAGTAATAAATTTTACATTCAGAAAATGAATCGTGTACATCGGAGTTATTTTACGTGCAAAAAAATGTGTCGATTTTGAAATTACAAAATTGCTTGGCGTGCTATAAGGGTTAAGAAGCCAGTTCGACAGGCGATATTTCTATCTTGAAATGCAGCCATTTGGAATACTTGTCCGCGCGATATTTCTGTCTTCCTTCTTCGCGAGGGACAGAAAATAAAAACACTCCTTTGTTCCGCAATGAAAAGGACGACACAGATTTTTGACGAAGAAAAAAGAGAACCTACACGACTGAGAGCACGGTGCACCGTCGAGCGTACACGTGTTCGATGAAAAATATTTAAAGGGACGTGACTCAAAGGCCTCCCACAAAGTGTCACGCGGAAAGAGTCGCGCAGCGTTGGTCTCTCCAGACCTCTTTTCCCTGGAAAAGTTGTTGACACGTAAAAACTGCCGGTCGAAGACGAAGAAGAACGACGAGAAAAACCGAGCAGCTGCGACCTCTGACACGGCTTTCAATCGGAGGACCATTAAATTTCGGACTTTTCACCGATGACGCGATACCGACCGACGGAACGGAGCCTCTCTGCTGCTCGAGAAACTCTTGAAACGGACCGTCGTAAAACGTAACCCTAACTTCGAATAAATTTACTGCCACTCTGTGCTCCACTTAAATTCCGATTTTCTCTCGCCGCTCTGAAATTCGAGAATAAATAAAATTTCTTTTTACTAACCCCTTGGCGACTCGGTATACTAAATCTATTAAATATTGTATGCTAACCTCCTTTAACATTAAACCTGGCGAGCATTAAAATTGACTGCTGAATAAATATATGTTTGCTTAACACTATGACTGCTACGTCACCCATATATGGGTGACAGAATTATTTGCCTATGTAAAAATAAATTTGTACGTTAATATATTCGTTGCCCTAAATTTAGTTGAGGCCTGGAAAATACCTCAAGCTTGAACGATAACTATGTGTCGTACATTTTAAATTATCTATCGTTGCTTCATTAAATAAATCACTTTGATTGTAGGGAATTTTCGAGGTCGTTGGTTGGGCAGTTAAAGTGTTAAAGGAATCTGTTCAATCGATTCCTATTAAGGCAATTTTATAACTTGTGTAATTGCGAAATGAAATCTACTAAATCTACTAAATATTGTATATTGTTAACTTTCTTGAACTTTAACCTAGCAAGCATTAAAATTGATTGCTATATATTATAAAAATGTCAAGATTTAATTTATTTAGAATTCCTGCGATTTTTATTTAAATATATGTTTGCCTAAAGGAATCTG
Source organism: Agapostemon virescens (assembly GCA_028453745.1). Taxonomy (NCBI): domain Eukaryota; kingdom Metazoa; phylum Arthropoda; class Insecta; order Hymenoptera; family Halictidae; genus Agapostemon; species Agapostemon virescens. Next base: position 16,328,350 of record CM052098.1, read on the forward strand.
GTCAATCGATTCCTATTAAGGCAGTTTTATAACTTTTATAATTGCCAAAATAAAAATTCTGAAAAGGATCATTTTATTTGATCACTTATCCGTTAACATTTAATTATATTGTCTTATGAAAATGCCAAAAGTTAATTTGTTCGGATTATTTGCGGTTTTCAATACAAAGTATAATTTAAACAATGCTGAAAAGGATCATTTGTAATAAAATTGTCTTCACGGGAATCCATTTAATCGACTTCTTCGATCGACAATATGTTGTAATAAAAATTGCACAACATTCGACTGAATGAAATCTCGCAATCTTGTTTATATAAAACAGTACACACCGATCAATTTTAATCGCCAGCTGTAAGCGTTAACGGGAAGTTAAATTGTACCGCGTTGTACGAAAGAGGTTCCAACTACTGCAACCGTAAAGTAAATCGTTGTGCAAGGGTAACAAGCAGTTACACTATTTTTTATTGCGTCGAGAAACACTGATCTAGGCCGAATCGATCAGCGAGAAAAACAGCTCTAGATTTCGATCGATCTACTAGCTAGTGGATCATAAACGCGTAGAGAAACACAGTGTAGAAGAACGAATCCATTGTGGGCAACGCGTGAAGCGAGATTGGAATGTTCTCGACTGTTTCAACAATTTATCCAACGTTTTACTACAATTTTATAAGGCTTGTGAACTGAAACACAAAGAGGAGACTGTTCTACAATTTCTTAACCCCCTTTGAAATGCCGTCTATGCTACAAGTTACATTCTTTATCTGCATCTTCGCGTTACGCTTCGTTTTCAGACTTTCCAACCCCCTTTGGAACTGTTTCCCACTTGCTCGTCTCATTGCCTAATATATGCTCGGGACGAGGCATAAACACCAAGTGGTTCGCTGACAATTTGTCAATGCCGTATATAATGTCTTTTTCCACATTTTAGCTAGTATCCGGACAACTGTCTTCACCCGCGCAACGCCTTTCCCATTCCCACTTAGCCTTCGTCTTTTTGTATTTTAATTATATCAATAAATAGTCTTTTCTCCGTGAGTCGACCGAGTTCAATCTTTAATTCAGCGCCAAAACAAAACACGCGCTCGTCGATCGATTTTCTAAGCAACACAATTTAACAACGATATATCGTCGTTCGCAGCATATGCGATAAGTGCCAACGCCGATATATCGCTACATACCCGATGGCGCCTTACTATTCGCATTGCGAGCGAGCTTTATATAAAAATAAATTTATAAAACGTTATAAATGGTTTAATTTCGTTACGGAAGAATTTACAAAATTGTTTTTGGGTTTGACTTGTTAGGAATTAACCCTTAGCACTCGAGTGGCGACTCTGAGGTGCCACGAAAAATTGGTACACTATTATTTTAAACAATTTTAACGGCGTACGTACATGCAACATTTTCTACCGATTTCTTAGATGCAAACGTAACGATGTAAAAATTGTTTCGAATAATAGTTTGGCAATTTTTAGTGTCGCCTGAGAGGCGCCATCCTCATCCAACGATGCTTGCAATTTTCGCTGTCTTCAAACATTCTTGAGATTGATTGAAGATCCTAGCAGCGAGACTAAAAATAGAATAAGAGCGTGGAGCAACCAGGAACTTTCGGTTTCAGTACCCGCTCAAGCGGACGCGCAATGTCTTTCCCATTTCCAATTTGCCCTCGTCTTTTTGTATTTTATTTATATCAATAAACCGTCTTTTCTCCGTAACTCGATCGAGTTGAATCTTTAATCTCGGATTAAAGATCCTCGACAGCGAGAGTAAAAGTAGCATAAGAGCGAGAAACAACCAGGAACTTTCGGTTTCAGCATCCGCTGAAGCGGGCGCGCAACGTCGTCCTGTAAATCACGATCGAGAACCGAAAAGCAGCAAATCAGCGGTAGAAAGAGAGTCAACAACGGCGACCTAGAAAAATCGAAACTGCGCGCACGCATGTGTGTGCATGTGTGTGTATGTGCGAGCACGATGGGGCTGGATTTTTCGAATAATCGGCCACGACCCAGACTCCGTTGCTCTTTGTCCGCGTCGGTGCATTGTCGCATCGAAAAATTCGTGAAAGATACGGCGTGGCTGAGGGATGAGGCGTGCACGCGGGGGTGGAGGAGAGAGAGTGGCTGGCGGAAGACAAAAGTCGGCCGAGAGGGAAAAAGAGCCGGGGGTGGCAGGAGAGGCGAAGGGAGGGTTTCCACTTCGCGAGAAAGCTGTCGCTGACAATGGGGTACGTTCTTAGGAAAAGGCTCGTCACGTGGCCGGGAACAACGGACATCTGATGAGAACGGGGTGCACGGGAAACGACGAACCCCGGCAAGCTGGCAAGAGAGAGAGCGACAGAGAGAGAGAGCGACCGAGAGAGAGAGAGAGTGAGAGAGAGAGAGAGAGAGAGAAAGGGTTGCCGGGAGGATGCGACAGAAAAGGAAAGGGAAGAGAGAGATTCTCTCGAACTCTTTGACTGACTGACTGTCTCCAGCCGGCAAATCATCCATTCAGAGAAAAGTCGGTCAACGATGTCAACCCCCGCGACGATACAAATCCACCCCCGTGACAGTGTTGCGGATAAGCGCGATATCTGCGGCCGTTGTGCTGGCAGGAAATGAGGGGATGCGGGAAAATAACGGAGGAAATGACGACTCCTGGCTGACGGTACTTTGCTTCTGGCCTAGTTCCATTGTACCGGAGAGTCCTGTTTCTGAAGCAGGACGGATGCGGGACGACCTAATGGAATATTAATACCGAGAAAGTCCTCGCGAAGAGTGAAAGGTGGATTCTCAAGGTACCCGGCGGACAGGGAACGAGAGACGCCGTGCATCGGGGTGGATCGAACAACCCTATTTACCAACCAGTGAAACACCCCCCGTAGACACCCCTGAATGTATCGCGTTTCAATCCCTCTCTGAGAACCAGATCGTGCGCATCGATCTCGTACACCGAAGAATAAAAGACATGCTAATCATCCGTTTATTTAATTTCAACTTTATCGACGCTTATCCCCGAGGGATTAACGTTGCCTGCAACACCTACAGAATTTAGTTATGCAACCGAAATTCTCGCAGCAAACGAGTTATGCAGTTACTTTTTGTTCACTTTCGATTGCATAGAAGTTTCCACTTCTTGTCTGGGAAGAACGCGTGCAAGTAGAATTTTAGATGTCTACGATGGCAACGGTGGAATTCTCAACCTGTTAACCCTTCGAGGACGGACGTCGCCATGTTGGCGACATCAAAACCGTGAATCAATCTTCGAAATTGTGAAAAATATAATTTAATCATTCTATTGAAACAAGATCGGTGGTGTATATTTTTATTTTCAGAACTTAAACCCTCAAGACGAGATTTATCTTTTCAACAACATTTCCAATATTTTCCAATAATCCTATTAACCCTTTGCACTCGAAGCTATTTTAACTTGAAAAGTTAACCTAGAATATTTTAATTCTACCTGATCTATTTTATCTTATGGAGATGGGTTCTGTTACAATTACTCGTTCAATACAACGATTAAATTTTTATTGCAATTATATTTACAGCAGTTGAATTATTTATCATTATGGTGTGGCAATTTTTAGTGGTGCTTCGGAGTCACCATTCGAGTGCAAAGGGTTAATAGGGCTCTTAACAAGGTTATTAATTATCATTAAGCTGTTTTACCTTCGAAAACCAAGGCATGTCATAAAAATTTACGTGATTTATATCTTCTTATGCATATTCAGGTTTTCGCTATTATTCGTCTTTGCAACAGTGAAACCCGATTATCACTTTCCTAGATGCAAGCATAATAACGTCAAAATTATTTCAAATAATCCCGTTGCAATTTTTGGTGCTGTCTCAGAGTCACCATTCAAAGGGTTGATTTCATTCAAGAAGAAAAATCAAAAGCGACTATAAAAAAAATATCGAATGCGAAGAAGTTTCCAAGTAAAGGATCAAGAATGCCAAGAAGATGAAGGACGGTTAATCAGTTTACGAAGTTCCCAGGGAACGGTCCGGAATCTTGTCCTTCCGTGTTCCAACCCTTAACTCCGACGAGCGGAACGGGGCCATCGCGATTTCAATTTCAGCCAGGAGAAGGACGGAGGGAGTGGGGGAATGAAATTATCCTTTCTCTCTCATCCGGGAGCAGATATTTTCCAGCGAGCTAGTATATAGGTTATCGGATTTTCCGGAAATAACCGACAACCGTTAACGTCCTCGAGAATCGAAAGTGGATCGTGGAGGACGCTAAGAATACTTCTCCATTCACCAGGCGGTCTATTCAAAAGCGTCTTCCTTTTCGACATCCGAATTCATAATTCCCGCGGCGCGTTATGAATCGAATTGGAACGAGTCTATTCGGAACGGATACGTTTTACCATCGACATTATTTATCGGGAAATCATCGGCCCCGATTCCGAAGGATTTGAAAGAGGAGATTATTGTTCCGAATTCGAAATGCGCGTCGTCGAAGCGCGATCGGCCAGGCAACGCGTTTATGCTACCTGTCGCGTCATCGGTTCTTTTTCTATTTTCCCTCAAGAACCTTTCACTCGGAGGCTACGTGGGAAAACTGTGATTAAAAATAAAAGAAGCGGCGCGCTTTTAACGATTACGCCCCGGCTACGACGCCTCCGCGCCGCTGTTACACGAACCTTTAAATGCGACGCGTTTAAGGGTCGGAACTCAATTATGCTCGCCTCCGAGGAATGAACGCGCTTCGTGCTCCGTTATGCGTGATTTCGGATGCTCGAGATCGAATGCTCGCGAAAATTCGCGTCCGATTAGAGGGGGACATATCGAATCATCTCTGCGGGGAACTCTTAAAATTCGTCGTGCGATTTCAATGGAAACGGTTTCAACAGGTTATAACTGGATTTTAGATTTTCTGTAACTGTTACAGACGCGAGTAGATTGTATACCGAATGGTAAACCGCGTGCGTAGAATTTGAAACTGTTGCAGACACATTTTCGATTTGTTTAAACGACTGAGAAAAGAAAAGAATGTCTGCGTAGCTCTTTTGTCACGCCATTTTTATTCTGTATGGAAAACCGTAGACTAGGTGTCAATTTGTGGAGTTACGGCATCCTGGATTGTTTATAATTCTGTACAGGATAGTGCTTAAAAATATCCATTAAAATTGTTGTTTTATTTAGCTAATATAAATTGCAATCTAATTTTTAAAATTGTGACAAAAATTGAGAATTGCATGGAAATACGCGATTTAAAATGGGCTACAGATTTTATGCAGTTACAGCATCTTGGAATGTTTATAATTTCGTATGGAATAGTATTTAATAACGTTCTTCGAACTATTTATTTTATTTTGAACTCAATGAGATCGTTTCATAGGGACGGTTAATTGAAATTGCAACCTAACCTTCAAAACGGTGACAAAAATTGATGCATAAAAATCCGCATAAAGTGATTCGCGAATTTTATGCAGTTACAGCACTCTGGATTGTTTATAATTTCTCATTGATATTCGGAGATGTTTACTAAAAGTTTTGATTTTATTTTAAACTTGATAATACACGTTGCACGGGAGCATGGAATTTCAATTGCAAACGTATTCGGTAAAATTTTGACAAAAATAAGCTACGCGAGGGACACAATGAGAGTTATGGTAGGAATTCTTTTTAAGAAACGAGAAATATTCGGCGTTTGAATTTATTTGAGTTCTCGATGCTTCTACGGTAGCCCATATAACTCAGTTACCGGTGGCGATGAGAATAAAGAATGCACGCCGAAAAGAGAAGATCAAACACCATAAAAACGAGCGGAAAACGTCTGTGTCCACGGGGTAACGAGGCGATCGAGCCCCGACAAAGCTACCTGGAGACAGATTCTAATTTACTGGAGGCAGAGCCGTGATTTTATCTCGAGGTTATCAAGCCTTTGAAGACGCACCGGCAAAACGGGGCCGTCATACTTTTCACGAATCTGTTTACAATGTTTTACCTAAGAGACAAACCACAGCCTCGTGGAAACTTCTCCTCTATCATTATACAGAATCTAATTCACATCCACACGAATTTAGTCGAAGAAAAGTCACAATATTGCTTCTAAAACGTTAACAAATTTCGTATCCTTGCTTTATGCACGAGATAACATTTCCATTTCTGATTATTCACAACATGATTTATTTTTAGTACAAATTTAGTCGACGAAAAGTCATAAATTGATTCTAAGACATTAACAAATTTCATATCCTTGTTTTATACACGAGATAACGTTTCTATTTCCGATCGTGTGCAGTTTGATTCGTTTTTGTAAAAATTTAGAGAAAGAGAAGCCACAAATTTAGAGAAGCCATTGGAGTGCACTCGAAGCAATTCCATTCGAAAGTGGAAACAACATTTCTACCGGTAATAGCTCAAATGTACATAGCTCATTTCTTTTCGTATATATGAAATTAATTACTATCACTCGTACTTGAAACGTTAACATTTGTATCGATTTTTAAACTGCAAAGCTAGCAAAGTAAAAATTGTTTAAATAGTAGGACGGCAATTTTTGGTGTTTCCTCGGAGACGCCATTCGACTGCTAAGGGTTAAGAGTCGCGCAGTCTTCGTATAAACATTTACAAAGCTCAACAAACATGCAGTTGAAGCGTTCATTGATAAGTCACTCTACTTCAACGGCTAAAATAATAAAGCATCGAGGAAACACTCTACCACGTTGCGACAGAAAAATTCTAAGACAAACAATCGAGAGCAGTCGAAGTTTATCTGTCGAACGGATTCGGCAGCCATTTTCTATCACATTTATCCAAATTGTGCTTTTCTGAGATTTGAGATTTTCACGGCTCGGCATCATACAGTTGTTTCTGTCGACGCTTTGGGCCGTAAGTGGTGTAAATTGTGCTTTTGTTGTAAATAGTGCTTTTGTTGTAAATAGTTATTGATATGTAAATGAATTATTAAATAGTCGAGTTGCCGCGTCGTTCGCCGCACGAAGAGCATATTGAAATGCGCAACATTATTGTTCGAGCAAACACAAATTTTAGCGTATCAGGTATGCTTTTTTGTAAATCGTGTCCTACAGGAATAAATTTCGCAAAGTTTCGCAATCATTGCAGCTAGCTTCATCAGAGAGCCCGGAAGACACACTGATAAGAGATACATTCCAGAGTATCAGTGCGTCCTCCAACCCCTCGATGAAGCTAGCTGCAATGTTTATGAAACGTTAGGAAATTTCTTCCTGTAGAACACGACTTATACCCTAAATTTATTAGTTTGTTATTATTAAATAAATAAGATGCGCGTCGTTCGTCGCACGAAGAGTATATTGAAAATGCGCAACATTATTGTTCGAGCAAACACAAATTTTAGCGTATCAGGTATGCTTTTTCGTAAATCGTGTCCTACAGGAATAAATTTCGCATAGTTTCACAATCATTGCAGCTAGCTTCATCAGAGAGCTCGGAAGAAACACTGATAAGAGATACATTACAGAGTATCAGTGCGTCCTCCAACCCCTCGATAAAGCTAACTGCAATGCTTACGAAACGTCGGTAAATTGTGCCGTAGTTGTAAATAGTTATTGAAATGTAAATAAATTATTAAATAAACGAGATGCCGCATCGTTCGTCGCACAAAGAGTGTATCCAAACCGCGCAACATTATTGTTCGAGCGGATTCAAGTTTGATCAGGTATGTTTTTTGGTGTAGCCGGTGCAGTCGGACTTTCCGATCGTCCAGTAAATATTCATTTCCGCGGGCCGGTAATCCGAGCGACGAAAAACCCGGCCGGTGCAAAAATCGTCTCTCGGTGCAGTCTTTCAGCGCGATGCACCGGGCGTGTGCACCTACACACGAAACGTTACACGCGTGAGAGCCGCGATCGTTCTAGGTAATGTTACAACACCGAACACGGTGCGCGCCCGTGTTCCCGTGTGACAAAAGCACACACCCGATGGCAACAGCCACCCCTTCTAACCAGCCAAGACCGGTTCCATAAAGAAATTACTGGCAGCTTAATTTCAAAGGTGACTTCAATGCGCGCGTTATGTCAGCGCCGCTCGTCATACAAAGTGGTCTACGAGTTTAAACGGGTAATCGTCCACGGGCCGGCCTTTCCGCGCACGAAACCTACTCGAATCGACGGTCCATGGAGTCCCATCGATCGCATAACCGACCCTCCCCTTACCAATTGCTATGCGAAACCTATTATTCGTTCGCAGAACGAATTCAAATGTACATTGCATCGGCAACACGAAAAAATATACCTGATACGATAAAATTTGAGGCGGTTCGAACGATAATGTTGCACGTTTTCAATATGCATCTCGTTTATTTAATAACAAATTAATAGATTTAGGGTGTAAGTCGTGTCCTGGAGGAAGAAATTTCTTAACGCTTCGTAAGCATTGTAGCTAGCTTCATCGGGGGGGCCGGAGGTCACACTGATACTGTGTATCATCGGTTCGTCTTCCAACCCCTTGATGAAGCTAGTTGCAAAAAAGTTTGCAGAACGTTGAGAAATTTCTTCCTCTAGGACATGATTTATGAAAAAGCATACCTGATACGCTAAAATTTGAGTCAGCTCGAACAATAATGTGCGTTTTCAATATGCTCTTCGTGCGGCATCTTGTTTATTTAATAATAATTTATTTACATATCAATAACCACAGTTATGAGTATTTCGATCACAACTCTTTGGGAACGAGGAATTCTATGAAGCGTCTTTCAACCCTCTGCGCTCGAATGTTGACTCTGAGGCGTCAGTTAAAATTGCAATAACATTTTTAAAAACAGTGTTTGTATTATCAAATTGCTAATTGTTCGTCCGTTCAACGAGAAAACATAGTTAACGTCAGATGCAAAGTGTAAAAAGGAATCCACGAAATGATAGTGTTCGATGTTGAATGAAGTGTCTTAATCTTGGAATCAAAATTGTTTCGGCTGTTAAGGGTTAACCCTTTACCCTCGAATTAATTTTAACCATTAGCACTCTAATGACTCTCATGAGATGACACTAAAAATTTCCACATGATTGTTTGAAACAATTTCTACATTACGAGAAATCGATGAAAATCAAAGCGTTGCACGCACGAGTAATAAATTTACCAAGCACGAAAGAGAATAAACTATTCACAATAAAACTATTCTAGGTTAGAAGACGTTTCAATTTTGAAATTAAAATTGCTTGGAGTGCAAAGGATTAATTCCTAACTCGAGACATTTCTCGGTCCTAGAATAATTCCATTGTACGCGGTTCTCGTTTCCTTTCGTGCGTATCAAATTCGTTACTATCTATCCTATATAACACTTCAATTTTTATTTACTTCTTAAATACAAACATTGTAATTTAAAAATTGTTTGGAGCAATAGTCTGACAATGTTTCGCCTCGGAGGAGCCATTGAAGGGTTAACAAACGCGCGTACTGGTATTTTGTTATTAAAATTTGTCAGACCGTTCGTTCGTAACTGGAAAATCCGATTTTGATGAAACTTTCTTTGAAAAATATTTCACACGTGTTTTTTTTTATCGGCAACCATGCACTTTGAAGGGGTGAAAATAGCCCTCAAAGTTGGGATATTTTTAAGATATCTCGGAAACCAGAGGTCGAAAAAATTTGAATTTCTTTTTAAATTGTGTGTTTTTCAATGGGAAATGTAGTCGCGCAAGGTAACATTTTAACAAAAGTATTCCGTTTAAACAATAAAGCTATAAGTTTCATTAAAATTGGATTTTCGCATCTAAATATGTTCCCTTGTCAGTTCTGTCGAGATTCATCTTCGAAGAGCGAGAGCGGTTGTCGGTAAAACCAACTGGGGACGTTTCAACCCTTCGTATGATTTTCGTGTTAAAGTGTATGGCACAATAATTATTTAAAACAGCAGGAGAAAGGATAATCGTGCACGAAAATTCGATAGTGTAAAATGCAAACGATTAAATTCATGCGCTATCTCGGAGGTTCGATGCGAGAGCCCGATGTCGACAATATGGCGACATCCAGTCTCAAAGGGTTAATAATACCGTGAGTTCGCGATGGCGAGAAGAACAGTGTCTACGAATTTGTTTACGAAGAAGCGTTCCGATTTTCGGATCGTTAATGAAGATTATTAGAGCTTGCAAGCGACTACGAATAAACTTATATAAATTGTTAAGACTAACTCGCAGCACCGAAACGATATAATAATTTAGGGGTGGTTAGGATCTACCGTAATGTTAATGCAAGATGAAATAACCGTTGAATTACGCGAATGGGCGATCAGCTGATCTAAAAACGCTTCCCCTCGCGACTCGATAATTTTCTAATGTTAGACGAACACGGTAAACAACCGAAGGACAAACTGTCTCGCGTACGCGAAAGCTGTTGGAATTATTTCTGGGAAGGTACGAAAACCCGGCAACATCGGGAACTTTCACCCAGATTACGATCTTCACGCGACCCTTTAAGGTTCAAGTTTCAGCTCTTGAATGATCCCCCGAGCTTGCGGCTCGTCTCGAACAAAAAAGCCACCCTTGAGTCTTCAAAAATTAGTGTGCAATCTCTGGCAAGCCAACGGAGCGAACAGAGAAGGCCTGAAAATAAAAAGCGCGAGAGGTTCTGGTCGAAGCTGTGCAGCGTCATCTTTTAAAAAAGACCGAAAAGAACGCGCGTTCCCACCCCTTTCGCACATCCCTCGCGGTCCAGCGAGCCGGGCGAGCGGTTCTGTTCGGCGCCGGGGATGAAACTCGCGAAACGCAGAGAAATAAAATGTGTGTGTGCGTGTATGCGCGTGTATATGCGTGTATATGCATACATATATATATATGTATGCGTGGGGGGGTGTGGCTCACCTAGGCCCATCTTGCGTTTCAGCTTCTTGAGCATCTTCATCTTGTTGCGCAGGGGTGCGAATAAGTTGGTGTCGGCGTTGTTGTTCTGCTGCTGCAACTCTCCGGCCGCCGGGATATTCTTTCCGTTGACGAGATTGTGATGATTGTGGTGGTGGTGCGCGAAGTGCGCCTCGTGATGATGGTGGTGATGGTGGTGGTGATGGTGGTGCTGCTGCTGTTGTTGCAGGCTCGCGCCGGCGGGGCTGACGACGCGGGTGCAGCAGTGACAGGGGTGGCTTTTGCTGCCCTTGACCGCGCACTCTCCGGACACCCCCATAAATGTAGCCGTGGTGCTCTCGAGGTGACGAGAGCAGCCGCAGAAATCCGGGGGTCGGACGGAACAGAAATTCAAAAAAAAAGCGCGAGCTTGGGGGTGGCGACGAGACTGGCGGGGAGGAAACGGGGATGGTGCGATTGGCGAGCAACAACACCGCGAATCGCAGATATTAACAATTTAAAAATATATATATATGTAAATATATATATGTGTATATATATCTAGCAATCGAAAGAAGAAAAGATATTCTTTTTTCCCTCGTGGCGGCCGAAACACCGGCTCTGATTCACTGATGGCACATGGAAGCACACTGTCGACGATCGCCGCGGACCGGTGGTCGGTTTCATCAACGGTCAGATGAAGTGTAGAAAAAGATCATCGAGAGACCGACAGCAGGGTGACTGACTTCTCTCGGCACACACTCGAGCGTCGAAGGGGTTACTACCGTGAATATATCGTTTGTTGTCGTGGGAGGTTGGTGAAGCAGTACCGAGTAATAATCGCATGACACGAAGACGTGAGACCGCGAGCAGGAACGCGCGTATAGAGAACGCCTACGTGCCCCTCGACCGGCCAGGGACTGACTGACTGCTGCTCGCTCGAGCGCCAGAGTATCGCCGGAGCCGCGCGCGAGCCACCGACCAATCAACGTTCGCCCGTCCCCACCAGGTTCCCGGGGCGCGTGGTGGGGAGACTGGCACCTGGTGGACAGCTGCCCCTTACCTGGCCACCGACACACCGGGCCACCCCAGTGCGCCAACGCGGGGAGGCCGGGGTGGACCGTGCTGCCTTCGAATCGAACCCGAGAGGCAAGCGGGGTTGGAAATTCGAACTGGTCGCCGACTGCACGAGCATTGATCCTGCTAGACGCGATTACTCTTTTTCTTTCTCTTTTTTACTCTTTTCGCCTCTCTCTCTCTCTCTCTCTCTCTCTCTCTTGCTCTCTGTCTGTCTGTCTGTCTCTTCCTCCCTCTCTGCCATCCCCGTGTCTCACCTTTTCTCTCTCTCTCGCTTCGCTCGCTTCCCCATACGGGGGCGTATGCATGGACCGGGGCATAGCGTATGCACGCGTGTATATGTTGGACGCGGATGTTCACCACCGAGACAGGGAGGAAACGTTTTTGAGGTGGACCGGCGAGTTTCGGCTGAATTGGAACGACGACGCTTGACCAGGGATTTTTGGCCGGACTGTGTTCGAACGGCTTCCGGCCGGCACCAACGGACCCACACCGTTGTTTCTCTAATGCCGATTAATTGGTTTGCGGATCACTCTGGTCGATAACCGATCCCCGGCTGTCGATGATCCACGATTTTGCTACATTCTGCGACTACGAGTAATAGGGGCCATGTTACCTACCCCTTTGTTCCGATTTGGTGTCGAGGAACTCTTCCGGGGGGCTTTTCGGCCGGGGGTAGTTTCATGGGGTCGCTGAATCAATTCCGATAGAGGCTTAATTGTTTTCAATCAGGTAACACATACCTCGGAATCGATGATACCATGGCAATACAATATACCATGGTAATACAATTCGTTTCGAGTGAACTCTTCGGGTAAATCATTGTTGTTCACGCAGAATTTTGTGGAATACATTTGCACGTTGTCTAGAAAGAAATTAAACATTTTGGGATATCTAGAAACAATTTAGTTCCTAGGATATAGATACTTTCATTTTTAACGATCACTTTAAACTAAAGTCTATTCATAGATTGACATTTTACATTTTCAAATAATTTCACATTTTCCATACATAAATCAGATATTTTTCAGTATTCGATAATAATTTGACAGTGTCGATTCATGATCAGGAATTAATTAAACTTCTTACTTATTTATTATTTATTATATATTCTTATATATAAATTAATTAATCTTGTGCATTTTCTAAGCACTGTGCGTACATTAATATGTAAGTTTGCTAATGTTTCTTCCGTTAGTCGAATATGTTTTGTGATCATAACGAATTTACAACCCGAGTTTGCATTTATTTTATATCCCCCGTTCGCTGGTCACCTGCTGTTCCTCTTATGCAATCTTCCTAAAAAAATTGACATCGGTAAGTAAGGATGATAAACGGTTAAACTCTTTTTTTTTTGTATGATAAATTATTACGACCAATTTTGTAACCCCGTTGACAATCTAAACCGAAAAGCTTCGATACTTGTTTGCTTGTTTGCCGTTGTTTGCTCATGTTGCACGAGCTGTGACAAAATAACTGCAGAAATGGATGCGAAATAGAAATGTTAACAAACTGGAGTAAAAGTAAAATATATTTCTACTATCAGCAATTTTAATAAACTATCGGAAACATTCTGATGTTCCTACAATATTTAACTTTTGTCAAAAATGCACAGAGATCCATAGTCTAACTTTAATAAATTAATTTCCCAATTACAATATAATCCACATAACAATAGATTAGACATTTGAATAAATTATAAGAAACAGTCCGATGTTCCTAAATTATTTAACTTTCGTCAAAAATGCACAACGATCCATAGTCTGACTTTAAAAAATGAATCTTTCATAGAAATCCTACACACCGCTGGTTGTACGAAGAATTAAATAATTTTCGAAACCTGCAATTCTCCGGTGTTTCCACGAAGGTTGCCAATTACAATATTATCCAATTAATAGTAGAAATCTGGGAATTGTTGACGCGTCCTTAGTACGTACAGGAAAATTCCATCGAAGGACACATCGAGTTATCATTTTGTAATGCAGCTGTGTTGCACAACAGAGGCCGCATTCCGCGAACATTCCGGAGTGTATTTTATCTTGCATTAAGAACTATTTGTTTCGCTTCGTTTAATCAAGTTAAAGTTGAAAGGTGTGAATTCCAGTGTAGTCTGGTGAATTTCAGGAACTCCAAATTCTACTTACGGTATCTCTGTGTGCACTCTTGCTGCGATCTGCATTATTCATGATCACGGGCGTTGCCATTTGGACCGTTTTCAACGCAGAATCCCCTCCATATTTTATCCAGGTTGTTTCTACGACTCTATTTACATATTTCCGTATCGCCCCGACCAATCATAAATTTCGCAGTTTCACTGTGTTTTCACTGCCGCTGTTGCTACTTTTCGCGATATAAAACCGGAGAACTTCCCAGCGATACGTCGGACCATGAGTTAGTATGACGCCAGTGAAAAAAAAGGGACGTTCTTGACGTCCTCTTTGACTTCTTCCGTTCTTCAGCCGCGCAACCATTCATTTTCTTCAACTTTATATTGCTTCTACTATAAAACTCATTGCACCAAAAGAGTATACTGAAACCAACAAAATATCGAATCCAACTCGTTACAAACATCAGATTCGTTCTTGAAAATGGTTCGACGAGCTTCTAAAACGGTTGAAAACGCACTTTGAATTCTTTTGAGTTAACACTGCTGCACCGGCACAACTGATTTGCTGAAAACGATTTTCATAAGATTATTGGCACTAGAAATTAGTTTATTCATTCACAAATGAATGAAATTATAGCGTACAGTGCAAACTTCTTTATGAAGTACTTTACAATAAGTATTAATAATTCTGACTCGGTATTAATAACTCTTGACAATTCTGTCAAGGCTCGCATGTGCCAAATAAAATTCGTGCGGCAGTCAACGTGTTAATGCAAACTCGATATCATAAAAATACGTTGTTAAATCGATGCGAAGCGAATCGGCCGAGGAAACGGTAGAAAATGTACCGCATTGTTTGAACAATGCAGCTGCTCGTTGAATGGCGAATTTAAGATTTTACTTTTCTCCGGCTGATTTTAATTTAAAAAGTTTTCGGTCTTGGCATCGTTATTGAACAAATCGGAGTGGCAGTGGCCGAAACAATTTTGCACGCACGAAATTGCAGTTGCTGTAACAATGCAAACTGCCGTCGAGCTTGTGCACCGTGACGGCACCGGGGCTTGTTTTGGTTTGCCACTTCGAGTTACAGGATCGAAGTACAACGGTAGAAATATCGTGTTTCCATGGGACTCGAGATGCGTTTCTCGTCCCATGACAGGCTGATGGCGATGACGTCAAAGACGGAATTAATTGCGCGAAGAATTTGAATTTCCGAGACCTTTGTCTCGGACCGTTACCATTGCCAGAAGTAACTTGAAGAGCAACAATAGGATTCTGTTACCGAAATAGACGCGACGATTACATCTCTAATCAGCGCTTAAACGAACAACAATCGATTCTCTAAATCCTTTACACGTTCAATTATTTATACATTTTAATGCTGGAACTAGCGAACTATAAATCCAACGATATATATATATATATATATATTGCTTTGTAATAATACGAGACTGCATCTATTAAAACTTCATACAATTCTTATTGTAACATTTTATTGTTTCAATTTTTATTTCAGTCAATATCTCATTTCGATTTTTTAGAAATTTTGTTGGCAGCTAATTTGGCAGTCAAAGTGTTAATGATGTACACGTTATAATAAGAATTGTATAAAATTTTAATAGATTTTGTAACAGTATATCGTTAGAATTATTGTTCGTTAGTGTTAAAAATCCTCAATAGATAAAATATGCTAAGCACGAAAGATTGTGAAAGCAGCAAAATTTAGTGAACAGAGCTAATATGATCCCGCGACAGTGAAAAATGATTTTCTTTCGTCGGAAAACGCTGAAACAAAATTTCCCCTTGGACAAACTGTAAATTCTTACCTGCACTCAATAGGCGCGTGACACGTCGAAAACATTTTTCTCGGATTCCATACTGGTACCCTCATCGCACGTTCACCTTCCGCAACAGTTAAATAAATTCAAATTACCCAAACCTCCTACGTAACATGCTCGGCCCCGAACGACGTGAATGAGGGCCTCTAAATGACTTAATGAAAATTTTTCCACGATCCTCGAATCTGTGTCATTCTTCACCGTTTTGTCAAAGGAAGAGCGGTATTAATCATGTTACACTGGCGGGATTATAAAATCTGGAACTTCGAATGCAGGCGTTTAAGGATTCGTTTAAAGTGAATTACTTGGTGCGACTGCCAATCGCATCGGCTGTAAAAATCCCCTTCGAGCTCTGTCGAAACATCAAAATCAGAGAATGGATCCCAGATTACGTCGATATTCATTTGTACATTCGTCAATTTTATTCCGACACGACGAACGCTTGTGCGTAACATTTATAGCGATTAAATTATATTTTTTCATGAAATTTGGTATGCACACTGCCCACGCGTCCAGTTACCTGTAACCACAGTTCGAAACGAATCGGCGAAACTAAGTTTTTTTTGTCCATTTCCGGAGCTGCAATCGTGGATTCCCATTTTGGAATCGCTGCCTCGACGATTCCCGGGTTTCACCAATCAGCGTATCTGCCGCAATTCGATACCGATCGACTTGAAAATTGGCATACACTCTGTCTATGCGTCTAGAAACGTGTAACCAAAATTACAAAAGAATCAGGGACTTGAAATTTCTTCCCCAATTTTTCGCGATTTTCGACAGGTAGTGAGTCGTCCCTTCACTAGTTGGCGATATTTGGCAATCTTTGAAGTCGTACCCCGACCAAACTATTACAGCTATCGACATGGTTCAAACGCGAAAATCTTCCTCAAATCTTCCTCTTTAAGAAGAGCCCTTATTTTCTAGGCTACCGTTTCAGGGGACTTCAGGAAGCTACCTTTTATCAACCCCATTTTTTCCATTTTCGCCATTGAACACCCCGAAATTTCAAAGTCGCGCCACGGCTGCAATTCGATTCCGATCGACCTAAAAATTGCCATACACTCTGACCGAGCGTCTAGAAACGTGTAGCCAAAGTTACAAAAGAATCGGAGACCAAAAGATTTTTCGCGATTTTTAGAACCTTCAATATTTAGCAATATTTGCCAATATTTGGCAAATCTTTGAAGTCGTGCCCCGGCCAAACTATTAGAGCTATCGACATGGCTCAAACACTAAAATCTTCCCCAAACCTTCCTCTTTAACACGTTAAGCGCCATGCCGAATTTCTGTGCCGTTCCGTTTAAGCCACTGTTAGCCGTCAGGCGGGCCTTGCCGGGCCGCTCGCCGATAAACGAATCAGAGTATGAACTGTCGGGTAACGTAACGCGCACCGCGATAGCAGAACGAAAAATCTGTCGCCGGTCCGTAGGGACCGACGAGGCCTGAACGCGTTTAACGTGTTAAGACCTAGGAAAACGTATATACAGCAACAACACATATTGCACGTATTCACGGCGCGCGCTTCCGTTCAGTGACAGTACTTCGGTGGAGTGGACAGCCGAAGCGAAAGGGTTAATAAACGCAGGATATCGGTTGCACGGTGTGCATGTACCAGAAACCGCATTGCAGTTCTGCGAGTCCTTGCGCCCTTTCGCGGTGTACGAAACTCGATTCGCGAATCGAATGCACAGGAAGTAGCAAAGGACACTCCGCAGACTCCTCCGCGACTCCAGGACGAAGGGAAATTAGAAATTGGAAATTCGACTAACAAGTGAAATTGAACGTGGACGCGACAGTGTCAGAAATTGATACCGAGGCGAGCAGTCTCTTGTGCAAACGAACCGATCGGATGCGATGCGATTCGCTGGAACGAGGTCCCGGCATTGACAAGTCAAATGGTGCTCATAATAGATAGGCAAATTGAAACTAGATTTTCATCGTTCGACGCTTCCAGTGTCGAACATTAACCTCGAAAATTCTCACTGCTCCTCCTCGTCGATTACTAGCAACAGTCCTTCGAAAATATCAAAGTTCTGTTTTTATAATATCTTGGAACATTTTAGCAAATTTGTCAGTGGCACAAAATACGACAAATTTATTTGTTTTCAGTAATATAATTTAATCCTTTCTCTCAAACATTTCCATCATTTCTCTTCGTCAATTATTAATAACAATCTTTAAAAATCGAATTTTACGTACAAATTTTGATCAGTTTCACACGGATAAAATTAAAAGAATTTCACGATCTAGTACCTGGAGTAAAACTGGAGTAAATGTCTGTCTCTTAAAAATATTGTGAAGGGTCAGTTAGGTTTCCGATGGCTAAAATGTCAAACAGGTTCGAGGAATGCATTGAAATCGACTGCTCGGCAGCAACAAGTCAGCCATTTAAATAGGGGATGGTTCACAGAATCGCCAGGCCTAACATTTGTCTAAGACGTCGCTTTTCGACCCTTATTATCGAGGGGAGACCCTCCGAATTACATGACCCTTTGGCTTCGACCGAAACTACCATTCTTACCCCGTTTAATTCCGGGCCAGTGATGCCGTGGAGGGTTCTTCTGGAATCTTGAACCCTGCCCTTACCCTTTAAACCTTCGCCGACTAAAACATGTTTCTCACCGCAGCCATTCAATTAAAATCCCACCTTGGACAATATTTAATATAATTCACTGTTACCTACACGCAGTTCACTATTACTACATTTTTATTTTGCCTAATATTATCGCTTTAACTGCCAAACTAACAACCTCAAAAATTGCACTAAATCAAAGTAATTTATTTAATAAAGCAACAATTGAAAACGTAAAATGTGTGACACATAGTTTTCCTTGAACCTTTTGGTATTCTTCAGATATCAACTAAATTTAGTGCAACGAATATATTAACCTACAAATCGATTTTTAAACATGGACAAATAATTCTGTCACCCCTATATGGGTAACATGGCGGTCAATGTGTTAAAGGACGAAAATTTCTATTCGTCGCAAGCCTACATCTTCTTCGATGCCTGCACAGTTTGGGACATCTAATTTGATCTTAAATTTGGAATTAAGCCTTTCTAAAAATTCAACGACTCTTAATTAAACTATATTCCGTGCCAAAACAATTTTCATTAATTTTTCAATCAAGTCGTACAGTTACTTTTTTTTTCTTTTAATATTTCCCTCGTTTCCGGATCGACCTACTTCGACAAACGCACAAAACATTTGTAATATCAGGCGAGGAGAAATGAACATCGACGGGACCATGATTAAAAAGTACAATTAATTTTTGAAACGACTATATTCCGTATGGCGATAAATTCGTAAGACACAATGGATTCGCCGTTGTCTCGAACGAAGTACTCGATAAGTCCTCGAACTCGTTAGCAACCGTCGGCTAATTTCATTCTTCGTTAATCATGGTCTTGATTAGAATACAGTACGCGCTTAGTACATGCCGGCGGTGCTTATAAGAAGGAATTACGCAATAATTGCATAAAATCGCGGATGCCAATTTTCTATGGAACCGCCGGTTTTCCCGTAGTCGTCCATTATATTTCCAGCGTATGCGCATCGAAAACGGTGCATTGTTCTATTGCACGTGAACGTGCACGCGACCCGGTGCATGCGTGATCATTAACGCGCGTGCGTAACTGTACGTGTCTATCCCGAGTGCATGCATATGCACGTATAATCTGTGTATGTATACGTACACGTAATATGTACACACATATAGGGAACGTTTCAGAAGTTTCAAGCACCATTCCGGTCTCCTTGAAATACTTCTTTTTTTCAGAGGATATTTACGGAACGATTATAATTTACAGAATTTCCACTCGACACTTAACATTTTTCGTCAAACAAGCGCTCCGCGGACGGCTCCAATCATTTCAATCAGGGTTGCGTGTCATTAAAATAAACTTTTACAGGAGGTTCCGTGCGAACGATTGTTCACTCGCTGAATTTGTTTATTCGTTTACCCACCGTAACGTGGACGCGGTTAAAAACGTTTTCAACAAATTGTCTTCCTTTCTTTCGAACATGGCGGAAATAAATATGCTTTCTCTATGTTCAAGTTACCGTTTGTCCATTGTGTTGCAAGGTAAATCATATCTTGCTGTGTGTTGATGTCAATGTATTTATTATGTTAACTGGATAAATTATCAATGCAGACTTCATAATCTTTCAGCGAAGAAGTTGATGTTTTTCATTGTGTTCAAGTTAAATCATTTTGCTATATGTTGAAGTAAATGTATTTATTTGTATGTTGAATTAATTATCAATGAAGACTGAACAACCTTTGGGTACAGGATTTATTGGATTTTTTAAAATGTTGGAATAACATTATCTTTCTATATATTCAAATGAATGTAGCTGTTTGTATGTCGAGTAAATTATCAATAAAGAACTAAATAAATCTTTGAGTGAAC
>CM052098.1:16374761-16400163 GCA_028453745.1 Agapostemon virescens
AATGCAATTATTTAATCAAGCTCACGCGTTTTATATAAAAATTGTTTGACAAAGTTAAAACACATCGTTGATTTAAGATGAATAATTTTTCAATCACGACTTCGCTTATTCTTCGTTCTTTCTGTTATTTATAGTTTAAATAGATTTTTGTGGATTTTGTACAATAGATGGATATACACTGTTTCGTCTCAGCTGTGCAAATAAATAATCTTGTCTGTTTATCAATCTGAGAACACACAACAGGTATGAAACACAAAGTTCCCAACAATAAATTTTTCAATTATTTATATATCCAGGGGAATTGTATTAACATCGTTGTATACATTGTATAATGTATGTACATTACGTAATGTACACGTGCGCGCGGCACACGATGGATATACTTCTATTTAATACATAATGTATACACTTTTCTTGGTCTCGTGATATTATAATTGTACCAGTTCGATCGGACAGAAAATACGACACGTCCGAGCGACGGAAGGAAAGCGAAACTCGCTGCACGTTAATGAATACATTAAATAAATTATATTCCGACGAAACTTCCTGAAATTATTGTAATCGCTCACGTTCACGTGCAACGACGTTAACCGTGTTCGTTTACAGGTAAGCGACACGCGAGCCATTATTTACAATTCATCGTACGATAATCCGAAACTCGGTATAATTGTTGAATTCGCGATCGGGCAATTTAAAAAATTACATTTCGCAGCAGCTGCCATCTACCACCCAGTTCGGCACAAACGCAATAAAAAGAATTACAACAGTGTTAATGGTTACCTACAAATGAGCCATGTAATTGCCAGGAAGGACAGTAGCTCCAAGATGGCGACTGTCTTCGAGGAAACAGAGAACAACTATCGATTTAACATTTAATTTTAATCGTTTCGCTTTTTGTCGGAGTATTTTGTATTTTTTCTGGAATGCTATCGATTCAGATTAAATCGTCAATTAAACGAGTTTTCAATTGGTTGCAAAAACGGATTGGGGGAAAGAGCACGCCCGATTAAACTTCTTGATTTTTGTGGGTCAAGTGACGGGCAAAGCACTGTGTGGCTCTGCAGAGTGTGTCATTTAATAAAGTTCAGGCTTGGTGGGGGCATAATTGATTCTGCAGATGCATTGTATGGAAATTTAAAAATAGCGCTGCTTTTTAAAAGCGACCTTGTTTCTCTATTTAATATCGATTTAAAAACACTCGAGATTCCTTCTCAGTTTTTCCGGCTGCCTTCAGATTATTTTTATCGTATTTCCATATTCTTTCACAGAAGCTTTTAGGAATTCGGCGCCGACATTTGAAGAAATTTAAGGAAAATTGATTTAGGTAACAATTCTACTTTTAAGATATTTACTATCGAAGCCAAAAGGCTCTAAAGGCCAATCTTCTTCCTAAAGTTTAATTCTCTTTCGACCCCTCTGTTTCATTCAAACGTATAAAAATTTAATTCTTTCATAGAAGGCAATTTAAAGTTCAAGAATAATGCATACTGGATGCAGAGGCATTTAAAAATATATATAATTGTTTCGACAAAATATTGAAGTATTTAAAAGAAAAATGATAAAGATTCATAACGTAATAGACTGCTGTCTTTTATTTTCTGCTGCCTATAAAACTGATAATTCTTCAATTAATCACTCGTAAACAATACACTCGGTTGTTCCAATAATAAATTAAAACAAGTATTTAAAACAGATTAACTTGAGTTGAAATTAGTTAATGTCCACTTGAAAAGAAATTACAGAATAAATGCCATCGGATAATAGATTACGAATACCGGACATAAAAATTATCTAGCATGTTTGTTTTGTAACATTGACAAGAACAAGTTTATTTAAATATTTTGCTACTTCCATTGTAGTATATTTAACCCTTTGCACTCGAAGCAATTTTAATTCCTAACTCGAGACATTTCTTGGTCCTAGAATAATAGAATATCAAATTTGTTACTATCGATCGGTACCTGTAACACTTCAATTTTTATTTATTTTTTAGATACAAACATTGTAATGTAAAAATTATTTAAGGGTTAAAAGATGTAGTAAATAATATTTCTGTGAAAGAAAGTTTCACAATTTTCTGAATTCGACAATTTTCAAATAAATAATCCGAGACTGGTGAATTTGATCGATGCCGGTAGATTTAACAGAGAGGCAGAAGAAAAATTATGTAGATTTCTGTCGGTGGCACGATGAAATCAGTCGGTCGATCCAAGATAATTTTATTAAGCGGTTGTTGCCAGGCGGAGGTGCTCTTCCTCGCAGTCAGGGAATGTCAGCTGCCTCCTGGGGTCTCTCTCGGCGTGTACAAGCCAGACGCCATTGTTCGATCAACAATACTCAACCGAACCGCTCACAACATATCCCATTCATTTCATCCACCCACTTTATATTACCCCCTGTGCCCACCCCCGACACGGATAAGAGCGAAACAGGGGACAACGACGAGGATGAAGAAAACGCTATGTCCGTTCTCGGTCTGCGGAAGAAGCCGTCACCCCCTTCGGCAAAACCCTTCCTTCTTCTTCTCTCTCTCAATCTCTTTTCTTTTTTTTTTTTTGGCGGGTTTCTTCAGACCCGTGGAACAATATATTCGCGACATTTCGCTCCTGCGACCCTCAAAGTACGTTACTCCGAGGACAGAATCTTTTTAACAGAGAAATACATCAAACTAAAAATTATTCCAGAAAAATGTCTGCGCCAACAGGGAATTGAACAATTTTATAAATTCTTTCGAACTAAGACACCAGAGGATTTTGATGGTCCGTTGTTAAAAGTTTTTACACCAACTGGAATTTGAATAGTTTTATACATTGTTTAACACGACCGGAAGCCTATTAATAGGACTTTCAATAATTGTGCTGTAACAAAATGAAGCTTAGAAATTGCTTTTACATTATAATTTTTAATGAAATTATCAGGTAACGTTACGGAGGGTGGCCAGTGGATTCGCAATAAAAATTGCTGTCAACGTTGAGAGATCCATTAAAAAGTTTTCAGTCAGGACCCATGGACCTTGAAGAATTGCAAAATAATGGCTGGTAATAAAAATGTCTGCAGTAACTGGAAATTGCACGTTTACATAAATCCTTTTAGAAACTAAGACACTAAATAATTTTGATGTCCCGTTAACACAAACTTTTATACAAACTGGTATTTCAATATTTTTACTAACTCTTTCAGAAACGAAAACACCAATCAGAGATATTGATCTTTCATTAATAAAGATGTATGCACAAACTGGATATTTCAACATTTTTCTAAATAATTTCAGAAACGAAGATACCAAACACATATTTCAATGTTCCATTAATCAAAATCTGTACACAAACAGGAAATTGAAAATTTCTGTAAATTCTTTTACTAAAAGTTCTTTTACTTAAACTTCTGCTAACTTTTACGCTGTTGTAAAAATATTATGAAACCGCTACGAGTTTTTGGAGTGATAAATTAATGAGTAAATAACGTTAACGCTTCACCACTCAGCAATATTTATATTGAATCGTCGAAGCTGCACATTGATAAGCAATTAATTGCAATACGTCACTGTTCACGATTTTAATCTGAAATCGATAAATGTTCCAACACATGGCCATTTCTCGTAAAAAATAACTCGAAACCGAAATGGCGAATCGGCGAATGAAAACGTTGCTCAGAGTCCTCTCGTGCGTACGTATAAAATCAATGCGCACTCACGAACAAGTCGCATCCTCATAATTTTCTTACGAAGCAGATAAGATCGGTGACGATCGAAGTTTTTCAGGGTCTAAGAAACAGAGGAGGATCACAGGTGCCTCATCGATACCGTGCCAGGTCTACCGTCGAAGGTTTCATGGTGTGCTGCACCGACTTCTTCTTCTTCTTCTTCTTCTTCTTCTTCCTCCTCTTCTGGCCAACCGATCGAGAGAAGCGCGTGCTACCCGCAACCTTTGTCCGAGGAAAAAGGAGAGCCGAAATCTGTGCACCACGTGCCACGTCAATCCCCAAGTCAATGAAGCGGGAAAACCTGGGGCACGATCCTGAAATTCTTCAGGTAACGGGAGAGCTACTCCTTTCATACGGTGGCTAAAGGCCACCGAGGGTTGTGCCAGAGCTTCTTTGGAATTCATCCTACCCCCGTAGCCAGAGACTCCGAATCCCCCGCGATATTGTTACAGACGATATATTATAACCGTCGCGTGATCAGCATGCCTCGGTTCCATCCAACAGCGGCTAAGGAAAAGGTAGAACTGGGTCAGCTCCTTCCCTGAATAAGAAATCAACGAGCGAACAAGTTAGAGAGAACCACCGAGAAAAAGGAGAGACACCTAAATGAGATGGCCCGCGTGTACACGCGTTCTCTACGACCGACTGATTCGTTTGCCCTGCGAAGAAGACACGCGCAGCCATCTTGTTTCAACCCTCAGGGGGTTTGATTCAGGCTTGCAATTTTCTCAAAATAACGCCACGGCCAAAAATTAGCGGACCGACCGGATCACGCGATTTTAGACCGAAGTTATCCCCGAGACTTTTAAAATTTCAAAGCTTTCAAGATTTCAAAGATGTTGAGGAAATGCACTGAGAATCCCTGCACTTTTCTCGCAAGCACATTCGTTAACCTCTTAGGCACGGCTGAAGTTTGCACGGGACTGTTTCTCTGTACGGCAGAGCACATTGGAATTAAGTTTTCGATAACTAAATTATAATTTTTCTTAAAGATATGATGCATATACTTTAACTCTAATAATTTTTTAATGATGTTCTCGATAACTAAATTATAGTTTTTCTTAAAGATATGATGCATATACTTTAACTCTAATAATTTACTTTAATAATTAACACGTTGACTGCCAAACGAATTTAGGCGCTTCGAACCAGTTTTATTTATTTCGTTCATAGAAACGACCAACGTTATCAAAAAGAATTGTTAGTTACTGGATCAACGTGCTAATAATGCAATTGAGTGTGCTCGAGCCACTATAGTGGCGCATCGTGCCTAAGAGGTTAAGGGCTGCTTTTAGGTATACCTGCGAGTGCTCGCAACCGCCGTTTTCTTCCTTTTAAATTATTATATACAGTTAACATTTTGCTGACCGGCAATTTTACACGGAAACTATGCCATGTCACCGGCTATTATTTTGTAATTGAATATGGAAGTAAAGTAAAACATTTTAAATAAACTACGATAAATTTTATTTATACTGAATGGAACGAAATTAAATTTTGGACATATTTTTTGTATAACTTTTAAAATATTGCGCAAAGCTTTTGCAATATTCTATATCGCTCTGGGTTTCATAAATTATCATCGTGATCGGTCAACAACGTTTGAAACGGGCAATGAAAAGACGAGTTAACTCGTCACCGGTCACCAATGTGTTAAGAGCAAAACTGAACACACATACGGAATTTTCGCGTAAATAATATTTTATTCATTGTTTCGATGTAGAATACAAAATAAACAAAATATACGGTATTAAGTACGATGTTTTAACTTTCCAAAAAATTTTCAACGATCTTAATATCCGTATTATTTTGATACATACAAATTGTTTTCGAGTAGTCGGTTTTACACCGCGTTCAATAATTATTATCTTGTCAGGACAAGCGACGATTAATGAAAAACGTTACTTCAAAAGTAGCGACGACGGCATCAATGGCTGCCGAAGCTGTTGGAAAGAAAATAAGCAAATGGACTGCTCGAAGTGCACTAAAAGAAGCTAATTTTACGTCAATAGAGAGATAAAAGAAACCTGCTCTTTCAAAGAAGAATCTCAAAGCCTGTTTGAGTTTTGTAAAAATATATAGAAGGTGGAACATTGAACAATGGAAGAACATAATCTTTTCAGATGAGTCTAGAATTAATCGAATTTCGTCGGATGGTCATTCCTTGAAAAGAAAAGGTGAATCACTGAAACCAACTTAAAAATGTTCACCTTCAAATTAAAAATGAAATTAACGAATGATTATAATGCTTCGGCAGCGACAATAAACGATTTGTGGAAAGGAGTGCAAAATCAATGGTACTCAATTACTGCGAAAAAATATAGTTTTAAGTATGCTTAAACACATTCAACGCACCATCAATGTCAAAGGTTTATGGACGAAGTATTAAATCCAGATAAAACTGAAATGTTTCGTTATCAATTTGCTTTATGGTGCAAAACTGACTACACAAACAAAATTTGTATGTATCAAATTAATAAGAATATTAAGATCGTTGAAAATTTTTTGGGCAGTTAAAAAATTGTACTTAATACTGTATATTTCGTTTCTTTTTTTGTATTGTACATGCAAACATTGAATAAAATATTATTTACGCACTGCAATGTGTGATGGATAATGCTATTCTCTACACGAGTACATTGGAATGAAGTGTTTGATCATAAAATTATAATTTTTCTTAAAGATATGATACACGTATGTTGACTTTAACAATTTACTTTAATAATTAATAATACAATTGAGTGTCGGGTCGTACAAGAAGATGACATCCGCGAAAGCCACTATAGTGGCGATAACCGTCGATAATCAAACATCATGTTTCTCATATAACGCGACGAGGCAGTTGTTAAGTAGCTCTCGAGAAAAGTGTTACATGTCACAAGAGAATTCCAAGATGGTGTCGAAGGACGTAAGTCGGATGTAAGAGACCCGTTCCTTGGTCACTCCAGCGGACTGCCGTAACGAAAGGGTTAAATAAATACGCGAAAGACAAGACGCGTGCCGATGGGATTGAGCGCGCACGCTCCTCGGCGCAATAAATAAAGACCCGTATCCTGCCGACGAGTTTAGAGAACCCTCGGAGGACAAGCGACACCCGAGGCATATCAAACTCTCTCGGGACCGGAGAATCACAGATCTATTCGATCAGGAGATATCGATACCAGCATCCGAGAGCTTCCTGCCCGGCCCGGCTATGCGGCCGCGAGAAGTGCCATGCATAATTCAGCAGAACGACGAAATTCCAGTAGACTCCGGTAGTTCTCTGACCGAATCAAGACGACGACGACGAGCGTGCCTCCCCTTGGCCCTCTCCTCTTGTTCACCCTTTCCTCCAGATCCCAGTTCGGTGATCCGGGATTTCGGGATCACAGGAAGCAGCCGAGGTATACGGGGATGGCGTTGTTACCAAGTGAACGTATCAAGGGTGGTAGGAGGCTCGACAGATGTTGAAAATTTCAGACTCGAAGGAAGGACCGAAGAGTGAAAGAACCAGGGAGAACAGCAGGGTCCTGTAGGAGTGAGAGAAAAAGAGAGGGAGGGGAACAGAGAGAGAGAGAGAAGATGGCGAGGGAGGGGTGAGACAGAGATGAAGAGAAGGGGAAGACCGTTGGCGAGAAGACAATGGAGGATGGTGGCGCGTGGCTAGCTGGTGCACTTGGTGGGGATAAATACGGGGTGTAGGAGACACTTAAAACGATGATGAGGATGACGAGAGAAAGAAGGAGAGGAGAATGAGAGAGAAACTGAGGTGTGCTCCGGAACATGGGGAGCATTGAACTGGATCTTGATCTTCGGGAAGGAACAGGGGAAACCTGCCGCTGCTGAGAATCGGCCGCGATTCCGACAAGCAGGATGTTACCTGGCGCGGGGGCGGAGGCTGCGAATTTAATCAACGGTCGTGCTGTTTCGGATACGAAATATTTGGATGGCGATTAATTTTTCGTAGCATCGGCGTCGCTGTTGGACGAAATCGTGGGACGAATATGTTTGGCGCAACGATGTTTTAATTAACCCTTTGCACTCGAAGCAATTCTACTCCAAAATCGAAACAATATTTTTATCTATAATAACTCCATTGTGAGCAGTTCGTTTCCTTTCGTTTATACGAAATTAATTACCGTGATTCGTATTTAGAATATTAACATTTTTATCGATTTCTCAACTGCAAACCTAGCGATGTAAAAGGTGTTTAAATAATAGTATGATAAGTTTTAGTGTCGCCTCAGAGGCGCCATTCGAGTGCAAAGGGTTAAGGTGCGTGGGAAGGACATTTTGGAAGGCAGCCGAATAATCAATCTCATCGTGCAGTTTGAGCTGCGAAATTTTTAATCAGTGACTAATTTTTCTTAAACTTGCCATCATTGATTGTGAGGACATGGTTTTGGGTAGATGTTTCGATAAATGCGTTTCAGAAAGGATATTTCGAAAGAGGGTCAATTAATGAATCATCCTACTGTTCCGGTTA
This sequence comes from Agapostemon virescens, assembly GCA_028453745.1. NCBI lineage: Eukaryota > Metazoa > Arthropoda > Insecta > Hymenoptera > Halictidae > Agapostemon > Agapostemon virescens. The sequence continues at coordinate 16,382,929 of CM052098.1, forward strand.
TGAAATATTTGATTACTAGCTAATTTTTCTTAAATTTTGAGATACATATTTGAGAGGACATGTTTTCGGGTAGATGTTTCGATAAATGCGGTTCAGAAAGGTATTTCGAAAGGAAATCAATTAATGAATCACCCTGCTGTTTTGGCTACGAAGTATTTGGTTACTGACTAATTTTTCTTAAACTTGAGATACGTTTTTGAGAGGACATGTTTTTAGGTACATGTTCTCATAAATGCGTTTCAGAAAGATATTTCAAAAGAGAATCAATTATTGAAACATCGTGCAGTTTGAATTGCGAATTTTTTGGTAAGTGACTAAGTTATCTTAAACTTAATATCATTGTTTGAGAGGACATGTTTATAGGTAGATGTTCTGCTAAAAAACGTTTCAGAGGGACATGTCGAAAAAGAATCAACTAATGAATCAGCCTGCTGTTTCAGCTGCAAAATATTTGGCTAGCGACTAATTTTTCGTAGGATCGACGTCGCTGTTGGACGAAATCGTGGAATTAATATATTTCGCGCAACGATGTTTTAATTAATATGCATGGGAAGGACATTTTGGAAGGCAGCCGAATAATTAATGATCGTGCAGTTTGAACTGCGAAATTTTTAATCAGTGAATAATTTTTCTTAGAATTGTGATCATTGATTTTCCGATAAACGCGTTTCAGAGGGACATTTCGGAAGAGGATCAATGAACGAATCACCGTGGAGTTCGAATTACAAAATATTAACTCAGTGACTAAATTTTTCTTACACTTGAGACATTTGCTTAAGCAGATATATTTATCAGCTCAATTTATCAATAAATACGTGTGCAAGAGATATTTAAAAAAATTTGTCCAATTACTCAACGACCGTACACTTCGAATTATGATATTTTTATCATTCTACCAATTTCATTTACTTCTAAAATACATATTCAACAAAATCTGGAAAACTAAAACTTACTCTTAACCCCTTGGGTACGGATTTATTTGAGAAAATATTTGCATGTGGAACGGAAATAATTTTTGGTTGCTTGGAGTAGTATGTAAAGACAGTACATTTCACGTAAGAATGTATTTATTTCTAAAATATTGGTGACATATGTAGTATTAAGATGTCTTCAACTAATTAGAATTGCAAAACAAAAATAAATTAATAACAACAAAATGCTAGGGAAACCAAGTGAATGACGTATCTCAGATGTCAAATGTACCTAAAAGTTTAATTTTTGGTTTGACGTCTTAGACACGTCATCCGCTCTTAGGGGAAAAAAGTGAATGACGTGTCTCAGACGTCAAATGTACCCAAGGGGTTAATATAGAAACTAGTCGACAAAATGAAAAACGATCCACCCACCGAGTCTGCTCACTGCAATCACACTTGCAAATTCAATTCCTTCGATAAAAAAAAAACGATCAAATAAAATGTGAAACAGTAACGCAGACCAGAACCGTCAAAAAGAAAGAAGGCGCTGTATCCCCAGAATCCTTCCGATCATAACAACGCAATAATTCCTTGGATCTAAGTAAAATACCTCTGCGGCAACCACAAATTAGGCGGTCGCACCTTGTGCGTATGCCAGGTCGGGCAGAAGCATTCAAGATCCTCGGGCAAGAAAGAACGAGAATGTCAACCGGGAATTCCGTCGACGGGCCTGGAGTTTTGTCCGGTCCGAGAGAGCGGCGGACTCTTCGTCGGCGGAAAAAGATTGGTACACTCCAGGCAGACGGTCGCGAAGTAAATTTAATGATTAATAATTACAAGCCAGCCACTGGCATCGGCCGGTTTACCTGGGCACATGACATTCTCCCCGCCAAGGTGGGAACGCTGACACGCGCCTGCCGCGGTATTGTCGCGTGGCTCTTCGGAGACCGGGTCTCTCGAAAGAGAGGCGGCAGATACAGGGAGGCAGTTATTCGAACAAGGACGAACACCAGGAGACGTCCGAGAAGCACGAGAGAGGGGATGCACCAGCGAGACGGAAAGAGAAAGAGAAAATTAGAGAGAGAGAGAGAGAGAGAAGAGGAGTGCAACAGAGAGAAAGAGAGGAGAGGAGAGCAGGAGAGAAGCGGATAAGTCGCCACCTGCCACGAATGGGCAGATGTGCCGGGTCCGGACCGACCGACGTCCTCGAATTGCCTCCTGGTCCCGAACAGGTCCAAACAGCCGCGTATACGGAAGAGAAACATGCCGAGCAATTAAATGATAATGCCGCGGAAAGTGGACGATTTGCGAAAAACGCGAAGAGTCTCTAGGTTATTAAGCTGGGTTATTGGGACAGCCACCGCTAGATCCGCTGGAGACCCACCCTCCAGGACCCGCGGCTGGTTCCGAAGGCAGAGCAAGCTGATCGGAAGGCGACAACCCTCGGAGATCGTTCTGTTTATCGATACGCGTCAGGAGAAATTTACGGTTTGTTTCTTAAAAAAAAAAAAAAAAGAAAAAATCGAGGCACGTGCGAAATGTGGGCCAGGATGTGCTCGTGCTGTGTCTTTGGCGCCAGCTGCTAACTCCGGTGACCTTAATAATTATGGTAAATTCGGAAGAATTGTTCTCCGACGAATGGCTTCGAGGTTTTCTTCCTTCGGAGCACGAGACGCTGCGGCTTGCATTTTAGCTGGTGGAGAGATTTAGTTGGCGATGTTAGGGGATCGGTTAGCCGAGCGCAGAAGAACCGGAGAGTTTGGAATTCCAGTTTGGAAGAAGAGTCGAACGGCTATCTTAGTGACGCGATCAATCGTATTTAATTGGACGAGCTTTTAGGTGATTTTTATTTGACATCTGTCTTTTGTTGCTGTGTTTTATTTACACTCTGCTGGCTGAAGTATTTATCTGTGCGTACTACGTCGCAGATTTTATGTATTTATCACTGCAACTCGGATTGTATCGTCATTCGCAGGACGTCCGTTTCGCGTCGAATTTGTGTCCGAACGTCCTGCGTCCGCTTCGGATGTCCCTAGGACGTTCGTAGGACTCGATTTCGCGGCTACAGGGTACGTCCTTCATTCAGGTTTTGCGAAAGTCATTAAGAATTTCGAACGTTCGAGAAATATCTTAACCCTTAGCCCTCTAAGTAATTTTAATTCCAAAATCGAGATATTTTTTAACCCTTTGCACTTCGAACAATTTTAATTCCAAAATCGTGATACTTTTCAATGTACAATAGTTCCATTGTACATGGTTTATTTCCTTTCATGCACAGAAAGTTTGTTACTATAACTCGTACGTGCAACACTTGAATTTTCACCGACTTCTTAAATGCAAATATAGTGATGTAAAAGTTGTTTCGAATAATAGTATGGCAATTTTTAGTGTCTCCATACACGTTCATACACGAACTACTATTAGAATGGTCATTCATTATGGAAATTTGCCGTAATATTTTGAACACATTACATTTTATGTAGTTCTTGTTCAAGTAAATCAATTATATAAGTTTACAATTATATATGAAGAATAAGTATTAGAAAAAGAAAAAAGTCTCCATTGTGAAACGAGTCGAACAAAAGTTTATTCCCCGGTTAACAGGTTAATGTACAATATTTCCATTGTACATGGTTTATTTCCTTTCATGCACGGAAAGTTTGTTACTATAACTCGTACGTGTAACACCTGAATTTTTATCGACTTTTTAAACGCAAATATGAGCCGTTTATTTTGAAAGTGGCTTAAGTCCATTTACGCTCGAATCGAGATATTGAAGGGTTTGCGTTGGATTAAATTTAAAAATATGGGTAACAGATAACATAATAGAATAATGTTTTTTGGGTTCCTAAAGGTGTCAAATTTATCATCCCAATTGGCATAATTAACATTATTGAAGAAATAATGTGTTTTTGATGGCTATGAATGGACTTACGCCACTTTCAAAATCAATGAAACGACGTTTTCAATTCTTAAGAAAGCACAAGTCCATAGGAAAAGTAAATTTCCTTTGAAATTGAAATAAATGTATACACTTTTATGTTATAAAATCAAAAAAATATTCAACTTTCATTCTTTGTTAAATAATTTTTACATTAAAATTAATATAGTTTTATTAATTATTATTCAGTCTTCTCCAGTTTATGCACGTGGGAGGGATTTAAAATAACTGTGGTGTGCAGCTGGTATATAATGTAATAAATCCTTATATTTTAGGTTTGTGAGTGATCTCGGTTTTTTGTATAGTGATGCCAACTGGATATTATTAAATTTTTCGGTCTTCCCTGTTACGGTAGTAAATCCAACGTTTTGAATGGTGCATTCTCGTTCATTCTCGTTTCATAAAATAACTCATATAAATCGCTTCTCAAAAATCTCATCCAACATAGTTTAAACCAATTTACTTTTTCACCGTCAGTATTTTTTAGCCTTTTAAAAATCGCATTTTCTTTGAACAGGCACTGTTCCGTTGTTTAAAACAAATTCATTGCACATTGATAATTCAACTGTTACTTTGATAATTAAACATAAAGCTGGGATCTCATAAAATTTCATTGCATAATTATTTTCCATATCTATTTGAAATTTTCGTGTCTTCTCACAGGAGCCATTGGACCGTTTTAACCAGTTAACTGTGACGATCTCTTTTCAAAGCGCACATCTATGTGTGTCGCGAAAATCAAGAGTTCTAGCCAGAGCGTACAGAGATGCGTGAATGTATGTCAAATTATTTATAATTTTCACTTGTTTGTTTCATTTCGTCTTGATCTCTAAACATTTTAAACATATTAACCCTTACCTACCGTGCAGTAAACTTGGTTAATGTATTTTGTGTTATAAAAGTGACAAGAATTAATTAATTTGGATTTTGTGCAATTTTTATTAGAATGTGTGTTGGAATAGAAAAATTCATCGAATCAATTTTTGCGAAGACAATTTTATAACGTCAGTAATGGTAAAACAGAAAATCTGGAAAGGGTCATTTGACCTCTTATGGTAGGTTTAGTGTTAAAATTTACGAATATAATTTAGTTTTCGCCAGAATTACAATTTAAATATCAAATTGCAACAAAATTTTACGCATGACGGATATAATCGTCGTGACACAAAATTCTGCCACATCTCCATGACAGATATAGTCGTCGAACACACATAACTGGTTAAGGGTTAAGAATGTTCTCGGAGCGTTAAACGTTTTTAGAAACATCCCTCTCGCGCGTGTAACTGCAAGAATGTTCCACCGCTTCGTAAAGAAAAATCTTACTGTCTCTACTATTTCAAATAGCGTTTCATCCGACTCGGCTCGCAAGAAATTCGCGAACGTACGGCGAATTGAATGCAAGTTTCACGGGATTCCCGAAAAATATAAAATTATCGACGATTCGGACGATCGACGCGGACGCTATTCTACAATATGTCCGTTCTGTGTCTGCTTCGTCTTTTTCGTTTTTTATTGCACCCAGACTGCAGCTCGTTATTACGAGCTTGACAAACAGGTGGTTGAAAAACCATTTCTCTTCGAGTCATTCGAAGTACGCGTGGCAAACAACGAGAGAGCCGTGGCTCGTGTGGTTGCAAGGAAGCAGGTGCCGATCGATTTTTCGTCGAGCAACAATGTTCGATTTTTCAGTCTCGAAACTGATGAAACGCCGCGCGCCGCGACAGTGCAACCGCGTTTTTTGACAAATCCGATATTCAAGATTTACCGTGTCTGTGCCAATCCTTCGTATCGCCGCGGATCGAAAGACACGGCCGGATATAAAATGTAGCAGGTGCCTGTGCTACCCTTGTGCCGCGGATGCTGTGTAAACACATTCTTTTATGGATACCGGAACAAGTATGATAATGAGGCAAAAATTCGCTCTTTGAATTCTGCATCGACGTTCTACGGATACGGTTCAACACTTTCATATCGGCGATCCTTTAACTTCAACGGTGAACTCGTGCTACCTTTAACATTCCGTCAGGAAGACTTCACGGAGCCCCCGTATAAAGTAATTTTGTTGAATAATGAAAGGACTGCTTTGGATCTTTTATTCGTTCTTCGATTGTATGCTGGCTCGCATACGCAACACGCCACGGTTGCAATAATATGCGAAGAATGCTTCAGCTGTGCGAACTTTTTAAAGTTATTCAATTTCGAGACGAAGAAATTTTTACGTGAGAAAGTGATACACGATAATGGGAAGCATTAATTAAGACCTGTGCCGATACGTTTTTAACGGCAGTGAATAAATACATTTTATGGTTTCATGTATTAAGCTCGGGGAAAAGATGTCCATTATTTTTAAGTCTTGAAATAAACGTGAATATAATGGATTTCTTGTTTATAAAGCTAATATTTAAACAACTTTTACATCGAAAGATTTTGCAGTTAAGAAATCGAAAAAAATGTTCCAAGCACAGGTAATAGTAATAGTTTAAGTCTTGAAATAAACGTAAAAATAATGGCTTTCTTTTTCTCCATTCTAATATTTAAACAAGTTTTACATTGCCAGGTTTGCAGTTAAGTAAAAATAAACATAATAATAATGGATTGCTTTTTCTCCAACCTAATATTTAAACAACTTTTACATCGCCAGATTGGCAATTAATAAATCAAGAATGATTTATTGTTGGAATTACGAGTAACAGTAACAGTAATAATTTAAGTCTTCAAATAAACGTAGAAATAATGGCTTTCTTGTTCCCCAACAAAATTATTTATGTGGCAAATGTAAGTTAATTTGTGATTGCTGAAAAATATAAAAAGTTACGACAGCCTATCTATCAGAGTAAAAAATATTAACACTAAACCTACCACAGTGGGACGAATTACCCTTCTTACATTTACTATCTTACTATTATTCAAATTATAAAATTCCCTTCATTAAAATCGATTCAATAGATTTCTTTATCGAATCGTATATTGTAATAGAAATCACAGGAATTCTAAATAAATTATATCTTATCATTTGTATAAAATAATGTACGCTAGTCGATTTTAATGCTCGGTACGATTAGTATTAAAGAAGTTTCAAGAAGAAGTGGAAAAATGAAAGAAAACCAAATTAAATTCAGCTAATTCCGGAATTCGAGTTCAGTTAAGAAAATGGATGAACTTTGACAATGCCTCTCGGTTGTTTGTGATTAAAAATTCGTATTATTTGATAAAATTGTTGTTCGAGAAGAGGCTAGCGGGTGTCGAATGTCGCTCACGTAACCGCAACTCCCGGAGAGGGTGCCGTAATAGGCCTTCAAAGGGAAAATAATGGCACTTCGGCGGATTCTCGCGGGGTTGTAATGTTTTTTGGCGAAAAGTCGACGACTGCCGCGGGACGAGAATTATGTCAGCGGGCGGATCGAAAATGTCACGCTGTCATCGGTTCAATTGAGAAACACAGTGTGCAAGGCAAACGGACCGCGGGCCATCAGGAATTTTTAAACTCGCTTAAATTTAGCACGACCCGAAGTCGCGCGTCCACCTGCCTGAGCGTGCTCCTGCCTGTTAGTATTTTCGAAAATACTTTCGAACTACTCCACGATCGTTCCGAAAAATTTCGATGATTTTCATACAATTCCAAAAATGTAATACATCGAAAAATAGCCGGACAATCGTACAATAATAATCCTAGGATTGGTTCATTAATTAAACAGGCAACAATTTACTTGGCTAAAATAATCTGTGACTTTTACAAGAATTCTTTCACAGAAACTGTAACCTAATTATTTTATGCAATGAAATTTTCACAATTTTTTTGGAATCACGCATCGAAGACGATTTCAAGATTTCTGACCTCTTCACGGCAACCATAATTAGGTTCTTTTCATAGCAGCTTTCGTTTACGTATTCTATAATATTCTAAAATATTCTACTTTTGTTTAGATCAATGTTAACTTTTGCTCAGGCTCCATAGAAATAGTTTATGATTTCAACTGCTAGAAAACTTGAATTTAGATACTATGAGACTTCATTATCGATAGTCACACATTAAAACAAACACAACCGTACCGGAACTATCAATTTTGTAACAGAGGTTCCAATTATTACACTAAACAATTAGTTACAGCCAGAGATTAAGAGACGAAATACATTTTTATTGAACACTGAATATTGCAACAAACTCAGTGAAATTTTGATTCTGCACGAGGTCTCGTAGTACATTGGATAACGTAAAAATGTAAAACAAGGAACTTTTTACTGAAGATTAAAAAACGCCAGAAGCAAAAGGTGCAACAGTCCAAAAGAACAAATGAAAATTTCATTGCTCGGATCGCGGTAGCAAATCATTTAACCTCTAGACTGTTGCAACACACTCAAACAATTTTTATTCTGTATAACGATGTACAGTGCAGTTTGCTAACACGAGACCATAAAAGAAGAAACGTTTCACCGAAGATTAAAAAACTCCAGGAGCAACGAGTGCGACCGTGCAAAGAAACAGATGAAAATTTCATTGCTCGAGTCGTGGTAGCAAATTCTTTAAAACCTGCAAGTTATAATACGTTCAAACGATGTTCATTCTGTGGGAGGACCTATAGTCTAGTTACTAACGTGAAAACGTAAAAGAAGAGACGCTGCACAGAAGATTAAAAAATTCCGAAAGGAAGGGGTGCAACCGTGCAAAACATTGAATCAAGATTTCATTGTTTGAGTTGCAGTAGCAAATTATTTAATTACTACCAGTTGTAACAAATTCAAACACTATTTATTCTATGTAAGTCCCTATAGCCCAGTTATTATCAAACGAATCTAAAAGAAGAGACGCCGCAACGAAGATTAAAAAATTCCAAAAGAAAGGGCTGCCACCGTGCAAAATATTGAATGAAGCTTCAATTGCTTGGGTCGCAGCAATAAATTATTTAACTCCTACAGGTTGTAACAAACTCAAAGAACATTTATTGTATGTAAGACCCCTTAACCTAGTTACTAGCAACCGCATGTAAAAAAAGAGACGTCACACCGAAGATTAAAGAATGCCAAAAGGGTTGCGAGCGCGCAAAGGAACGGATGAAGATTTCATTGGTACGAACGCAGAGCGAATCGGCGGATTCAATCGTCGAGGATGGGATGCAGCCGGCAATAAAGAGGCTCGATAGGGTTCGGGAATATTGTATCTGTCGCCGAGGTGGCTTGTATAGCGCCCGTATGTAAGCAGACGGTCGATCGTTTCTGGTATTGTCCGTTCGCGAAAGTAAAGAACGAGAGAGGATGACGATGTTCGTCGTGGAGAGGGAACTGTGACTGTGGGCCCAGGGGCCCGGTGGACGTTCAAGCATTGTGCCCGCGAAAGGGTGCATCGGTCCACATCACGTTGGATTTCGCATTCACTCGGGCAATAATAAGGATTCGCCGCCGCTTTCTTTCCCTCCTCAGGAAACAAGCCCCGCTTCTGCCAGCCGGCGCACGGAAAGAGACTCACGGAGGAACAGTTTGCGGACACGATGCCGGAAAAATGCCTGCAATTTCGCATTACCTACACCTTTATGCGAATTTCCATCCCCCTCCTGCAACAGGGTCGCGAATCGCGGCTACAATGTTCTGCGAGGCAATTTAACCCTTTGCGCTCGAGGCTGTTTTAACTAGAAAGTCAAAACTATTTCTTCGGACCTAGGAAACTTTCATTCTACATGAATTATTTCCCCTTATGTATGTGGAGGTTTTTTTTATCGTTACTCCGTCGTTACAACTGTTAAATTTTTACAATCTTTAACCCTTAGAGTACGGAGTGGGGGACTTTAGGTCCCCCAAGATTAGTTTTTAGGAAGCTACCTTTTATCAACCCCATTTTCCCATTTTCGCCATCGAACGCCCCGAAATTTTAAAGTCGCGCCACGGCTGCAATTCGATTCCGATCGATCTGAAAATTGCCATACACTCTGACCGCGTGTCTAGAAACGTGTAGCCAAAGTTACAAAAGAATCGGAGACCTAAAGATTTTTCGCGATTTTTAGAAGGGGGTTACCTTCAATATTTAGTAATTTGTGGCAATATTTGGCAAATCTTTGAAGTCGTGCCCTGGCCAAACTATTAGAGCTATCGACATGGTTCAAACGCTAAAATCTTCCCCAAACCTTCCTCTTTAACACGTTAAGCGCCATACCGAATTTCTGTGCCGTTCCGTTCAAGCCACTGTTAGCCGTCAGGCGGGCCTTGCCGGGCCGCTCGCCGATAGACGAATCAGAGTATAAACAATCGGGTAACGTAACGCGCACCGCGATAGCAGAACGGAAATCTTAACATGTTAAAATTGTTTTGTAGAATGGGGTAGGAATTTTTCTTTCTACTGGAGTGCTAAGGGTTGACACTGGATCCACCGAGCAATAAAATTTACTAATGTAAAAAATGAAAATAATTCGATTTACAATAATTTTATGCAATTTTTATCACAATATATGACTTTTCTATGATTTATTCCATAGTAATAGTATGAACTACCTATTCTTCGTATTCCACAAGGGTAGATTTTGATTTCTATACGAAAACAAGTTAAACAAATGTTTACGTTAAGTATAAATTGATAATTATAATGAAAGAAAATATGTACTGACGAATTCGAATCACAGTTTCTTCAGTATCTACTTTCTTTCCATTATTTATTTCTAGCTACAACTTTTCGTACGCGACAGGGGGTAGTTTCACGATCGCACGAGAGGGACGGTTATACAAAATAAGGAATAGCGTATACGTGCTCGTATTTCGATGCACAAAAGAGAATGGAAAAAAACATTCTGCCATTGTAGTTCATTTATCAAGTGTAAAGAAGCTCGGTGCGAGTACAGGGGGTGGAAACCACGTCGACAACGATCAAGGGGTTAAATACGAGCCATTAGTGTCCGTCTGAGAGGCAAGTGCTACGTTTCCCACTGTTTGTTCCAACAACTTCGGTGACTCGATGAGTTATGACATTTCGAGCACGTTCGAACGCATCGCTTCGAGTCTCAACCCTTCCGAAAGGGCGACACTATCGAAAAAAAAGTCAGAAAAACTGTATGAAAAAAAAGATTCACCCCAGGCCGAGTCTCAGACGCAGCTCAGATTCGAATAGGAACCACAAATTGGTAATAAAAAGTAGTTTGCGTGCAATTGTGATGATAATGCTCGAAGCTTGAATCAACTCTTATTTCATACAAAATTTTTTTGTCTTGCATCTATTTCATATGGGTGTTGCACTTTTTATGGTCGAATGTGATTCTGAAATGTGCTCCTGACACGATGCACTCTTCGTGCCAGTCACTGTCAGCGATAAACAATGAATGTTAGAATTTTTGTTCGTACGTTTCGTAGAATGAAGAGGCTTCTGTGGAACGTAATTTGTTGCAATTTATCGCATCCGTAATTCTTTGAAACATTTAAGACAAAAATGAAAGTAAATATAGAACGATGAAAATGTTCTGACATAATGCACTCTGCGTGCCAGTCTCTGTCAATGATAAACAATGAATGTTAGAATTTTTGTTAGAATGTTAATTTGTTGCAATTTATCGCATCCGTAGTTCTTTCAAGTATTTAAGACAAAAATGGAAGTAAACGTAAAACGATCAAAATGTATACAGGTTATACAAAATTGAACGTAGCACCTGTATCTTGCAAATAATGCAGACATTTATATTTTGCACAAAAAATTCGCAGTCTGAAATCGTGTCTAATTTTCAAAATTTCCTACTGAAAAATGCATAAAAATACCGGATGAGTTTTCTATCTAGTCTAGAATATGATACAACGTTCGATGCAGTGAAGGTAACATTTATCCACCCTATGTTCCACGAATCAGCGCTTACAAATTCATCTTCGCGTAAAGGCGCGTACCTCGATCTGTGCGACCTTGCTCGGTTGATTTCAATTATTTATAAATGCTGAAAATCGCTTTGGAAATTGTTTTTTTTTCTCGGGACAAATAACGACGAAAGAACAGTGGCATTTGTTCGCGACACAGCCTCCGAATTGTTCGAGCAAACGAGCACAGAAAAGCATCGATCCGAGGGCAGGTTCAGCGATATCGAGTGGCCGCGGATCGATGCCACCCCCGCCCGTTGCCAAGTTCGGAACGAAGCGCAAGCTTTTATTCCAGCCGGTGATTAATTATGCGAGTTCACCCTTGGCCGCAATTAAACCGAGTTTCCAGCGCTCGTCGCGCGTAAATGTCAGGGTCTACGCACAGGGGCACAGGGTGCGAGAAGGGGTGCGTCCGAAAGAAAGTAAAATAGCATTGCGAGAGAAAGAGAGAGAAAGAGAGAGAGGAAGAGAGGGATTTTTATCCCTCGTTAAGGGAGGAGACGAATGGGGTAACCCTCGCAATTATAGGAACCACCCCTTCGACAAACTTGATGGGGTGGAGCCCTTCGAGAAAAATTTGTGCGCCGACAGAGACGGGGATTTAAGCGGGACCACCCCCGTGCTGTCAAAGGGTTCGGTCATGGGTTTTGTCTGCGCGGAGACACGGCTTTTCTTGCGCCGGTCTTTCGCCGGGGGAAAATTATTTCGAAATTCATTAATGAGCTCGCGATGTCGCTCACGGATTTTCTGTCGTCCCGCTTTTATTTCAGGATTTTTATTCAACGTCGACAATGCGCCGCTGGTTTCGCGCGGTTCCTTCGAGTCCGACAGAGTCCCTCTCTCAATTGATACTTCTCCGCTAAAGGTTTTATTTGCGAGCATAAACATTTATTCAAATGTTACATTGGTTGTGTGTCGGTTTATCGACGTGAAAGTTAAGATATTCTGCTTCAATTCATTGCGTTGCAATTGTTCCAACGTTCACAATGCATCTAATGCTTTAATCTTGATGCAGCAGATTTTAACGAATTTCGTTATTCTTGTTATTATACTATTTATCTTGATGTTTTACGTTATTACTTATTTCAATGTTTAGCGTGTCGTACGTTTTTCTGTTTTCTATATTTTATTTTATTCACTATTGTCTACGATATGCACGCCTTAATGTATTATTTATTTATGGATTTCAATGTTGTCTACAATCTACACGTTTTTATGACTTAGTTACTTCACTGTTTTGTGTATTTAGGTGTTTAATGTTTTGTATAATATACATTTTAATGTTGTCTGCAACTTATACGTTTTAAACATTCAGCTACTTCACAGTTTTCTATATAATTATACATTTTAATGTTGTCTACATATTATAGGTTTTAATGACTCAGTTACTTCACAGTTTTGTATATTTAGGTATTTTTGTTTTGTATAATATACATTTTAATGTTGTCTACAATTTATACGTTTTAATAATTTAGTTACTTCACTGTTTTCTATATTATACATTTTAATGTTGTCTACAATTTATTAATGACTCAGTTACTTCACAGTTTTGTATATTCAGGTATTTAATGTTTTATATAATATACATTTTAATATTGTTCTACAATTTTCACGTTTTAATGACGGTGATACTTCACAATTTTGTATATTATACATATTAATGTTTTCCGTAAAATAACTTATCAAGAGACTTTCAACTGTTTCACCAAAAGGAAAAATCCCGGAGAACAAAAGTCAAGAGCAATCTTGTTTAACATTTAAAATATCCCGTTACGATAAACATTGTTGCAAGATGCAAATACCTTGACACCAGAATAACAACAAATTCAATTAGCAGCTATTTTACCAGAAAATAAATAAATATCTTTGCGTACCACACATCAGTAAAAAAGGATCTTGACGAACCGGAGTTGAACGTACAAAAGTTTCCCATTATTGTTCGCCTAGCTAGTTTGAACGGTGTCTATAAAATAGCTCAACGAGGGGTACAGTAACGCAGACATCCTAATAGGACGCATTTTGCGCTGATTCGTCCGCTCCATTGTTTCCAGTGTGAGCATTTAATGGAATTTTTGCGAGTTGCTAGCGTATGTGTCTGGCGCGGCGGTAATTGCGTCAACTAATTCAATCGTAGGCTCAATTAAGAATATAAATTCGTTAGGTGAAATTTGTCCAGAATCACAGGGAGCGTAGTGTCGCAAAAATTCCAATTTAATATCTGTTTGCGACAAGTCAGCGGATTCATCGCGAACAAGTGGCGTGTCTGAGCGTTTCCGCGACCATTAAAAGCGGAAACCGCGAAGGAGACGACCGCGGACACACAACCGGGTACGACGACGACGACGACGACGACGACGTCGACGAGGAGAAGGGGAATGTTCCTAAACCGTCGTTCTCTCTTAAAATTAATCCGCGAGGGTTGCAAATAGCCTCTTTGACGAGCGGCCAATTCTCTCGTGCGAATCGCGTGGATGCCACTCTCTGCGTACTTTCGCCTATTCTAACGAGGAGAAAATGGAGAAGAGGAGACGAGAAGAAAGAAACAGACGAGCCACGGCACCAGCCATTGGTATAGAGAGCTATTTTTCGGAACAACCATTTTCAGCACCCTTCGAAATCTCATTCGCGATACCCTGTGCCTGCCCTCCTGGTCGTTGAACCGTTCGTTTGCCGAATCGACCAATTTCTCCAAATACGAAGTAAGAAAATAGCATTCGTTCGTTTTAATAGTAATGTTGATCCTTTAAACGTCAGTAAAAATTGCTATGACATTATTTAAAACGCTTTTTAGATTATTAGATTAATTCTTAGATTATTAAATTAATACTCAGATTATTAAATTAATCCTTTGATTATTAAATTAGTTCTTAGATTATTAACCCTTAGCACTCGAATGGTGACTCTGATGCACCATTAAAAATTGCTACGCTATTATTTAAAACAAGTTTTACATCGCCATTTTACTATCTAAGAAATTGATAAAAATGTATAAGTAATAATACAAAGGAATAGTAAAAGGCTTCATCGGTATAAGAAGAAGTACATTATAAAGAATTCAAATATTCCAGATCAGAAGAAATGCCTTGATTTTGGAATGAAAACAACTTCGAGTACAAAAGGTTAAATTAATTCTTAGATTATTAAATTAATGAATTATATAATTATAAATTACGATAAATTAAATTAATTATATAATTATAAATTATAATAAATTAAATCAATTATATAATTATAAATTGTAGAAAATTAAATCAATTATATAATTATAAATTGTAGAAAATTAAATCAATTATATAATTATAAATTGTAATAAATCAAATTAATTACAAATTATAATAAATTGAATATATTAATGTTAATTCTATAAATCGTTGAAAAGTCAAGCGCACAAAAATCACATGGAATAGAAGTGAATCGGTTTTGGAATTATAATTGCCTCGAGTGTAAAGGGTTAGGTACTGAGGAATTAATTAGTGGGAAAATTTGTGATAATTGGAAACTTTTCAGCCGACTCTTGCACGGATACGTAAGGAAATTTGAAAGGCAGTTAATCGATTTAGCTTCCGATCAAATTGGTCGTTTTTCTTTTTGAACGAAGACATAGTAAGCTGTAAAAGTGAATAGTGCATAAATGCTGTTAAATGCAAGCTATTATGGCATCTTTGTATATTATGGTATATTTGCATAGGATTTTAGAAAATTGGTTCCTTTCGTGGATCTGTCTACACAAATGATTACGTCTAATCAAACGACTGGTAACTCTATATAATAATAAAATCGGTTGAAGAAATTGTAAGAATTGGTAACATACCAGAAAATACAATACTAAAATAGATTACAGGAATCCAAAGAATTATAGCCATTCATACATCATTAGAATTCGTGCGAGCTTCCGTTTTACACACCTGTTCCATTAAAAATCTGTATAAAATGTAGAAAACACGAACCAAGTTGAAATTTAATTTAGTCTATAACGATCGTAATCAGTTCAAAATAAAACATCCATGATTTCAAATTCCTTTGGTTCTATCGCCATCTTTAAATTATTAAAGTAAAGACGGCTGGCTATTCTAAGATTAGGCAATACCATAAAATACGTATTGTACAAAATAAATCAAGCTTACGCGAAGCTCATCGAAATTCCTATAACAATCGATATTCTAATCCCTCACCTTTATTTTGCCCTCCTTATCGAGTCACAGTAATCATAAATAATTCAGAAAATTGAATTTCGCGTTGCCACGAACGAGTGCACGTGTACCGAAGGTCTGCTACATACGACGTTCCGAAATCTATATTTTCTTCAAACGTGAAAATTGAATTTCGATTTGAAAATCAATATTTGTCGAATGAAATTTTCATGGTTCGACAGCGTGTTTCGAATGTTAGAGAATTAATTTCGGAGGGAATTATAGACGATGCTTTCGCAGGTTGGAGACAATGTTTTTGCAGGGAAGAAAGCTGATGCCATGCCAGTGCCGAGGACGAGACGGGAAGCTGGCTTCGACTGCAAACTGCGAGTCGTCACCGAAGAAGACGGGGACCCCGCTGAGAGTAGCCGCAGTTCGCACCCCGTGGCACGAGAGGAACCTTTTCCAATTGACGTCATAGACGCACTCTTTTGCCCTTTTTTCCTCCTCCTTTCGTCCTCGCTGTCCCCTCCCCTCGCCCCGTTGCCCCACCGACTGCGGTTGCAACGGGTTAAGAATACAGCGTGGCGGGATTACTTTCGGCCTATGTGTTGCAACGTTCTGCACTGGGAATAGCCGGTGGCCAGGGCTGAATTAACAGCCGCTATCGAGACTATATATCTGTGTTTTGTAGTCATCGTGGTCGTCTTCTTCTTCTTCTTCTTCTTCGTTGGTTGGGCGAATTCGCCGCCTGAACAAATTCTTTACCCTCCCCCGCGCCGGACGTTCCCGTTTCCCGGCTGGCCAACAACCCCCTTACGACTTTCGCCATTTTTGCCGTTTCCGGAATTGGTCTCAGCTGCTCGAACCATCTTCAGTCTTCTTTGTCGTCGGTTCGATGAAATTTAACTAAATCGTGTCGAGAGCAAATATGCCACTTCAAATCCTTTACTTTAAAACATCGATAATATTTTTCTTTTAACTTTGTTTATTATTTATAGAAATTTTTCGAAATACTAGAAGCATCTTTCGGCTTCTTTCTGTTTATGGATTCGATAAGATACCGTTCGAATTCGTAGAGAAATTAATAGTCCTTTAAATCCTTTGCAGACGAGAGTATTTTAAAACGTCGATAATATTTTTCTTTTAACATTTTTATTATTTCTAGAAATAGTTCGACATGGTAGAAGCATCTTCGGTCTTCTTTCTATTCATGGGTTCAATAAGATACTATTCGAACTTGAACAGAAATTAATAATCCTTTAAATCCTTTGCAGACGAGGATATTTTAAAACGTCGATAATATTCTTCTTTTAACATTTTTATTATGTCTAGAGATATTTGGGAATGGTAGAAGCATCTTTGGGCTTTCTTCTGTTCATGGATTCGATAAAATACTGTTCGAATTCGTAGAGAAATGAATAGTCCTTTAAAT
>CM052098.1:16417643-16446559 GCA_028453745.1 Agapostemon virescens
AACTGTAAATTGTGCTTTTGTTGTAAATAGTTATTAATTTGTAAGTAAATCATTATTAACCCTTTGCACTGGATGCATTTTAAAATACTAGCAATATTTTTATCCATAATAGCTCCATTATACATAGTTAATGTCCTTTCGTACATATGAGGTCAATTACTGTTACTCGTACTTAGAACATACAAAATTGTTAACTATTTCTGAACTGCAAACCCAGCGACGTAAAAGTTGTTGAAATAATAGTATGGCAATTTTTAGTGGCGCCTTAGAGGCGCCATTTGAGTGTTAAGGGTTAAATAAACGAGATGCCGAAACAACTATTACCCGACCATAATTGCATTTAATGAATCGTTAAAAATTGAACTGTTGTGCATACAAATAACAGTAATAAATTAATTATGCAAGAAAGAAAACGAACCATGTACGATGTAATTATTCTACGTAAAAGAAATGACTCGTACAATAAATACGTAAAATTAATTGTGTTACATATATCATAAAGAAAGGATTAATAAATTTTGTTTTTCCTTTATAATCCTGCATATTATATATTATCGTTCGTTCAACGAAAATTAATTCCGATCAGCATGTCGTCAATGTATAAATTTAATACGACCGCAAAGGGTTAATTAGGGAGAAAACAGTTTTGAACTATTGTATGGCAATTCTCACCTCGAGGGTGCAAAAGATTAAATGCAAATAACGACGATACCTCCTTAAATCGTGTATATGAAATTAAATCTGTGTTCCCCTACGATTGAATTTTTAACAATTTATAGACTACGGACGAATTTAATAGTGTAGAGACTGTATTCGATAATGGTTTTGCAATTTTTACTAACGCCTCCGGGTGCAAAAGATTAAATGCAAATAACGACGATACCGCCTTACATCGTAGAATAATTAAATCTGTTTTCACATATGATTGAATTTTTCACAATTTATAGATTAAGGACAAATTTAATAGTGTTAAACTGTATTCGATAATTCGCTTCCGGTTGCAAAGGGTTCAATGCAAATAATATTTTTTACATTATACGGATGAAATTGAACTTGCTTTTGCAGATTATTGAATTTTTAGAAGCTCGTAGAACACGGACAAATTTAATAGTGTAGAACCTGTTGTAAATATTGGTCTGGCAATTTTTAATGGCGTCACGGAATCACCATTCGGTTGCAAGGGGTTGATAGACCGCGCGGATCTTTATGCGAAATTTACTGTATTACCTGCGAGATAAATTCTACACGCCGAGTCTCGTAACAACTTTTATCTTATTTTTTATTGTGCGGAAAAATATTTCAAATAAATATTACATAATTTTAAAGTTCGGTTTTTTAAATGTTTAAAGTCGTTTTTCTAATTCATCGGATAACATTTAAAAAAATAGCGTAATTGACACGTTCACTGTCCATCGTAGAATCCTCAGTTTGTTTCTGTATAATTAACAATATATAATTTAGTCGCAACGGTGATGCAAATCAGTATTGTAAAAATGAAGATACAAGTGGATCTGTAAAGATTAATGGAACGAAGTAGAGTTAAATACAATTCGAGCATATTTTTGTGTTCTTGTGATGCTTAAGACCGTTTCGTGCTTCATGCACTCATTTCTCTCATAAATCCATAAAATCCACAGTCCAGTAATTACTAACACGTTGTCCTCGTTTGTTCCTTCAGCGGTTAGTTCCTTCATAGTTATTGCCCCTAGATAACTCAGCTATCCTGCGAGTTATTACTAGACAACTTTATTACTAAGCATTCGTGACGATCCGAGGAATTCTTTTTATTTAATCAAGAAAATAGTTGACCCCGCTAAGAAACAGGCTAGATGAGACGGCAAAGTCGTATTTAATATCAAATCTGTTAATCGAGGCGTAATCGAAACGTAATTTGTTACAAGTGGACCAGTCAATGATCGTCGACGACAGTTATTAATTAATTCGTTTAACTGTACGCTTCGAAAAATTTTAATTGATTGTTCAGCTGTTCCGCCGTCGTGTCAAAAATTCGAAAAAAAATGTAGTTTCGAGAAAAACGCATTTAAAGTTTCCAGCAGTATGTTATTAACCTGTATGTATCTACATTACTACTTTGCATTTCTCCCTGAAACTTTGTCCACCTTTTTCACATTGTACTGTCCAAGCACTTAATCGATCCAGATAACTTTCTGCATTCGAAAGAAATTCGAAACATTGCACAGTCAACTAACAAAAATATGAGAGTGCGATAATTAGATTGCTGATCCTTTTGCATAAATATTCCCTTCCTTGCCAATTTTTCATTTCTGTCATAAATATATAAAATCCGCAATAAATGACAATAACAATGCTCAACCCTTGGCACTCCAATGACGCCTCTGAGGCGGCACTAAAAATTGCCATACTATTATTCAAAACAATTTTTACATTACTATGTTTGCATTTAATTCTTTCAGGGTGGTATTAACCCTTTGCACTCGAATGGCGATTCTGAGGGGCCATGAAAAATTGGCACACTATTTTATTTAAACAATTTGAACTATCTTTATATTTAAGAAATTTATAAAAATTTGAGTTTTGTAAGGACGAATAATAGTAAAACATACTATAAGGTGAAGAAATTCATGTGGAATGTAAATAACCTAAGTTAGAAGAAATGCTCTGGTTTTCTCATTAAAACAGCTTCGAGTGCAAAGGGTTAAAAGTGTCCTACCGTTTTTAATGCGTATATGCACGGTGGGATATTTTTTGACCCACCTAGAAATTTTGCAATTGTGACGCGCAATTTTATTTTCTAAAATCCCGTGCCCCAAAGGATTAAGTAATAAATTTTATATACCCGACAGGAAATGAACCACGTACAATGGAACTATTCTAGGTTAAAAAATATCACAAATATTAAAATGAAAATTGTCTGGAGTGCAAAGGATTAAGATGGGTAAACTATTGGCTTTTAATCCTTAGAACTGCAATGGCTCCTCTGAGGCGTCATGAAATTTGCTGTACTATCATTTAACACTAAACCTACCGAGCATTAAAATTGATCGGTGCATATTGTCTTATAAAAATGCCAAGATTTAATTTATTTGGATTTTTATGAAGGCAATCTTATAACTTCAATAATTGTGAAACGAAAACTCTGAAAAGGGTTATTTGACCCACTGTGGTTGGGTTAGTGTTAAAATAACTTTTACACTAAATCAACTTTGAAGAAATCGGCAAACAGTGAAGGGCATCTCGTGCGAGTAATAGTAATAAACTTTATATAAATAAAAGAAAATGGAACATGTGTAAATTGAATTATTCTAGACCAAAAAATTTCTTGATTTTGGATG
Organism: Agapostemon virescens; assembly: GCA_028453745.1. Lineage (NCBI taxonomy): Eukaryota > Metazoa > Arthropoda > Insecta > Hymenoptera > Halictidae > Agapostemon > Agapostemon virescens. The sequence continues at coordinate 16,420,958 of CM052098.1, forward strand.
TAAAATTAACAGTTTTTCGTTTGGCTGAAAAATTAGTGCGATACAGTGAAAATTTGAATTTTCTACGAAGATCATGGGGGTTGATTAGCGTTCGCTTTCCGCTTGCGGGGGAATCTGAGATGGAGTTTCTGATTTTCGCGTATGCCTCTGGCGATCGTAGAGGAATAATTTGTCTCCGTGTTCTTTGCCTCTGTCGCACCAGGCTGGGCCATTGACTGTTTCAAGTGTGTGTCAATCGACGGAGACAATAAGCCCTGCGACGACCCGTTCCACAATAACGGGAGCCTCGCATTCTTGGAGTCGCCATGCCTGGGAGGTCGCAAGGGCCGCGATGGTCTCTTCCCTGCGACCGCGTGCATCAAAATAGCAGGCATATACGGTAAAACTTCCTCCTTTTGTGATTGCGAGTGGTCCTTAACCCCTTTTTCGCGCTACGTGTTCACTGAATACACTATGGTTCGCGGCACAATACGCTCCGTGTCGAAGACCTTACCTCGGCTAGATTTAGTGGGTAAATTCCTCAAAATAATGAGCTGGCTATTTCCCTCGCAATCGCAAAATTTATTCGAAATAATCACCGAACGGCTATTCACAATTTTCCTCGACAATTTTCTTCACGGCACACTAAAGGCGACATTCCTTTGTAATAATTACGAAATTAATTAAAGCAATATTCTTGAGAAAGTAACGAAGTAATTTTAAGTAAAATCAAAATAAATGAATTTGTTGGATTCCTACTGATCGATGCAGCTCTGCAATCTCAGCGATCGTAAATTTACCCCTTGCCATATTGTAACGAGTCTATGGGGCATTATAAAAATTATTACAAAGCATACGTGTATTATAAAGAATCTAATGTCTAACAAATGTTATATCTTCCTTTTTAGACGAATCAAATTTTATTCTTTTGTAATCAATATTTGAAGTAAATGCAGCAATGTGAGAGATACAAATTGTCTGTTCTCTTCTGTCACGTTTTCACCGTCGAACACGTTCTAGTAATTTTAGTTACAAAGAAAATAATATGGCAAGAGATTAAAGATATCAGAACATTGTTTTATAAAAATGAGAAGATTTAATTTATTTAGATTTTCTGTTGCTTTTATTAGACTACACGATTGAATAAATAATTGTAAGTTAAAAAATCGAAAAACATGTTAACACTTTGACTGCCATGTCACCCATATATAGGTGACAGAATTATTTGTCTATGTTTAAAAATAAATTTCTACGCTAATATATTCGTTGCACTCAATTGATTTCATATCTAGAGACTACAAGAAGGTTGAAGGATAACTATGCGTTAGACATTTTACGTTTTCAATTGTTGCTGCATTAAATAAATTACTTTGATTTTGCGAAATTTTTTAGGCTGTTGGTTAGGCAGTTAAAGTGTTAACGATAAGTTTGACTACGTCGAAATTCGGGTAGTTTCTCGATCGAAGCGAGAAGATTTAAACAAAATTATTTGTGACCGATTAGACGAGTCCGGGATCACTTTAACGGTGAGGAGCTGCGCGCTGGACAGCGGAACTTTGACGACCGACTCGGAAATTATAAGAATGTCGCATTGCGGAGGGTTCTACTTCGACGACAAGTGAGTTTAAGAGCGAAACGAGTTTTGCTTACTTTGTTATAGACGATAGTGAAAAGCGAAGAAAGTTCGACAATCTGAAATTGAATGGCCTTGGCGCGTTCGCTGGAGTGGCGACGAGAAATTGAGAAACGGGAATGCAAAGGAACCGGGAAGAACTTTACGACCATCAATTAATGCAATCGTTCAACGAGCCAAATAACTCGAACTAACAACAGAAAATCAATTAATAGAATTATCCGATTAAACTGGACACAAGCTTGACACGCTCAATTAGAGCACACAAGTCTGCAGAGATTATGCAAAAGATGAAATTTTCGATAATATTCAAAGCTACTTTCAAAGCCAACATCAAAGTCTGAACCCTTAAGCGAGCTATTAGGGTCGCAAACATTATATTAATTTAACACTAAACCTACCGAACATTAAAATTTGCTACTATATATTTTATTTATTTAGATTTTGTGTAATTTTTACTAGAAAATCCGTTAAATCGATTTCTGCAAAGGCAATTTTGTAACTTCAATAGTTGCAAAATAAAGAGCCTGAAAAGTAGAATTACATTGTAAAAGTAAAACTATTAATAATAGAATTATTTACGGATTTTTACGAAACTTGGCTACCTAATTATAAATATAATTGAATAGAATTAAATTTTGCAATAAGCACATCTTTTAGGTGCATTTAACACTAGAATTACCGAACAGTAAGTCCAACGATATACAAACTATACATACTAGTCAATTAAATTTTTCTTGTAACGTGTTGCTCATTAAAACATTTTTATAACTTCAGTAATTGCGAAAGAAACAAGTAGGGACCAATCATTTTGACCGGTTTGGTAGTTCTAGTGTTAAGGGTTAAAAATAGAAACTGTAATTTAGTTAGTTGTTCGCGGTGGTATTGCGGTAGTATGTTTTGTTGCGATCTGACGTGTTGAATTGCAATTTACAGGTACGTCCGTGGTTGCGTGCAATCGTGCAACGATGCGGACGCCTGCAATGGATCAACGCGACAAGCAGCTTCGTTTATGCTTCTAATCTTGTCGCTTCTCGCCGAATTCGTCTGACGAAGATGTTCTACATATCACATATCGATTACAATCATAGGCAATTATTGTATATAAGAAAGAGGAAGCCTTTATTCGAATACGCATAATGGACCACTTCGAACTTAAAACTATGATACGACCAATTAGCTGTGGACCAACGATAAACGAGAAACAATATCATCGATTAAAAAATAACGATACCAGACATCAATTATCAGAGAACTATATCGATTTACGATTAGACTAATTAGTACAATATGAAAGTCCGGGCACGGAGTATTGCTTGATTTGTTCCGATGATTTCAATTATCGTTGACGACGAAATGCATTTATCCACGTTGTACAGTATTTGGGATTATTTTTATTTTTTCAGGAAGATTTTTAGATTATATTTCTTTGAGAGTTTATTATTTATATATTTAACAAATCGAGGGAAGTTTATTGTTAAACGTCGAAGATATTCGTTCGTTAGTGTATATCAATTTGTCATTCGAGAGGATTGCGATTAATATTGTGTTGAACAGTTGCAAACATGATTTTATATAGATGATGCTCGTGTAACGGACGTACTACATAGTAAAATATATTCAAGAGAAATTCACTATTTGATACTGCTAGATAGTTTGCAAATAGAAACGACAAAAAGAACTGCCATGATTATTACGAGTACTTATATACGAACATAACCATATACTTTAAAATCGATCAAATATCGTAAAGGGTATAAAGAATAGAATATATATTATAGTAATCGCTTGGCAACAGTGAGATATAACGAAACGACAGCAGACTGTATAAGATATTAAATAAATCAAATTTTAATTTAAAGTCGTCCGAAACTCTTTATGCGACACCCTTACAATAACTTTATGAAACGAACACTGTACCCCGATCAACGAATCAACAAATTTCTATGTTGAAAACATAGATTCCGAATTTACATTGTTCGCCATTAAATGCCACTTGAAAATCCCAGGAACGAAACAAACGTGTAACGAGATAGCGAGACAGAGAATGATTAAAGCCTTATCTCTCAATCGGAGAAAAAGAAAACGTAAAACCTATTGCACCTGCGTCGTGGTACTCGAAAAAATAATTATATAAAAGGAAAGCAGTCCTCATTAAACCACTCGACCGTTCCCTCCACCTCTGCGTAGAATGAAGCTACAGCTCGACCCAGTTTCAAAGAATCGCCCTGTAGAGATCTCAAAAAAAAGAAAACTAAAACTGCAGAGAATTAAAATACGACGACGATAAGATCGCAATCCAAATATCGCTTCGCGTTTCCGCTAATGGGATCAATTACATCATAAGAGACACCCTAGTTCGAACTCAATTGAACCATTCGTGAAAAGTTCCAAGACTAAGCACCCTTAACTTGAAACTTAGAAAATGTTCGATTTCGATCACGTAAAGTTCACAAGCTTATTGCAACCGACAATAGGCAGTGTTAAACTATCAAAATGGAGCATTTGGGTCTACACAAAATTCTGAAAATCTATCGAAGATAGCTATCTATCGAAGGGAGTATGGCAATTCTGCACCGAGAAGCAAGATTAACATTAGATTTACGTACTGAGCCAATTTGACTCATTAAAAATTTGATTATTATATATATAAAACTTAAATATTGTTTTTTAAAAACATATGTTGGTTTTTAGTTACGTAATAAAATAATTTTTGATTCCTCTCCCCCGCAGACCCCTCCATTTCGCATTATTGAACGTGATATACCTATTTTTACGGTTGTGAGCCAATTGGACTCATAAAATGATTTAACAGTTAATCGCATAACACATGAAATGTATAGCTTACCATTTATATAAATATTTCAAGAAATGATTTTGTTTTGCAATTGGCTGAAGAGCTAAGAAGTAAATACAGAGATGTCGAGAACACATCTATTCCATTGACAAGAATTCATGCTACTGACGCACGGAAGAATCGTCAAATTCAAGAAGCGTATAATAGAAATAGATGTAAGAACCTTTGAAAAAAGGTAATGTATTTGAAAAACCGAGTTTATACGTAAAAAATGTTTTCAATGAATTTCTTAATAATAAATCTTTCATTTAAATTGATTTACAGAAATTTTCTTTGCAAAAGAAACTTTAATTTTCTTGTATGAGTGAAATTGTCTCAGTTCGGTAAAAATAGGTACATAATCAACATCCGTAAATCTAGTGTTAACAAGTAGAGATTGCTCGCTTCCCCCGACCGCAATTAATTCACATCACTATCCCCCAACCATAAATAATTAATTTTTTTGCAGATTCGACAATCGTCTCTCGAGTCGATAACTGCGACGTGAAATTGCAACCAACGCAACAAAAAGTTGAAACGCAAGGTTCACGAATCTGTGCGAACTCGTTGTGTCTCCTCCCCTGGCTGTAATGAAACGTGCCGTTCGAACGTGTGCGATCGGTCGCAAAATTTGCTCTTTTTCGATGTAAACTGCAGAATCGAGGGTGGTGAGAGTATGCGAAGGGAGAAAGGGCCACGGAAAAATCGTCGATCATGAACAGCCGCGTGACCAACGCCACGCAGCAGTGTGTCGAATTTTTGTCGCGAGTCGTCTGCTGGTTCTGGGATACCCTCGACAAGTTAATGGACATCTTGTTCGATTTCCTGGCGAGGTTAATCGAGCTGACACTAGCGGTGATGAACCTGATTTTCCAGGTGATCTGTTTCCTAAGAGACCTCTGGATCGATGCCATGCAAACGTTCGCCAACGTTTTTCGGGGAATCGTTAACGTTGTCAGGAACATCACCTCCGATGAAGTCGAGGACTTTGCCTTGGCTTGTATCGTTATCCTATTGTGGGTCGGTTTCTTCAGGATCCTCAAGAACTTGATCACTCAAGTACGATCCTTCGCAAACTTTCAATTCTTTCTTGTCCTTTCCTCTTCCACCCCCCACCCCCCATACGCTCCTTGAAAGCGATTACTCGAAAAGACCCACCCCCTTTGATACTTATACATTTCTGTTCTACCCTTTCAACTGGACAATCGTGTCTTATTTCTAAGCTTACGTTTTAAACAAACGTGTTAACCCTTTAACACTTTGACTGCTTTTGACTTTAACCCATATACGGGTGACAGTACTATTTGTTCATGTTTAAAAATAAATTTCATTTATATCTGGAGACCACAAGAAGGTTGAAGGCTAACTATGTGACAGGCATTTTGAGTTTTCAATTGTTGCTTCATTAAATAAATCACTTTGATTTTGAAGTTGTTGGTTCGGCAGTTAAAGTGTTAAGACACTAGAACTACCAAACCAGTCAAAATGACTGGTCCCTAATTATTTCTTTCGCAATTACTGAAGTTATAAAATTGTTTGCATTAGTAATTTTTATATTACAATAAAGACTGAATGAAGTTTGAATAGATGCTAGATAAATAGATTTATTGTTCACTAGTTCTAGTGTTAAAAGTGCCCCACCTTTCTAATGCACTACATCATGAGATATTTTTTAACCCCCCTCGAAATTTTGCAATCGCCACGTGTAATTGTATTTTCTAAAATTCCGTGCCTCAAAGGGTTAAACTACAGAAACGGGTGAAGCTTTACCCTTCAGGTTTGGGGGTCGTGCAGTTCCCACCTTTTAATCGATACAAACGGTGCAAGATCTTTTAATTGTAGTCAACCCTCTTGTTCGCCTACATTCGTACGAAAGTATACAGTGTTATAAATTTAGTTACCTTCGTGTTATTTATTCGGTGAAATTCATTTGAAGTTGTACAAATCCTCGAGAAACATCAGGATTCAAAGATCCTGTAGTCTTCGTCTATTATAATTTTTAATATAACTAAGCAATTTTTTATTAGTAGCCATTTTCGAACATTGTTTTCCCAATTTTAAAGAAAAAATCTACTGAAAATAACTAAAACACTAAAAGTCACCGGCATTTCATCGATGTCCTTCATTTCAAACGTTTTCTAGAAAGGTACATTTGAAAATCCAATAATTTGACCAACCAAGATTAAAAAAGACATTCAACGATTTTTCAAAAAATGCAACAAGAAATTTGTTTTGTAGAGTCATTAAAAAATTCTACAATAGTTTAGAAATTATTTTAAAAAATTAACTTACATGTCACCGAAGATATGTATCTTCTGAACGTTGCCACCATCACGTTAGTCTATTATTTGCCACTGCACTTTAAATATTTATATATTATATTAATATACATATATATAGGTTATATAGTAGATACGAAAACCACTCTCCTAATCAGAGCAACCGTCCACTCTTCACCGCGACGATTTTAATACTGACAGGAGGATTGTTTATTCGTACGACAACCTCAATGTCATACTTACGTATGTGCTTGTCAGAACGCTCGAGCCAACTTATACCATTTCTTTTGTCAACCACACTTGCCGAACACAAATAATACGCTAGCGATCGAAAAGGAGGAGTGTGCTTGTCCTGTGAGAAAAAAGGTCGGGAGAAGGATGGTCAGAAGAAATGATAAACGATACAGGATAGACCCAGCGCTTGAGGAATCGAACGACTGAAATCCAGTAACGGGTAAAAATACTGTTAAAACGTTCTGAACCAATTGGACGGTAAAAAATAAAATTACTTAAAAGACCTGTTGCTCCGCAGATCCGAGGAAACATTTCGTAGAGGGTGATCGGACAAACGATTTGTGATAAATAAACTGTATAATTTTCTTATAAATACTACCATCCTATTCTTTATTCCATTACACATTCCTTTCACAAAAATTGGTTCAAGGCACTGATAACAGTCACGTCAGAACGTCCATCTTCTCTATTTACAAAAAAAAGAAAGAAATGTTCATTTTCTGTAACAATGTGTAAACTCGTATATCAAATACAATTACACGTTTTAACTTGTCTTCTATTATGTACAGAATTAAATATAAATCGTTTAACAGGTATCAACCTGCAAAAGAGAGGCGCAGAAAACTTTTTCTCAGCAGGACACATATAAAATTAATTTTCCGGGTAAGTATATAAATATAAGTCGGCTCCTCTTTCACACATTGATATGCGTAGTCAGTTCCGTTGGTTGCTCGAGTTATATACAGTTATAAATAAATTCTTTGAAACCCACTTTTCTTTTTTTCTAACTGAATCAGATAATACTTTGCTTATTGTTAAGTGGTTATGCTAACTTGGTCGAACGTATCAATCGTATACTGCATTCTCAATCGTTGATGACAGTAATAACGAGTTTATGCTCGGGCCATGAAAATGTCTTTGGCAGTTGAACCTGTTGAATTTTTTAATATTAAATATCGAATTATAAATATATTGATGTATCTCGTCAAAATAAATTGTAACATATCTTACTTCATTTGGCGAATTTAAAATTTGAAACTCTTGGGCCATTTTTTCTGAGAGATCCTCTGGAAGTAGAACTTGTAACCATGGTCCTTGAACTACATATGGCTTTTCTCTAGAGACGAGGGTCCCGGTAACTGTCGGTGCAACTATAGTAACAGCTGTGTTAGACAATATGGACTTGAACGTAAAATGCCTCCCATGCATAACGCGTCCCCTATAAAATAAACAATATTTAATATTTCACTTCCAAGGTGTTTCATTTTAATAGATGCATATGCTAACTGTGCATACTTGATTGCTAATGGTAACAAGGACCCTGCTTCCAGGTTGAAAGTTAAATGAAGTCCTGGTAAGACTTTAACAAAATTATCATGTGACAAACTCGAATCCAGTTCGCATGGTGATAATCTTTCCGATTTTATAACTGGTTTTATATCTTCTTCCTCGTCGTCTTCTTCTTCCGACTCGTTCCTCTTTTCTCTGTATCTTTCTGAACTTCTGTCATAGTTCACTTGAACCCACCTGTATATCAATTAAGTATTGTAATACTGTTAAAAAGCGGTTTTTAATTTGAGAGAATAATTTATGATACTTGCCAACATTTTGCGGACACGCCGCTTAAGTTAGATCCTTCCTTTTCTATCCCACTTTGTATCTTCTCTGCTATCGAAGGTTCGTCTTCCATAATGGACCTTGTCCTTCTCATATCTGTTACCAACCAATGTCCACAAACATGGCTGGTTTTTAATAAACTAACAAGACCTAAGCCATTCCAGTGCTGTGCAGCCTGCAATTCTTCAGACGTTACTCCTATAATTTGAACAAATGAAACCTGTAACATTACGCACCAACCATCAAAACCATAATACACAATTATTGAAATAAACGATTTTAATTAAATACATTAGGTACTGGATAACTTACATCGCCATGAGGTGTGTATATAGATGTTGGCAATTGAGGATCTCTACCCATTAGGATCTGCGTGATGCGTCCATTACCATTGTCAAGAGGGGCATGCCATGATACATGATCGCCAGGCATCAACATGTTCCCAGAATTAAACACATATTTTGCTAATTGCTGCATGACGTTCGCTGGCCAAGTAGGAGGAGTCATCTCGTTTCTTTCTCTGACTAATCTGAAGGTCAACTCGAATCCAAATCCGCTCGGACGACCCGGACCACTTTTTGGATGTATCCTTCCATCTCCGTGTAAGTCTGATAATCCCAAACTTTAACATAGAAATCATACTATTCTAAGATGCTCTAGGAAGGAGGAGGTATTAAAGGAGAAGATACGTGTAAGTATTTAAGAGAATTACAGAAGATTCATAAAGACAAATATAACTCCAGACTTGATTCAGAAAAAATCGACGAGATTTAGTCAATGGCCGAACATATTTAGATAGGGCAGACGGAAAAAGGGGAAGTCCCGCTCGTCTATTTCCGACGCGTCGCATTTTATCTTCCTGTACCCCACACTTTCTATATATAGAGAAAAAGGGAACTATTGAAACAGCTGCTGCAAGCCGAAGAAGGAAGGGTCATGCATCAAGAAAAAAGGAAGAGGAACACCCTTTCCCGGCGGATCATTCGTCATTCGGCGCCTAAAGTTTAATAAGAAATTCCTGAAACAAGAAATCGTTTGTCTTTCGACTATTCGAGTCATCGCTAGTCCCCATGCATAGTGAACGCTAAATTCACGTAAATAATCAAATTAGAGGTTAAAGAAAATCGTCATTACTTTTTTATATTGGGTTGTCCGGAAAGTTCGTGCCGATTTTGACGGAAGATTGAAACGCAACGCATTTAAGTTTTAGTATATACCAAAAAAAAAAAATTTTCCACATATGTCATTTGTTTTCAGTAATTTTAATATATTCAGACCGGTCTTTAGGCCGAATTTTTATGTAAAATTTCTGATAAACCAATGGTCTTCGTCTCTTTGCAGGGGTTCCAACAAAAAGATAAAAATTCATATTATTTTATAATTTAAAAAACATATTTTTCTGAAAATACAGAAATTTTGTAAATGTACGATGTAAATGAATGGATGAGGATCGTTTAAAGTGATTTTTCTCGTAATTGCAACAATATGGTAAGTGATATTTTCGAACGATAGGCACGGTGTATACGCGTCATCAAGGATATGCTGGAAAAATAACGTGCGCTTACATCAAACAGAGGCACACTCCCGCTACTCAACAGGGTGACACTGACGAATATCCGACTTCCCGTTTTTTTTTTTTCGACTCTCACATTCTTCCCTCTTTTCTATGCCACAAAACAAAAAGAAGGGCAAAAAGTGTGTGACCCATCTTTCCTGAATGAACGAGCGACGGTGCCAACTTAAAACTCAGGGGTGCAACAATTGTGAGCAAGAAAAATAACCAACAAAAGGAAATACTAAATCAATTTAAAGGAACGAAACAGAACTAAAATAGATCGATATTAAAATAAACAAAGAAAAAGCAAGAAAAATGGATCCGATATTCTAGGATTTTTATATTGTTAAATGTGTAATACGAAAATTGGACTTACCTGATGTAATGCCAATGCGATGGCACACCTATTTCAGGACAGCCAGGATTCTCGTACATGCTTATGTAGTCGAGAGGATCTGGACCACCCAACCTAGTCAAAGTCGCAACAGAAAATCCCATTTATTTCGTTTTACATCCGGTTACACTTACTTGCAACTACATATAATCGTACCATCCTTACAGCAAAATATATTTTCTTTAATTTTTACATAATCGTAAAACATCAAAATATTCTATCACGGAAATAAAAAAAATATTTTATTGATTCAAACATCTGCATTTCGTATAAAAAAAAATAACAATGTTCACCGAATATATTAAAACTGTATTATTTAATCGAACAAACATATTTACTCCATATATAGACGTACATAATTTTCGATGTATAGTCAAGTTTGTTTTATGCAACAATTTTTACCTGTACTATTGTAACGTAATCTTATACATTGTTAGTGGGGCTTAGAGTCACTCCCTTGCCATTGCATCAACCAAGAAATTAATTGATATTATTAATAATAAATAGATTGCAAATTTCATCGATGCATTGCAGACGAAAATACGCAAACAAATCTTGATAATAATTAAGACACCCAATTGCGAACTCTATGATACGACTTGTATGTATACACATTCTATTATAGCAAAATAATGCAGTGATTTTTTCTCCAGGATCGTGCACCAAACGTCAAGCATCTTTTTCGTTGCTCTTTAAATCTGTGGATGTGTGGGTAATGCTTGAACGCACGAAGAGATAAATGAAACGATTCGTACCAGTATTTCACAATAGCGGTGACAGTGAGTGGATTGCTTTGGTCTGGATAGATCTCTTTACAAAGACTGTGCAGAGCGTCAAGGCCCGGGGCCCTGGTCGTCGGCGGCTGTGCTGGCAATCCCGGAGGAAAACTTCGGCAAAATTCCTCTCTTTCACGCATATTTCCGTACATGTAGAGAAACTTTCACCTGCGAAATCTACCGAGCGAAAGATCCTACGGGGATCCGTCGGAATCTGCTTGCGATCACTTTGTTTACAGTCACTACCTTGCACCTTCCCCACGGAGCACAAAAACACACGTCCGCGATCCTTGACAAAACTAAAATTCTTTCAGAGCGAACGACCGACTGATTCCGAAATCACTGCGCGTCTCTGAAATCGTTTTAGGAAACGAGGAAAACTAGTCCATTATTGGACCGTTCTATCCGATCCGGCTTCTCATTGGCTCCTTCTACTGGAAACACTAATTTCCGGACCCAATAAAAAAACTGCTTTACACGAGCACGTTTTATTGTCGCACACGCAACACGCACACAGGTTGGCAAAAGTGCAGTGCTCGCGATGTATAGTTTGTCATTGGCATTGACAAAGAAGAAACGAGAGTGTTCGTGATCGGGATTTTAGTGCCTTCGTCTTTTGAACGTTGTAGCATGGAACAGAACTTATATGATAGTTTAGCACGGAGTAGAACCAGCTTCGTTCTTATTATATCTGTGGCATAGATCAAAGCTAGCTTCAACTAGAGAGAAATTTTGTTTCATTTGTTTTTCAAGATTCTCTCTTGGATCAGCCTTTAATAAATTCCGCCGATGATAACGTTAAAAACACTGATCTATATAAAATTATATAGATTAGTAGTTTAAAAATGTCGAAACTGTGCACACCGTGCGGTAAGTTCTGATACTAATCTTATGATTCTTCAGCCTTGAGTTTTGAGCCACCATTGCAGTTGCTAAGAGACGGCTGGATGCTTTTGTATTGTGCACTTTTGAATTATAGAAGCTGTGCGAGACATTTTTGATTTTCTTTTAATTTATGAGACTTCCGATGTTGTTAGAGATATGTGTTAGTACTGGAATCTACCGCATGGTGTGCACGAGTCATATTAATGTATATAGATCTTCATGCGGTGTCAGTGTAGGGTACATCGTAGGGTACCTCTGACCACCCTAGTGGCGAATTAAACGAGATGAGGTTACAGTATTTACTCCTGGTCTTCGTTTGTTTATTGTGTGATCTGAGAATGTGTTCGGAAAATACGTTGACAAATAAAACTGCCGATTTTACACAGGAATACAGACCCGAAGGTCCACTGGTACTTTGCAAATTTTTGTAAGTACATAGATGCGTTCTCGATGTTTCGCGTTATTCTTGTTTATCTTTATCGAAACGTTCGTTTCAACGTCACCGCAGACCGAAAGAGTTCATAGAATGCGAGGAACCGTTCGATCATAAAGGCAATAAAACGGCCAAGGAAGAAACTGGATTTGGCTGCGTGAAGGTAATTATAAATAATTTCTCTTATATGTTAATATTGTTTAATGTCACAATATTATTAGTTTTTGTTCATTATTTGCATAGTTTGGAGGCTCCAGATATGAAGATGTTGAAAAAACCAAAGTGTCTTGCACAGTATTACCAGATATCGAATGTTACGGATCAAGAACATTTTTTCACGAAGGAGTTCCTTGCATAAAATATAGTGACCGTTATTTTACTACTACTTTACTTTATAGTGTACTGTTAGGTTTTCTAGGTGCTGATAGGTTCTATTTAGATAAAAATGCCACTGCCGCAGGAAAACTGCTTACAGTCGGTGGAGCAGGAGTGTGGTGGATATTTGATGTAATATTGTTAGTAACCGATTTTCTGCAACCCGGGGATGGTAGCAATTGGAATATTTACGCGTAAAGAAAGCAAGTTTTTTGTACATAGCTTTCCAATATTTTTAAATCCGTGTAATTACATACGTTATCATGTAAATAGACTTCTGTTACATAAAAAGTTTTTATGGTACCAGTTTAAATAAAAAAACTCTTCTATTTAAAAACAATGTGCGTTGTTTACAATCAGAACGTTATACAAATATGCAAATATGTTATAACTCATAGTCATCTGGATGGTACAATTCGCTAAGTAATCTATAAACGTATGATGGTGCATTTCCACCCCTGAAATAAAAACAATAATTAGTATACTCTATTATATAGGAAATCAAAATCAATATATTGATCAGTCTTACGTATTTGAAATAAATAATGTGACCAACTCTGGTGGTACATAATCAAATACTGGATTGTATACATGAACTCTCTCCAGTAATTGTGCATTGGCACCATTTATTACACCTTCCATTGGAGAGGCATATTTATTAAATCCATCTTGTTCATGAGAACAAAGATATAGTGGAGACAATTTATAAAGTGGTAATAACACCATTACTGGGACTGAATAATGGTTGGCAGCCTGAGCTACTATATGCGAGCCAGAAATTGCCCTCAGCCCTCCATTTGCCATAACCGTGTGTGTACCAATTATTACTTTGTTTACACGCGACATCATTGCAAAAATTGCTACATCCGATATCAAAGTTGTTTTAATTTTTGCCTTTGCAAGATTGAGTGCTATTTCATGACCCTATAAAAAATAAAATTCTTTATAGTTTTATTATTAGTAGCTGATCAATAAAAATTTCAACTAAAATATACTCACATCTAAAGTTGGTCCACCTTCAGCAACTATAACTTCAAATGCTCTTGTTTCAGCAGCCTTCTTAAAAAATTCTTCTACTAAATTAGATCTACCGATTGTCATAATAATTTCATTAGAGTGAATGTGTTCAGGTGCTAGGCATGTAATATTCTCGGCACTGAGAAGGAAAAGATGTATTAAGAAGAGGATATGTTGGAGCTATTATAACTTACCATGTCTCCAATTCAACTTCAAATTCATTAATATGTTCTATAAGAGCTGACTTCAAAAAAGACAGAGAGGCATCGAAATCAACATGTTGGTCATCTTCTGCAGTGAGAATTTTGTGTAAAGACTCCTGAGGATCTGTTTCTTCTGTTTTATTTTGTAGTCCCGAAGTATATTCTTCTCGAATTATTTTCAGTATCCTCCTTACCATATTCCCTATACAGGATTCAAGAGGGATTGATTCTACTAAATATTTTCCATTGTGTCTTATCACATCCATAATATCCCTTGTGAAATACAAGTATGAAATTAAAATAATTGTATATATAATCATGTTATTTATTAGCTCAAAAAGTTGCATAATCCTGAGGACACATGAATAAAGTGAATTTCAATTTGTATAACATGTGCTTGAATTAAGAAATTTATTTAATAATTCCTAATGGAAGTATCTTTGTAATATCAATAAGTATGAACTAAAAAGTTCTAAACAACATATGATTTGTATTAATTACATAATGCAAAATCTTTGGTTTAAATTTTATACTATTAATTATTGTACAAAGTATAAAAGTATACCAAGTCTTAGTAGATAAATTATGCGAATTAACGTTTATCAATTATGTAAAGATTATTTTGTTTTCATAATCAACACTGACACTTTTTAAATAATACTCAGGAATATACAAAAGTTCATGTATATTTAAGGAAAATGAATAATTTTATATACTTGGCAGTTTTCCATTCACAGTTATTTATAATTTCTTTCAAAACTGATATAGTTGCCACCACGATATTATACGTGCCTTTGATATCACTGAAATACAAAATATTTGAAAAATTATGCTTCATAGAAGGTTAGATGTATTTCAATTCTCACCCATAATGAATGTCGTCTATTAGTTTAATTACGCTCGCGTGAATGTTTTCCTCGTTTGTGCCAACCATTTTTATTTATGGTGTTTCTAAATTTATTTGTTCTATACTCGATACGAAAAAATAATGATAGTTAATAAATTACTCTAACAGTATTATTGGTACCATATTCAATACAAGCAGCTGTTATGCCAGAACAATGATTGGTTCCGTGCTGTCCGTAGTGTGTGGTGTCGCTTCGCTCAGTTTCGTTGCACATGTGTTTCAGCTACCCTGACATGTGCATTTATATCTTCGATTCTCGATCATCAATATAGAATATCGTTATAAATAATCTAGAAAATATTTGATAATTTTTCCGTAACAGTTTGCATTTAAGTAGCAGAGAAATGGCGTTCATCGGGGATGTTGTAAGTACAATAAATCTGTGCTCATTTCAAGCGTTTTTTCTCATTAAACACGGTCCTTAACCTATCCCGTGGCTTGTCGTGTAAATAATACCTGAAACATTTAATCTTCGTAATCTTATTTTAACGATGGATTTTATAATTATTTGACGATTTAATTTGAAGACTGCGGATCAAATAATAGCTGGTTCTAATGTATTGTCCAGACCCGCGGAGGAATTCGATAATGTTGTAAGTTGTTTTTTAAACAATAATAGAACAACTACAAGGATCGTTGCAAATAAATTAATCATACTAATTTTTTTCAGTCCTCTGTGGAAGCTATGTGGGCAATAAAAGCAATGGAACATGCTGAAGTTTATTTTAATGTAAATATATTTATTTATTTCAGAGAGGAAAAGTATAAGATGTGATTTTATATGTTAATTCTATTTTAGATTTTATGTTCGGTTGATCCTAAACTGTTGAAACTTACCCCTCATGACGACCAAATATATAAAACCTTCAGAGACACTTTTCCCAATCTAAAAGTGAACAAAATAAGTGAGGATGAATTAAAATCTGCAGAAGGAAAAGCAAAATGGAGACCATACTGTGAACAATTCAAAGAGGTTGTGGAAAATTATAATTTCGGTACATTGTTGAGGGTAGATTGTGAAAATGATTACTTAGAAACAAACACTATATTCACAACTAGAATACAATTCTATGCCATTGAACTTGCCAGGAACAGAGAAGGATACAATGATGGTATCAGGAAAAAATACAAGCCTAAACAGATTACAGAAAAGTCATAGATTTTAATAATTACAATATTCCTATATTATATGTTAAATAAAAACAAATACTTTAATAGTATATAATTTTTCACCTAAGTTTTGTACAATTTGCAATCATGAAGTTTTAATAGAATGTTATTTATACTAAATAAAAACGAATAAATCTGCTTTTATTTTTTTATTTGTAAACTGATAAGCGGATTGGATGCCCGCGCTTTGTATTTTGATTGTGTGGCAGTGGACCTCGATGCTGCAGCTTCTCTGTTAAATTTTCTTCTTTTACCAACATGTATGAATCTCTTCAAACTGGGTGGAACGATATAATCTGGGACGTCTTTTAAGTGTGACTGTAATTTTACAGTGTGCAATGCTTTATCTTGCCTCAAAGACTGTAAATCTCGGGGATTATCTTCGAAATAGCTTTTTAATTTCTCACAGTTTAAAACTTCCTGTTTTATTTCTTTTAAACGAGCTTCTCGTACAGCTATCCTAGTTACTGCTTTCCAAGCGTCTTTTGCTCGGTACCTAAGAATAACAATTTTATTTATTAATTTTACTTATCATTCTTACCTTGTTTTATTTTAATATTTTCTCTGCTAATCAGACTAAAACTAGTTCTAAAATTCACCGCTTTCAATTATAAAGGACGTGATAAAAGAAATAGCGTTATTTCAAGTCAATTTTACATACCTGAAGCCTTCTATTTCCTCTAGCTTGAACAGATACGTTTTAAATAATGAGTCCCGATTATAACATTGTTTTAATTCTTCTGCAAGTTGTTCAAACAAAGGTTTTTCTCTCATTGATATAAAACTCAAAGCGGTTCCTTGATTATTTCCTCGTGCAGTGCGTCCAACTCTATGAATGTAAGAGTTTACATCCAAAGGAAAATCGAAGTTAATCACATTAGAGACAAACTGAAAATCTATGCCACGTGCTACACCAGATTCCTTGTCTTTCTTCCGTTTTCCCTTTTTGACTTTCATTATATGAGGCTGCAGAAATATTACAAATTATATATTTGTATGATATTAGATTCAATCATTAAAAGTTGAAATTTACTTCTTCCAAAGATTTTTCATCTGATGCGATTATAATATCATATGTTCCTGTATTAAATTGAATAACTGCTCTACATCGTGAAACAGCTGGCAATTCAGAATTTAAGACACAGGTAGGTATACCAAATTGTTCCAAAAATAATTTTAGTTTATAACAACGATCTACTGTGTTTACAAAGATAATAGTTTTTCCCCTGTAAAGAAACGTTAATTTTGCAAATTAAATGTTATGTAAATGTAACATATTTATTTCAAACAGAGTCAATTTTTCGTAATTACCTAATTAACTTTAGTTTCAATAAAGCATACAAAATTGCAGCTTTATCATTTTCATCTGCAGCAAGACTATAATGCGTTAATTGAGACAAGGGAGCTAATGGAGGCTCCTCTAATTTTAAAGTTGCTGGATTATGAAGAATCATTTTTTTTAGAGTTATAACATCTTCGGATAAAGTTGCAGAAGCCAAAGCTGCTTGATATACAATAGGCAAATAATTCAACAAATTTTTTATTTCATCCTCATATCCAAAAGAAAATATCTAAAATATTAGAATTGTTATTATGTTTGACTTTGTTATAAGTTTGTGGTTATTCTATAGCACATACCAAATCAGCTTCATCGATGACCAATGTCTCCAAAGTACGTTTCAATTTCATATTGTTTGCTTTTAAATGTTGCAATATTCTGCTTGGAGTACCAATAACAATATCTGGGTTCTCTGTTAGTAATAATTTTTGAGCACTGAGATCTACTTGTGGACTAACATCGACTGCTGTCACTTCTCTACTACATTTTATAGTTAAATTAATCACTACGTCATGTATCTGTTTACACAGTTCTTTACTAGGTGCTATGATAAGACCTTTAATTTCTTGTTTTTTCTGAGTGCGTTTGTTTATTAAAATTTTTTGAATCAATGGTATAACAAATGCAGCTGTTTTCCCAGATCCTGTACGTGCTCTGATCAGAATATCCTTTCCTTCTAACATTAATGGTATCGCTTTTTCCTGTATCATTGTAGGTTGCAGCCAACCTAATTTTGCAACAGCCTAAAATAAAAATGTATAATGAGATATAATAAAAAATTAATCTTGACAAAATAACCTCTAAATTTAAAATTATAAATATAAACCTTTAATATTCTATCGTCCAATTCTAATTCATGGAAATTTAGCGGCTTCGTTTCATTTTCTTCATCCACTTCCATTTCGTTCGAAGACATATTGTTAATTAAACACTGAATAACCACGTGTTAATTTGTTAAGTGAGAGCACGTTGTTTATTTCTGTTTACTCTGGTGCGACTATATCGACTGAGAAAATTCCAGTATAAATGGTTTTTAATGAATGACCGAACATTTTAAATTGTTCATCAAAGTGTTTAGTATCGGTGTTATTTTGTATTAAGTGTTGGTTTTAGTTTTATTTAGAGGAGACAAGAGTGCTCATAGATCAGCACTAGCCAAAGTAAAAATTAGTCAAATTAATATATTTAATTCATGAGTTATTATCTAGTTCACAGATTGGTTTTTCTTTTTGTGTAGAGGGCGCGAGAAAGCCGCCGATCTTTAGCAACCCTATAGACTGGTCTATCCCTATATTTTGTCTTTGCCTATACCACGTCTATGATGTCAGAGAGAAAATGAAAATCTTCAGTATAGTACTGCCCCCTAGTCTCATTTTTAGATTGGATCAGATCCTTCACTATGATAAAAATGAAACAGAAGCTGTTCTGTGCTAAAGTTGATTTGAAAATGGTAAAGGATACAATAACACAGTTCTATTTCATCTCTGTTATTGTATACATTACTGGAAAACTAAGTAATGATAGTAACATATGAGCATTTCAAATAATTATTTAATACACTTTAGGTCTTCTTATTAATCGTATATAATTTTTTAATGTTACGAAATTACAAAATGGTAGTTATTAATTATTTTTATATTTTGTAATGATTATTGAGAAGTGAACGTTACATGGCTCGTTGGTCTAGGGGTATGATTCTCGCTTCGGGTGCGAGAGGTCCCGGGTTCAAATCCCGGACGAGCCCAGTAGATTTATTTTTTCTATTTTAATTAATAATATTCAAATTTCCTTAGCAATAATACACAATCATTCTCTGAATAAATTATAATATGTATTTTACATATCGGTCAATACTATATTTTTCTAATAGAAACATTTCGATTGAGAAGTGGGTTATCGACTAGTTTGTTGCGATATCGAAAATATTCAACATGGCACTTGTATGGAACTCATTGAAGAAACACAGTGATCGTGAGAGGTACGCATATTTTAATAATTATTTATTTATTTAAATATTTTTTGAGAACATTTTCATGAAGACAACTGGGAAATTGTTTTTTGTAATAAACTTCAGTCAACATATGTGCTGCACTACTACCAGCTGGTACATAACCTCTTTGACATAACAAGATTTTATTTTTGTTTCAGGTGGGTTTGTATTTATCCTGCTTACCTAAACAGTAAAAAGACGCGGGCAAAAGGTCGGAAGCTCTCGAAGGACAAATGCGTGGAGAACCCTACGCATCAAGAAATTCGTGACATTCTAGTGGCTGCAGGTTTTAATGTTGCTGTAGAGAACAAGTTGTATTCAAGGGAGCGTAGCAAAGAACTGTTGAACCGTGGTTGCATTCGTGTACAGTTGAAAAACGACGATGGCACCCCAGTGAAATCCGACTTCCCCACTAGAGATTCTTTGTTATCTTACGTAGGCACTACTATTCCGAAATTAAAGACTCGTCAAGGTAAACAGTCGATGGGTGAACAATCCTCTCAGCCATCTAGTTCATCATCTAAGAAGGGGAAGGGTAAAGGAAGGAAATAATGATGGGGAAGCAGTGCAACAAAGAAAGAAATTGCATTACATTTTGTACAGAGTTCTTAACAAACAGATTTAAGCTGAGTACTGTTCGCTCATGCAAGTTACTGGTCGATCCAATTTTTGAATGTTTAACATCCTCCTACCATTTGTGTAGAACTATTCAACAAATATACTATGTAAAGACAAGTCCTACTGATGTTTTAAAATAATCAAAGAGTATATCTATTTACCTTGATATAACAAATATATATGTCTAAAATTTACTCCAAATTTTTATAGTCTTCATTGGCATTTTAATTAACATCTTCATTCTCTTCTGCTGTATCATCCTGTTCAGCTACACGTGCATCCTCATCTTCATTATTAACAGAACTTTCATTTTGTACTGTGTCTGCGTCACTGTCTACACAATCAGAAGATTGTTGCGTTGATCCAACAACTGGAGAATATGAGTCTCCACCATGAGGTACAAATTTCACAATGTATCCAGTGGGTTGTAAATGTGGAAAATAGTCAGAATGAATGAAATGTGACTGTGGAAACTAAAAATAATGTTGACAAAATATATATAAATCTTTAATAATGTACAATGACTGGTTAAATACTTTGCTATTGTAGCTTGTAGGATACGTAGGATATGCACCTACTACAGGTGCATTTCCTTCTTTTGAGGGCACCGAGTCACTTCCAGGATTGATTTTACTTTCATCTGCCTGCTACAAAATAATAAGGTGCAAGCATTTTGCGTTACCTAAGTCCTTGTATTTATGTGTCTAACAAATATTTGTGGCATTTGGAATTATAAAAAAATGCAAAGACTTAGATTACTATTTGATGTTACTTACTGGATTAGCACTTCCAAGAAGTGGTCCTCCTTCGATCTGACCTATACCCGGTATCAATGCTTTACGTAACTCATGGTGCGCACCGAGTAAACCGTGCATTGAGTTAGATGCGGCTCTAATAAGAGCTCCAGGAATAGAGTGCAACCTATTAAAATGATGATGGAAACGGGGGTGTATGATTGAACGCAGAATACCACCTTGAAGAGGAATATGTGGAATAGGCTGATGCAAAAGGTGAGGCTGAGGTAAATGATTTAAAATAGGAATGTGTGGAAGACCGACGAGGGAATCATATGAATTTGCATCAGCATCAGCACTATTCTTATTCTCATTATCTTCTGACAAGTCGGTATCACTGTTGCTTGCTGGATCACTCATACCGACCACATTACTTTCATCATTGTTTGGTTCACAATTGGATGAACCTACAAAGTGAGAGTGACCTTTCAATGGCCCTCCAGTAATAAAATAATTTGCAACTTGGTGGGCATCGCCTGACAATTAATTAATGAATGTATGAAAATCGAGATAACTAATACACTCCTGAGTTGATATATCTTTTTCTCTTCTCACCCACTCTTAGGTGTTTTCTAGATCCGGCAGGACTTCGTGAAGTACGATCTTCATTTGTTAAGTCACCATCAGTGTTGGCAGTAACGTCTAGCTCTTCTAATTCTCTAAGAGAGCGAACTATTAAGTTTTTGGTAAAGAAGAATTAGTTTGTTTCAAAATTAGCTTCTTAAAAAATGAAACTGTTTATGGATAAAACAATTATGGTAAATTGTTCTACCTTTATTATCGCTATTTGTATTAAAGAGCTCATGATCTAATGAAATTGACGATAGTTGGACACTGTTAGATTTCGCACAAGAAACACGCTTGCACTGTACAGTAAAATATAATATTAAAAGTGCGTACACAAATCGAGGTCGTTTCATACTTGTACGAAACGATCGATTTTTCACGAATTAATTAAGCAACGATAGTACTTTCAACGGTGAATACTTCAAACTGGTGTCGCGCATAAATTCAGCTGAAATTTATTCACCGGGCAAAAGAGGACTTTGCTGACAATTTATAAATATGTTGTATATTTATCTTAATGTATATGCTTACTTTGGTATACACGGTTGCAGTCAGTTACATCAGATTATAAACAACTGATGAAATATGGACTTACTTTCTCGTGGTACCTTGTTTAATTAAAATGAATAATAAACTATTACTCAATTTAAAAATATGTTCGCGGCCATTTTAAACTGTCAAATCCTGTATGGGAAAATTTGATCAGCATCACTGGATGTTGCATAAGATACTATACATTTGTGTTTAGACAATTTTGTTAAAAAAAAATATAAAAAATAAAGCCTTCTCCGTGACAATGTCTTCACATTGCCGTGACCAGGATTCGAACCTGGGTTACTACGGCCACAACGTAGGGTCCTAACCACTAGACGATCACGGCTATTGAAGGTCATATTAAAGAATTTTATTTTTCACTAGAAATAGTTAATATTTTACATAAACGACAGCAATACTTGCACTTATATTATTAATTATATTGTAAATGGTATTTCCGTTAGAAGTTAAACATTATTCCCATTCATTCCTAAAGTATCATTCTACTATGCGAAAAATATACATGATTTTCTCGCATGTATTTCCATGGGCATTTTAGTTGCAATTTATTGAAAGTGTAGTTATTTAGAAAATAAGTTTAAAATAGCATTATCGAGATCCACCATTAATCTTGCAAACTTTCAATACCATTTTTAGCGTTGCATAATGTTGCTCACTATGGGGCAACACGTGATTAAAAATGTCACATGTAGAGACCCAAGAGACTACAATTGGCATTTCTATTTAAATGTGTAATATAGTACAGAGTTATTTTCATTTCATAATAATTTATGATACTAAACTATTCGCTATTGTAACTAGGTCATTACACGAGTTAAAAAATTTTTTCAATTGATTGTAATGTATGATAAAAATCATTCCAAGTAGAAATCCAGTGAGCATTTGTGTGTAAAATATTCGAATAATTTTTTATTGCAAATTATCGATACTGATAGTGGTTTTATTAATATAAATTAATAAATTCTCGTCGTCAAATAGCGGTATCTGTTCCATTAACAGGGAGGCGAGTACAGTGTTTAAATATCAGTCGACAGATGGCGCTCAGAGTTACTTAAAAATACAAGGTACATTAAACAATAAACAAATTACATTTTAAAATTTTATTCTATTAATTTTCATTTTAACATTACGGGTTCGCTGCTTACAAAACGGTATTTGCATTTAAATAAACTTCTTAAAGACGTGGTTTATTAGAACGTTAATATATTGTATTTGATCGATTGTTTTGTAATATGAATTTTTAAATCGAAGGAAGGTGTCATAGCAAACGAGTAATTAAATGAATGTCAAGCGGTGGTAGAAAAGAAATCGATACAGTAGGAATCCGTCATTCGTCGGATTAACGACCAAGAAGAAACTGCTCCTCCTAGTGTCTGCTCTTCTATTACAATCCGGCTTCCAGTGACCGTCGCTGTGCTACCGTAACGCCGTGGTTTTAGCAACAGTGGATCAAACTGTGCAAAAAGTCGACAGAGAGGTGTGCGAAACATGAAGAATTTCGATGTCGCAAAACTGGGGAAGATCTATGCCGCGTGCTTGCCAAAAGATAGACTTCTAACGCGTCATTTGTATTCCGAGGAAGATTCCCGCGCGAATCGCAGGCGTGTACCCGTCCTAACCCTCACCGATCGTTCCAACCATAATTCTTCACTACGTACATCAATGGAAACGGACGATTTCGGTCTGAGCTACTAACATTATTATCGTACATATAAATTAAATAGAAATCATTAAATAATGTTCATTATGCTTCTTATTACAGTGAATAAGTTTGTATAAATTGCATTATGCACATCGCATCGAATATCTTCACGTAAGTACACAAAATGCGAAAGGTTAATCAGTATTTTAAGGTTAAGTTAGTTTTTCTCGGAAAAAACGTCGAAACAATTAGTTTTTACTTTTTTTTAACAACGGCGCCCATCAGATAAAATATGAAAAAATTCATGGACAACTATTCTAATCATATACAGGCACTGTAAAAATCTAAAAATTGTTACTCTAGAACTTCCATGTGAAATCTGTAGTTTTTAGATTTTTTTGATTTTCTACAAGCAGGTTTTTCAATTTAAAAATCTGAAACGAATTGCAGAGTATGTATTTAGGCTTTTTACACGTGTTGGATGTTTATTAGAATTTTTAAACATCGTTAAGTAAGGAAAATAGGCCAAGAAGGGCATTTTTGACTATCTTATCCGGCTATACCCTTTACAGTAAAATTCTATTTCCCTTGTAATAATTTTCTTTTATTAATTAGATCAACAAATCTGAAATTTAGTATCAAGAAAATGATCATGAATGTAAAAAGACTTTTTCTTATAAATTTCAAATGCTTCTTTTCTGTTTTGTTTTTATAAATAGTACTAGATACTATAATTTATCGAGTAGGATAATTTATTACTTTTAGGCGAAGCAATTTATAAATGGACGAATTTTTTCAAATTCAGAGTCAACTAATATTTTAATTCGTAGGTTTTAAGTGTTTTAGCAAGCACATTGAAATTTTCATTTGTCAAAATTCATTTTACAGAAACGATCATGTATATCCATGCAAATGTTGTTTAGCTTCTAATTGAAAAATCGCTTTAACAACAACAACCGTGGAATTAAGTTTTTGAAGTAGCATTTATCAATGATTATTTACGTAAAATTAAATTTTACACGAATAAATGGTAGGTAATGTTGTTCATTATCGAACTCGACGCCATTCATTTAAATTTAATCACATTTTTCCGAACAATTTCTTTATCTCATTTTCCACGGATCCAAGCGCTGTATTCCCACGAGCGTTTCAATACATTCCACAAAACCATTCTTCGCGCGAACTGATAATTTTTCTGGTCCATCAAACCGTATTAAAAAAAAAAGAAAAGAAAAGGAAAAGCGTTTTCTCGTTTTCGCGCCAGTTGACACGGATAAGTTTAAGGTAAAATAATTCCGTGCTCTATAATACGGTTGGCGAGGACATAACTATGCAATCTTTACGCGAATCGCGTTTTCCTAAACGGTCGCCATTGTGGAGCGTAACAATAGTTCTCCCCGGTGTCGCATTTGCCAGAGGATCACTTAGGAAGCTGTATTTTCACGTTGCCGAAACTTAATTAACGTAAATTCGTGTGAACGGGGAAGCATTTTCTAACCCGGAAACTGTCAACCGTAGAATTTAATATCGCGACGGAGATATTCGCGGTAACTTCAGATACTATCAACGTCAAGGATTCGATAATAGGATCACTGTCCTTGTCGCCGACAACGTGTGCACAGGATGTGCCTCAAAATTCTACTACGAACGTGGGAAAAAATATTGGAAACGGCCAGTAAAAGGATTTTTAATTAATTTCTAAATTTCGTCGTGGTTCTATGTTATTGATATTGGTTCTGTACATTAGTTGTGTACAGTAGTACTTGTACAAATTTGATGTGCACATTAGTTGTGCACAATAGTG
>CM052098.1:16471337-16496188 GCA_028453745.1 Agapostemon virescens
ATACAAAAACGTGTTTGTTGCTCTTCTTCAATTCTAGACAGTCACGCAACAATGACTAAAATACAAGCTAGCACGATTGAAGTAATTGGAAGTAACTGTTTGATCATGGCAAAGGAAAAAGTTTCTTAGAATTACCCTTGTAAATTTCCCTTCACAAGGAATTCAAAATTTCCTGAGACAATCTACACAACGAGTTCCACGAGCAATGATTTTTTAAGAAGTTAACTGGAATTGACTGTTCGATCATGGCAAAGGAATAAGGTCCTTGGAATCACCCCTGTTCTTTAAAACAAACTTTAAAATCTCTGAGACATCCTATACAATGTGTTCGAAATGCAGTATGCTCGCGTAGAAAGGCTAGACAGATTTCCGAAGAAGTTACTAGAATCGATTATTTGATCATAGCAAGGGAAAAAGTTTCCTAGACTCACCTCAGTAAATTCCCCTTCAAAACAAACTCAAAAATCGCTGAGATAACCTATAAAATGTATTCGAAATGCAGTATGCTCGCGAAAAAAGGCTAGACAGATTTCCGAAGAAGTTACTAGAATCGATTATTCGATCATAGCAAGGGAATGAGTTTCCCAGACTCACCCCAGTAAATTCCCCTTCAAAATAAACTCAAAAATTTCTGAGTTAACCTATACAACGTGTCCAAGAAACAGCGTGCTCCCGTAAAAAGATTAGACTCTATTTCCAATGAAGTTTCGCGATATCAGCGATAGCCAGTTAAAATATATAAAATCGATGACGTGACCACCGGTTGTAGGTTTAACGTTAAGCTATTGGTCCAGGGGTTTCCGGCGTCTGCCTCGAAATACTAAATAAACATGAACCGTGGCTGGAACAAAGGCAAGGGGTTAAAGAGCCGATTATCGCGTCCTCGTCTGTCCGACGTCGGTGGAGTCACGGTCGTCGTCGGAATGCACGGCAATCGAAAGAACTAAGAGGAACGATAAATATTGCGGAACCGTTACGGGAATTTACGGGACGTAAGAAATCAAAGTGGATAGAAGGCGATAAGGGGGTGGTCGCGAGAGGGTTGTACAAGAGGGGTGGAAGGAAGGAGAAGAAGTATTTGCGGGACGGAAAGGGCTTCCTCTAGCCTAGGCAGCGCAGCACCTTCGAGATACTCGGTCAACAAGCGGCGCAGGCCTAAGTCCCTTCTTCTTTTGACACCTACGTCGGCGAAGACGATACTTTAAGCCGCTACCAGTCGCGCTTTTTACCTTATTCGAGATACCGTCACGGGTCTTATCCTCTTATTTAGACGTCGAGGAGAGAAGGCGGACCCCGTTGAAAAACCCGAGATTCTCGAGCACCGACCGCTCCGCTCAAATTATTAGATCCGAGGGATGTTCCCGTTGACTCGCTCTTTATAAACAGTGGAAACCCTTAATCTGGATGCCGAGGGTACCCGCAGCCCTGCGAGGGCTTAACTCGTTCACCGAGCGCATAGGAATTCCAGGATTCCGCTGGAATTTGTTTGATTTATTAACCGGACGATTATTTGGGTCGGGAATGAATATAAAGTTGCAACAGGACGCTAAATTAATGCGTTTCTGGTAGAACGTGTTGGGAATTATAAATATTCGATCGGACGCAATGATCGCAACGTACCGACAAACTCTCAATTCAACGGGGCAACGATAAAACATAATTCCTCGTTCAACCCTTCTTTTCGCTCACATCTTTTTATACATATGTAAAAATTATATGTATTTATAATAAAATATAAATAAAATACATATAATTTTATACATATTTTATATTATACATTACATAAAATTTATGTAAAATATGTATTTTGTTTTCAATAAAACGAGAAAGATAGAACATAGGAGGAATCATTGAATTCACAAAACTGTTTCTTAGCTGTGACGCGTAAATGCGGATACCTTTTGAGAAATTAGTATGATTGAGCAGAAGCCATGAGTTGTTTAGAGTTAGTAATAAACAATTTTCTTCTGGTGCGTTATATGGTCGAGTTGTACTTTTATTTCTACCTGTATTCTGCATGCAATCTCCCATTTAAACCATCTGCCCTGAATTACTGTTACCGTTTTTACTGTTACGTTTCCTTTAAATACAATCTTCCCTTTGAACTTTATGTCCTGAATTATTCTTATTTTTTACTGTCATGCGGTCTGCAGGTACAGTCTTCTCTTTAAAACGTCATAGCCTGAATTATTCTTATTTTTTTACTGCTTTGTGTTCTCTGAACACAGTATTCGTTTCAAGCCTTTGCGCTCCGAGTTACATTTCTTTTGTTTCGTTTCTTTTACATGGAATCTATTTTTTAAATTACTCTTACCTCTTCTTACTCGTTCTTCTCCTCGAGTGCGATGTTTATTTGTAACCTTACTTTTCGAAATTATACTCACATGATAGAAACGGTCTTCTTCTCGATGCTCTAAAATCATCAATTTGATTTTCTGGTTTAGTTATTAAATTTTTTAAAATATATTTTTGGCTGTATTTCTTGCAGATAGGTTAAACTTTTAGTTGATTCGTGTTTAACCCTTTGCATCATCGTGTCGGATAATTGATGCAGATTCTGAACAGAGTCTGACAAATTTTATTTGTTTATTATATTTTACGTTATTAATTTCCCTTAGTCCTTGTCTTAGCATTGTCTTTGGCTCTATAATTACAGTGACATTTTCGTCATCTAAAAATGTTACGGAAAAGAGGATTTATATTTTTAATTCAGCTATATTTATTTTAATGTTTAAACATTAATTTCAAAATGATGAACTTGATTTTATCAGAATGGAAAAGCATGAAATCCACGCTAGCCAGTTTTACCATAGCCAGCCATAAACCTACTATAACGAGTCGAATTACCCTTTCCACATTTTCTGAAGTTCTAAAATTGTCTTCACATCAAGTCAACAGATTTCTTTATCCTAGCTCAGATTATGATAAAAGTTGCACAAAATTAAAATAAATTATTTTTGATCGTGTTTATAAAATAATCCATGGTGGCCAATTTTACTGCTCGCTAGGTTCAATGTTGAAGACAATTTCATTTATAGTAAATCTGCCATAACGAGTTAAACGACACTTTCCACATTTTCTATTTTACAATTACTGAAGTTCTAAAATTGTCTTCACATCGATTCGATAGATTTCTTTATTCAATCACAAATTGTGATAAAAATGGCACAAACTCAAAATTAATTAATTCTTGTCGCTTTTACAAAACAATACACACGAGTCAATTTTACTACTCTGTAGATTCACTGTTAAAAACAATTTCATTTAACTTGTCAAAACGTTACAAGGCGACTGAGATTTGAAAGACTCCGTATGGGTCGCTGGAAGATCGACACTCTCCGTTTCCCACGAAGCAAACAGTCGTGACGGAGAAGAATGTATCATTTTGATTTTTGACGATGAAGAATCGTCGACGCGCCCCGAGGGCTCTCGTTCCTGGTTGACAGTCAGCACTGCGTTTTGGCAATTCGCAACGGCAGGTGAATAACGTTCTTGGCAGTGCTACGCAAAGCCACGTCGGGCCGATTTGATTGGTCTCTCTCTCCTAAACGTATGTGCGTACATGCACCTCGGTGACCTGTTTCTGACGTCTGTTTCACGTGGTATTGTCGACGTTTAGGCGAAAATTCGCGAACTCGTGTACCTGGCCGTTGGCCTGGGCCAAAGCAAGAGAACGCGCGCGACGGAACCCGGCGTCGAAACATTACGTCCCCAAAATCGTTCGGCAAAATATCGCAAATTGTTTCGACAATATTCAGTATCGCTTTAAAAAATAAAAAAAACAAAAAAACTGCATCGGAATTGCGAATGAAATATCGGCCGATTGGCAACACGATTCCTTTTAATTGCTTCGCAGAGTTTTACAATCGTCATATTTTATTGGCGAGTTTTATCAGTTAAATAATATTGTAGCAGGTTGCGAACCGACTTTGTAAACTCGTGCGAATAATAAAGATCGTTTCGTAGAGTTTTGACGATCTGTTGATATATTTTCATTCGCGCTAACCAACTGTAAGCTCTGTTTTTCGAAATATTGTTTTACCGAACGAATTACTTCGATAAATAATTTCCGCCGGTGTCCAATAATCGTATGAATAATAATGTCCGGTAATTGCGTTTCACGTCGTTCGAATTTTATAAATTGCGTCGAGAAACTTTGATAGTAACACCGCGGTGACCGTGCAGATATAATCTACGTATACTCGAATCGATTCAGATCAAGTCGCAGCGATACGGCACGAAGAGGAATAATTAAGTTTCTTACATTTCCAAGACTTCACAAATATATCGGACTGACCGAAATCTATTTTTATTATTCTCTTGTTAATCGTACCGAGGACTAGGATGAGCATTTCCGTTTTCCTGTAACCGTTACACTTTGCTAATTGCACGTAACCGAATATCAAGATCAAGATCAAGCTGATGGGGCGAGGCAAGCTCTCCAAAGTACCTTCAGATATTCATGCTTGAAATTCTTGCGAGGCATACTTTACGAACGTTAATCTCCTCTTATGGCCAAAGTGGAAATTAAGACTAATTGAAGTCACGTTGGATCGAACCAACGGAAAGTCCCGCGATGATTAAAATAATTGCTTATAAATATTAACAAGTAAATGAGAAGGGAGAGGGAAGGGAAGAGAGTTGAACGTAGAATAGATTTCCGCGGTGGAATAAATCAAGAATAACGAACGCTGTTTCTTTTGAAATAAACACGAATTGGAAGCTACGAATAATAAATGTCGAATGTAGACTTCCTCATGAGCAATGAATAATGCAATAACTGGCGTCTCGAATAACAAATAAACGGAGACGCTTCGAGTGCTTGCACAGCGTTTCAAGAAGAACTTTTTCAATATTGAGAATTCATCGAAAAATACACGCTACGAAACGACGGCTTCTATGAAATCACTTCTACGACTAAACAACCGATTGTTTGCCGGACAATATTTACAGGAAATTTGTAAGATCTCTGTACGGTTCGTTTTCACTTAACCTGTTAACTGGATATAACGAAATATTTCGTCATACACGAACTACTACTAGTATGGCCACGACGCCATTTTTCGTCATGGAAATTTGCCGTAATGTTTTGAACACACTACATTTTATGTATAATATAATATTAGATAATATTTGATATATTATATTATATAATATTAGATACTTTATATTATATAATATTAGATAAATTATATTATATAATATTATATAATATTAAATATAGAATATTAGATAATATTCGATATATTATATAACATTAGATACTTTACATTATATAATATTAGATACTTTATATTATATAATATTAGATACTTTATATTATATGATATCAGATATATTATTTTATATAATATCAGTTATATAATAATAGATATATTATGTTATATTATATTGGTTATATAAGAGTAGATAATACCAGATATATTATATTATATAATATTAGATATATTATACAATATGTATAATCTTAGATATATTATACTACATAATATTATATATATTTAGATATATATAGATATTGATATATTATATTTACATTATATTATATATAATATATTATTATTTATAATTTTTTATTCTATATATAATGTCTTATAAAAATGTCAAAATTTAATCTATTTTATAAATTTAAAACGAAAAGATCTATCGCATCGATTCCGACGAAGGTAATTTTACAATTTCAATAATTGTAGGATAAACTGAAAAGCGTTATACTTTCGTGCAGCTCTGTATATTCCAATGGCAATCGGACAAACTACAAATGAATTAACTCACGTAATTTTTATGAGCAACGCACACAAGCGAGGATCGATGCCCGGCGTGTCGAATGTTAACAACTAATCTCCGGTAGCTGCGGAAACAAAATAATTCAGCGTTTTCGCGTCTATCGGTTCGGCGCAAATTGTTCGTCGATTTCACAGCTATTTAGGAACTGTTTGGTTAAGTTAATTATGAGATGTATCGCTGTGTGCGTCGCAATATATCATCCCCCTGACCCCTGCAGCCAGGGTGAACGAAATCTCCGCACGTAACGGCATGGCGAAAATGCTGGAAGGTTATATACTCGATCGAAAGCTTTCGCAGAGGCAATTACGTTACGGAGCCATTTAAAGGTACTACGGGCTTTGAAGATCGAAAATCATGATCGAATATTGGCCATGCGAACCGTCATTAGTCCATCGATATCCATTATTCGAGGAATAAAAAAAGAACAAAAAAAAAAAGAAGTAGGGACTCCGAATATGCACGCATTTAATAACTTCTCGTCGGACTTCGACGGAACCACCAAATAAAAATACCGACTAATTGCCAATTAAGCGACGCGAATAAACAAACGCAATTTAGTTGGTTTGCTGATTTGAATTTTCGACGTTTATTATTGTTTCCGCGTAGGTCACTGGCTTAATCGTTATTCGCTTCTGTCCGAAGAATTTCCGGCATTCGTATTTGTTTTTCGAACAAAATCGTAAAGAAACGAAGGATCGCCGAATCATTCGTTTCGCGTGTTGCGGGTTTGTTTAACTTTTTAAACGAAAGTGTAAAATTCAATTGATAACTGTTTTTCGACGATCGCAGCTTCAATGGATATCGTTTTACGAGCGTGTACGGAAGTTCCGAGGATTTGTATAAATTCGGGTCGATTAAACGAAATTGCACACGTCGAACACGCTTCCTTCGATAACTCGCCTATTTTCGACGAACCGTTGTAAACCCGATATTTTATTGCCGTGCACAAAATCACGCTACGATATTGTTTCTTCTTTTTTTTTTGTTCTCTCGATCGGACGGAAAGAACGAAACTTGCGCACGTTCGATCTCTAGGCTCGCGCGAAATCGAATATCGCCGCGAGACAAAGTTGTTTACGCGGCAAGACAAATAGCCATCGAATGGCCCCAGGCTTAACGAAAATATTTGCTTAATCACGTTTCAAATGAAGGATTTCGAGGATATTACGAAACTGAAAACGCCAAAACAGTGGCGAACTATCGGAGACAAATATGTGCTGTAAAAAAGCGAGGCAAGATAAAGCGAAATAAAAACACCTGCTGCCAATTAAACGATTTAAATAAACGCCGTGCACCGACCGTGTTTAACTAACTTCGTACGTTCGCTTAGAAAACGGTGAACGAGGAAACAACGCAACAAGCATTAAAACCAATTCATCAAATAAACGAACACGATACGTCTCTCGATGTCAGATTAGTACAATGATAAATAGGATGATACATTTAATTATTTTCCTAACAAGCCACCGCGTCGCATTGTTCGTTTCCCCATCGTTTCAAAACTTTAATAGATAATCTGCTTCGACGAGGGAGATATTTGAAAAATCATTTACTCGTACAAAATTAAACATGAGCTTAAAGATGACGTCCAAACGAGACGGAAAAAGTATTCATCTTAACGATCGACGAAAAGGATTAATACAACAGTAAAATTCAAATAATAATCTCACTACTTCTAAATAATTTCTAAACTAACAACTGGCTTTCTTTTTCTATCAATAACTTCAAGAAAAATAAATATGTCGTTTTAAAGCGCCTTTACTCGCGTTTCCCTGCGTAAAATCTACTTTCGACAAAACATTTCATATTTTTGATACACTATTAAATTCCGTAATTCAAAATACAGTGGCTCACGAAAGTATTCGGACGCCCTTCGAACCTAAATAACTTTTTAAGGTTGGACCAAACGTCTTGACTTTTCTTGAGCAATTAGTTTCATTGATTTAATAAATGATAAGCCAAATGAATTTTGTAAATATTAGAATTGGTATGAATTACGTGACCAATAAAAAGAGAACCTTTTAAATATTTTCTATTTGAGCCACGTACTACAAATTTTAAAGACGCATCTGGTAGATCTACGATAGTTATACACGTGCAGAAAAATTTATTGAAATCGATCTACATACACACGAGCTACGTGCCATCGAAAATGATGAAAATCGCAATTTTTCACGATTCTTGGTCAGTTTCTGCTTAAACTCCACAAATGCTTACACCTTCCAAGGCGTGTCATTTTTTCCCGCGTCAATCGATTTCGATGAAATTTTCAGCATGTGTATAACTAACACAGTCCTGAAAAACGCATATTTTAAATTTTCATTAGGAGTTGAAATAAAAATGTTTTAGAAAATGTCTTTTCTACTTTCCGACGTAATTTCTACCAATTGGAATTATTTCAGAATTATTTTTGCATATCATTTAGTAAATCAATGCTTCTATTTGCTCCAGAAAAGTCAAGTCGTTTGGCTCAAGTTTGAAAAAGTTATTTAGATTTGAGGAGTGTCCGAATACTTCGGACAGTCACTGTAAGTCTCGAGCAGTCAGTTTCTCTTCGACAAAACCAACTCCTAAAATGAGCTGTTTATTTTTAAAGTGGCGTAAGTCCATTTTAAAAAAATTCGAGTCAGCTACCACAATAGTTACATTTTTACAAAATCTTTTTATTCTGAGGCAACTTGTTGCTAATATATTTAAAATCGTTAAGATTTTGTAACACGAAAATTTGCTGGTTGATGAAGCGATGAAAAAGTTTATTTAGTCGTTTGGCTCAAGTTTGAAAAAGTTATTTAGATTTGAAGAGTGTCCGAATACTTTCGTCAGCCACTGTAAATGGGCATACGCCACTTTCAAAATAAACGGCTCATATAACAAACGCGACTCTGGTGAATCGAATACGACGAAAGGTGCGTCTACGAAATTGTCTCAGATAATGGATTCAAGAGGGTCCAGACTTCGTTTGTGACTTTGAAAATCCCGGCGCGCCTGTTAGAAAGCCATAAAAACGGTGTTAACGACATTTCCACTTAACTTCCGCCGTAAAGGTCGGGAATAAACGGTCCCGTTCATTAAGGATTTCATAAAATCGCAAATGCACAGAGGACTCTCCTCCGGTAGCCGCGCGTTCCAACGACTCGCGCGGCCAGGTGAACGTGTCGCAGGGCCGGCCCAAGCAAACGGAAAACCGACGAAGAATTTAAGACGAACGATAAAAGCGGAAACGGATGGCCGCATAGTTGTTCTCTCGCGTGTCCGTGTGCGGGGTAATAAGACGGTGGTCTGCGGGATCGTCGTTCACGGGAATCTGTAAACAGGATCGCGGGTCGGGGTCGAAGTCAATGCTCGGCTGCAGCCGATGTTTCCCTTTTCCGCGATGGGATCGATCCCCGACTTGCCCGATAATCGAAAGTCCCAGATAGACCGTTCCTTTCCAGCATTTACACCGGGTCCGCGGAAGATGAAGTGACTGTACGTGAATCGGCGCCAGCGCCAGGCGACAGGGATCGGGAGAGACGAGGGAACAGGGAAAAAGAGAGAAGGCAAAAACCAGAGAAGAGAGACCGGGAAGCCGAGGAGAGAGATGAACCGGTGCGGCGATAGTCGGATAGATGAAGATAGAAGGGATTCAGAGAGAGAGAGACAGAGGCGGGAAGGGTGAAAGGGAGAAGAGAGAGATCGAGCAGACGCCGAAGAGAGAGATTAACCGATGTGAGGTTGGAAGTAAACGTGTGAAAGAGAGGAAGAGAGAGACGGTGAAATGGAGAGATGAGAGGCGAGGTTGAAGAGAGAGATAGACCGAGATGAGGTTGGAAGTAAACGTGTGAAAGAGAGGAAGAGAGAGACGATGAAATGGAGAGAAGAGAGGCGAGGTTGAAGAGAGAAACAAACCGAGGTGAGGTTGGATAGACGAAGACAGGGGGCTTGGGAGAAAAAGAGAGACTGAAAGAGAGAAACGCAGAAAAGAGAGACCGAAGCAGAGGCTGAAGGGAAAGATAAACCGAGGTATGGTTGGAAGTAAAAGAATAAAAGAGTAATAGAGAGAAATAGGGACAGTGAAATAGAGAAAAAGAGGTGACGCAGAATAGATACGGTAAAAGTTGAGAAAGGCATATCAGAAGTTGAAAAGAGAGCCAAAGCAAAAGCTGAAACGAGATACGCTAAAAGATGACGAGAGACATCAATCAGGACATGAAGAGAGACGTACAAAACTCGTTGGGAAGAGCTACGTTAAAAGTTGATAAGAGACGTGGGTAGAAAATGAACAAAGAGATGCGATAAATGTTGACGAGAGAAATCGAACAAAAGTTGCACGGTGATTCGGTAGAACTTAGAAGAGAGATGCAGAGAAAACGTTGGGAAGGGCTACGTTAAAAGTTGATAAGAGACATGGGTAGAAAATGAACAGAGGGATGCGATAAAAGTTGACGAGAGAGATCGAGGAAAAGTTGCACGGTGATTCGGTAGAACTTAGAAGAGAGATGCAGAGAAAATGTTGGGGAAGAGATACGGTAAAAGTTGAGCGAAGATACGATAGAAGATGAGCGTAGAACGCGATAAAAGTTGAAGAGAGACGTCGTGGAAGTTGAAGAGAGACGCGAAGCGGAAGTTGAAGGGAGAGATGAATCGGAAGCCGATGGAGAAACGAAGAAAGAATAAAACGGAGAAAAGCGAGAGCGTAAGGGTAGAAGCTGAAGAGAGAAAGAGAGAGAGAGAGATGAAGACGGGGACGGTCGGATAGATGAAGACAGAAGGGAAGGATCGAGATGCTCGGGGTTCTCGACTGGGTGAGGGAAGGGGGTGGAAGGGACGTATTGCAGGAACTAGCAGGCACGACGATGCATTTAATAATTAACTCGCTGGATACACGACGATGGATGTCTGACGGGGTTTCGCCGGGGGCTCGGCGCGTGCGGGGGCCAGGGGGTAGTTTGTTGCAGGAGTACCGTCGGCGAGAGGGGGATGCTGAAGGGGGATGGTGAAGTGAAGTAGGAGGAGGTCAGAGGAGAATGGTGGTCTGGAGGAAAGTGGGTGGGGCGGAAGCTTGGTATGAGGGAAAGGGGTAGGTGCTTGGGGTAGGTAGGAAGGTTGGCAGCCGGAATGGCTCTCGTGGATGCTGCGCGACGATCAATACACCACGTGATGCCACGCGTCACGTCTCTCCCTCTCTCCTCTGTCTCTCTTTCTCTTTCCATCTCTTTCTCCTTCTCTCCCTCTCCCACTCTCGCTTCCTCTTCCTTTCACTCTCTCCCTCTCTTTTTCTCTGAAGGGGATATTCTGCTTTCGAAAGCCGTTTCTCAACAATTTTTGTGAATTTTTTACGGAAGAACTATTACACCTTTTCCATTAGGATTTTTATACACGCATTTACGGATGCTGCGAGAATATAGATTACTTTTTTTTTTTCTTTAAAGTATAAGTAGTCGAGATCACGGGAAATACGTGTATTTTTATATACCTCTTAAGGGGGTAATTTTCCTTCAGGGGAGTCGATTTCAAGCGATATCTGGGATAATCACAGATCAGGAAATATAATATTTTACGTATATGTCTGGGTATAATTAAAAGATGATGCGGTGTCATTTTGATGTAATTATTTTTACCGTTACTTGCGCCGTTACACGTTTCTCGGCATGCACCATTTTGCCTTTCCGATTCACGTTGTCGTATATACCTAAAACAGAAATATAGTTTCCATTATGTTTACTTAGAAAAGAAAAAGATTGACGTATACCAAACACGCATAAGCACATGTGCAAACTACTGATATAAATAGCGTAATGATTCTCCTGAAAAAAATTCCTAAAAATTGGTGCAAAAACGGCCTCGAAAACCAGAATACCCCCTTAATGTATTTGTCCCGCTCGCTCCTTCCCTCTCTCTCTCTTTCTCTCTTTTTCTCATAACCTGTCCCTCTCCCTTCCCCCTCCCCATCCTCCATCCATCCCTCTTCTCTTTTTCTCCATCCCGTTCTTTCTTTTTCAGTCTCTATTATAGTCTGCTCGATGGTACCCTCTCGCTCCCCCCTGTGCTCTCATTTCCACTCGCTGTCTTACTCCATCTCACCCCCGTCGTCATCCTCTTCTCACCCCCTCCCCACGGCCAGTCCACTTTCTTTTGCCTTCGCTATTCTCTTTGTCGCGTTTCTCTTCCTCTCTCTATCCCCTCTGTTTAGCTCTCTTCACCCTTTTTTCCGTCTAATTGTACCCGCGGTTTCTTTTTCTTTCGTTACTGTCTTCTCCGCTTCTCCTTTTTGTATCCTATTTAATTTAACCCTCCTCCTTTCTCTTCGACTCCCCCCCCCCTTTCCCCCGGAACCCAGGACCCTTCTATTTTGTTTTATCGTGCCCCTGTCCTTCAACCCCTTGTTTTGCTCGTTCGTCGAACGATTTCAGTTCTCTTCTTGCTCGTTTCTTTTGCTCCCGGTTTTGTTCGCCACTTTTCCTTATCTTCGGCGTACGTCTTTCCCGGCTGGGTTGCTGGTTCTTTCTCTGTTTTCCCGCCACAGTGATCGCCGCTATCTCGCCGAGCCTTTGCCATAGTTACACTCCCTGGTTTTTCGTGATTTTCTTCCGACCGCTTTTATTTTTTTTTTAATCCCTCTTTCTCTCCTTTGCTTTCTCTTCTTTGACCCCGATACGCGCTCTCTCTTTCTCTTTCTCTCTGTCTCTCCCGTTTCTTGTAATTTATCGGACTTTTTCGCCGCCCATTCGAAGATGAAGGGTATCGATTTTTTATCTGGCACGCGGCGACCCTTTTATTTCACTCGCGATCGCGAAAATAATTTTTACTGCACCCAGTCGCCGCCGCCGCCGCTTGGAATCCTGAATCGGGAGCTTAGGCTTTGTGAAACGCAACGTTATTCTCGCTGCGTTAGTTTAATCCCCTTTCGTTTCATTTGTTTCGCAATTACAATGATCAGAACTCCGTTGTCCGCCGAGGGTTCCTAGATAAAACGTAAAAATCCCTGGCGCGTGTTTACGTATTTCGTCGTAACAGCTAAACAAATGAAATTAATAACGTGCATTTAAAAGCAGATAATTTTCGCCAAAATCTTCGTTGCCAGTCCGACTCGTTATTCTCATGCAAGAGGTCAAACACGTTAACCATTGTACGTGCAACGAATGCATTTCGGTGCAGGTATACTCACCGTTACATTTACTTATCCAACAATTTATTCATTTATTTACGAAGGATACGAATACACGATATTACATAGAAATACATGTATAATCGAAATCGACCGGTTCAATTTTAACCACAGACAATTTGCAATTGCACGTTTATTAATTATAAACGCTAATGTTTAGAACAAATCGTTTTATTCCGTCCCGTTTCCCACACTCGAAAATCGAATATTTCCCACAGAAAAAGTTCCCATTCGTAATGTTTCAGTTTTTTAATCGCGAGCAGATAAACGGTCACCGGCGACCATTATTTTTATTTCATCTTGTTTCACGGTATTCGCGATACCGTGAACGCAATAATAGACAAATTCTATTCATTTCAACGCGTTTTCCACTTTCGCGTACAGCACGCGAATAAAAATTGGCAGAACTCTCGGCAGTCAGATTTTTCGGTTTTCTTTTCACGTGATCTGCCAGCCAGAGCAAAAATTCATCGTCCTGTGGAATTATCGAAATGCGGCGGTTTGGTCGGAGTCGTCGCCCGTTCGTCTATCGGACAAGCCACACGTTATATATATATGTATAATGGATTTATTCTATCCAAACTTCTCCCCTCTTTTCCCTTTTTATATAATATTAGACACGTGTGTTTCTGTAAGTAAGTAAGGGTTTATTTATTTATTAGTTAGATTTACATATTTACATGTTTCTTACCTGTAAGTAAGAAACGACAATTAATGTCTATTATTACTTCTTATTAACTTAATTAATAACTATTTTATTTTCCAATGATCTCCGCTAATTTTCTTCCTAATGTTTCTTATTAAATCCTTAATGTTCATTGCTTAATGTCATTGCTTAATCTAGCGCCCGATAGATGGAGCGCGGTTAGTTAAGATTTTAAAGAAAATCAGTGTTTTCTTTACATATGTATATATTTTTATTATTGTTCTTCCTCTTTTTCAATGGCGGTTTTGCGAACGACGCGTTCCACACCGTCTTCGACGACCACGCGTTTTTACGCGTCGGAGCGCGTCGCGATTTGTATCTCGCGCGAGATAAACGACGTCCATCGCGTCGCGCCGCGATTCCTCCTCGGCCGATGCCAAATTGTCGCGAAATCGATCCCCACGGGCCGACATTTTCTATTATTAGCCCCCCCACGACGTACGAAATACACTATAATGTTTGGAGGCATCTAAGTTTCTGATTGAAACTGACCTTTCGAGCTTCCAAAGCGGCAAAAACTGATGCGAACCTCGCTGCGGTATTTATTTGCACATTGTCGCGCACTATTTCATTAGACAGTGGACGCGCAAAGTATTCGCACGCGTTCTGAAAAGGAATAACTTACAATTTTAACAGTTATTATTAATTAATTTCAAATTAGAGCACACGACTCGAGCCTCTTTGAGAATAACTTTTTTCTATGATGATGAAAGTTGAATTGCGAAGATGACGGTAAACGTTAGAATTTTAAAATTGGATCGCACAATTTGAGCGCTTGTGAGAATAACTTTTTTCTGTTAGTAATTGGAATTGCAAAGAGAAAAGTAAACGTTAGAATTTTAAAATTGGATCGCACAATTTGAACTCCTTTGGGAATATCTTTTCCCTAAGTTGCTAGTAATTGGAATTGCGAAGATGACGGTAAATGTTAGAATTTTAAAATTGGATCGCACAATTTGAGCGTGTTTGAGAATAACTTTTTCCTGTCAGTAATTGGAATTTCGAAGATGAAAGTAAGCGTTGTAAATTTAAAATTGGATCGCACAATTTGAGCTCCTTTGGGAATATCTTTTCCCTAAGTTGCTAGTAATTGGAATTACGAAGATGAATGTAAACGTTAGAATTTTAAAATTGGATCACACAATTTGAGCGTGTTTGAGAATAACTTTTTCCTGTCAGTAATTGGAATTTCGAAGATGAAAGTAAGCGTTGTAAATTTAAAATTGGATCGCACAATTTGAGCTCCTTTGGGAATATCTTTTCCCTAAGTTGCTAGTAATTGGAATTGCGAAGATGACAGTAAACGTTAGAATTTTAAAATTGGATCGCACAATTTGAGCGCTTTTGAGAATAACTTTTTTCTGTTAGTAATTGGAATTGCAAAGAGAAAAGTAAGCGTTGTAAATTTAAAATTGGATCGCACAATTTGAGCGCTTTTGAGAATAACTTTTCCCTAAGTTGCTATTAATTGGAATTGCGAAGATGAAAGTAAACGTTATATATTTAAAATTGGACAACTTGAGCCTTATTTAAAGTAACTTTCTCCTAAGATGCTGATAATTGCTGATGCTGTTAACTTTGAAGACTATTAAATGGAAGACTGTTCATTTTTATTAATCTTCTGTCCCTTTTTCTGTAAAACGAAAATTCTTTGTAACGATTGCAAGTTACAGTAGCCACATAAATATTAATTACTTGTCGGAATAATTTCGTTAAATTGAAAACCGCCCCATAATATTTTTAAAATCTTGCTTTCTATGTTTTACATTCGATCTACTAATCTTTTATCTTAAGATTACATCTTAAGATCTTAGATCTATAATTACATTCTTCTAACATTGTTTTCATAGTTCTATGTCACATCGATTCGGTCTCGTCACAATAAAATTATTAGTAGACAAATTGGTAATGTAATTATAAATACATAATAATAAATAACCTATTATATTATCAAAAATAATAACCTATTATATTATAAAAATAAATTATTATAAGATATAATAATAAATTGCGGTTCTTTATGCATCTACCTTGATTGCGAGAACCGCGGTGCCAAGCAGAAACTTCTTCCCTTATTTAATAATTTTAAAGAGCGTAATTTTGCAAAACTTTAAAACTAGAACTGAAAGACGAGGTCTAAAAGAAGACTGGTGAAAACGACTTGCTACTAGCTTTTCCTCTCACAGATTTTGTAATTATAAAAATGTTTTCACGAAAACCTCTTCACTGAACGTTTCCATTATAGCGCATCTTAACACTTTGCTGACCGGCAATTTTACACAGAAACTATGCCATATCACCGGCTATTAATTTAAATAATATAATTATAATAAACTTCAATAAATTTTCATTTATACTGAATGAAATGAAATTAAACTTTGGACATGTATTTAATATAACTTTTAAAATATTGCTCAAAGCTTTTGCAATATTTTATATCGCCCTGGGTTTCATAAATTAAAATAGATAATGTTTGGGCATGGAAAGACGAGTTAACTCGTCACCGGTCACCAATGTGTTAACATAAATGTCGTACGAATTTAGAATAATTTGCATCTTGTCATTGTTACAAAGTGTTGTATATTAGTCTAGTTTAGTGTTCGGTAGTTCTAGCGTCGAAAAGATAAGTAATCGCATGTAATAATGAAATTAAGCTTGAAGAAAGGAGAGGTTAAGATACAGTTTTTGATATAGTTTATTGAGAAATCTATTAACGGAGCTACTACGTGCTGGTAAAGAGGCAGTATCTAATTTACCGTCTAGCAATAACGCTCTGCAACAGCAAAGGAACGTCTATTTTAACCAGATTGCAACAGAAGGAAACGCGTTGTTCCGACAATAGACCGGTGCATTATCGTGTTGGGATAATGAATGTTCAAATACGGGTGGCTCTATTGAATTCACTACTCGCCACTCCTTACATGCCTGATCCTGTAAGATCAATATGCCGGACATAAACACGCGGGTGCTATGGTACAGAGAGCGGCCGGATAGGCTTGCGATCGAATATACGAGGCATGTTCACGGAATAAATTCCAATTCCCTATGTAAAAAAAAAAAGGAAAAAAGGAAAGAAAAAAAGAAAACAGAACAAATTTCATTTCCATCGAATTCCGTGTATATCTCAACCCTTTTAACGTCCACGGACAAATTTCAATCGACCGAAAAATGCTGAACCTTGCGATACCGAAGAGGAATCCGCAAAATTGAAACGAGACGTCGATTCTGCTATTGTTAGAAATATTTTAAATAGTTCAAAACATTTAAACATTTTTCAAACAAAGCCAACGACTTAGTTTTTCCCTATTCGAAAGTTTTTCGTTTCGTTTCGTTGGAAAAAACTTCGACAAACGCTTCTAATCGAGTGTTCCGTATTTGTCGTTTGCGATGACAATTAGAGAATCGTGTTTCTATATATTCGATGATAACT
Source organism: Agapostemon virescens (assembly GCA_028453745.1). NCBI lineage: Eukaryota > Metazoa > Arthropoda > Insecta > Hymenoptera > Halictidae > Agapostemon > Agapostemon virescens. The sequence continues at coordinate 16,488,408 of CM052098.1, forward strand.
ATGGCATAAATTATTCTGGCAAAGTAATTCTCGTACAAAATTGATTAGAATAGCAAGCTTCGAAAGTTCGTAGTTTTTAAAACAATTTCGAAAATGGAAGAATGATTGAAATCTTGTTACAGGCATGTAAATATGAAACCGGAATTTTAGTATAAAAGATAATATATCGATTCGCTGTTTTTAAAGTTCGATGGTCTTTCACGTTCTTCGTTTCTCACCTCAAAATCAACACTTTTGAATTTTTTAAACCACCCGAAGCATTGTATTTTTATCAAGAGCTTAGACAAACATTTGACGCGATTCCGCAGCAGATTTGATAACGCTGAAAATCAAAGTGTTTGCAGACACAGAATTCGACATGTTCAACGCTATTAAAAACTATGCTGTTGTATGAAACTTGCATGGTAGTGAGTTGCAAATCTTCATCAGATTTCGAAACAAATTCCGCCAATAACGCGGTTTAACGGCAACTATATCGACAACTAGCGTCACATATGGACAAAGTCCGGTTTTGTATTTACGGACTTAGTACAAGGTGTTGATGGCACAATAGATAGAGAAGTTAATTATTTAGACATGTAGAAAGGAAACACTATTGCATAAATAGATGGAGAACTATAAGCATTGTAATTATTAGAAAATTATAACCTCGTCGTAAACTTCGACAAGCATTCGATGCGATTTCCCAGCAGTTTTCTTAATGATAACAGAAAATCAATGCTATCCACAATTCGTAGTTTCCAGGCACAAAATTCGACATGTTCAACGCTATTAAAAACTATGCTGTTGTATGAAACTTGCATGGTAGTGAGTTGCAAATCTTCATCAGATTTCGAAACAAGAAAATTCCGCCAATAACGTGGTTTAACGGTAGCTACATGGACAGCTAGCGCCGCTTATGGACAAATTCCGGTTTCGTATTAACAGAACTGTTACTTTCCGCGACTCGCGTTTTCACGGTTATTCGCTTTATGCCAGGCCGGGAAGTTAGGGTGGACAATCTTGAGGAGGACGAGGAAGATATCATTAGTCGTGCCGAAGACCTGCGGGACTTTAATTATGATGTAACCGGATCCTACGGATCGTCCGTCCGGAAAAGTAGGACGAGCAATAAAGGAATCCGAGGGTTGGAAGTTATCGGGATTCGTGGCCGTTTACTGGATTTCTGTTGCCGGAATGAATATTAATCAAAACAACGTTCAGCAGAAGTACGTGCCCTCTTTGCGGGAAGCGGGACGAGGACAAAGCTGGAAGAAGGAAGGTTGCATAGTGATTGCATAGTGCCCGGAGTCGGGAAAACGATCGCGACGATCAAAGCGACTCGTCTTTTGCTCGGGACATTGGCCCGATGGAGATTTTCCATAAATTTGAATCTTGATGGAAAATATGAATCGCTTTGTATTGTTATGATAATTAGCGCGGCGAATCCTCGAAATATCGCCTCGGCTCGCTGAACGGTATAATTAGAAAAGTAGAATATATTTTAATATCATCTTCGATGGAACGGCGGACCTTCTTTACGAGCCAATCAGAATTTTCATTGATTCTATCTTGATTGTCGACTTTTGTTGCGCGAGTGTTCTTAGATCATTTTACGGCCTCGCTTTTCGTTTTTCAAACGCTTCTTCAGCTTTTTAATTTGCTTCTTTTATGGCCGATTAACACTAGAACTATCGAGTAACAAATTCGACAGATGTATATTGCTTTCTAGTAATTATAAAATTGCATCCATTTAGATCATGTAAAATTTTTATTATAATGTCTGCTTCAATGAAGAAATTCATTCTATACTTTTTTGTGAAAATATTTTTATAATATCAATAATTGTAAATGATAAAATCAGGAACCAGTCATTTTGACTTGTTCGGTAGTTCTAGACATTTTGTTACTTTTATCATAGCATATATTTCATTCAAGAAATTTGTTGAATCGTTCCCTACGAAAGTAACGAAATAACGAAAAATGCTGTCGTTAATCCAGACGCCATTCCCGTGTTTTCGAAGGTAATTTTAACTTCTCAGCGAAAAAGTTTTTTACGTAACTCATACGGCTTGTTGCGTACAAACCGTTTCTCTTTTGAAAAGAACATGTGTTCTCGGAGTTACCATTCGCAATTTATCTGAAAATTGTTCTGTACGTACTTCAGCGCAAAATCGAGAGAATATTGAAAAATATATTCCAGTCGCAAACAGTCACGAAAAATTCTAGAAAAATATGTGAATTTTAGTTGAATCGAGATTCGAACTGATATTACCGAAAAACGTTTAATGATTTACTTCAAAACCTTTTTTCTTTTTATTTCAATTAACTGCAGTAGCACGTTGAAATTGTATACTTAAAAATTTCGCTTATATTTAAACGCTTACCTGTGTACATTTCTGTTAGACATTTTTTAATAAAAAAATCAGTACACATTCCTTAAACACGAGGTAAATTATTCCAAAAGGAACCGCTTCGTAGTTTCTTAAAAAACAATTACACAATTTTCGTGCATTCATGATTAGACGTCGCCTTAGAAAATTTTTCATGTTTTCCTAAATTTAAAGAATAAGTTTCTTTAAATTGTGTCTTAGTATTTACACTGGTACAGATTATATTATATTTACTATTCCATTTATAGAATTTCATATTTCAAAGCATAACACTCACAACGCGCCACTAAAAATTGCCACGGCTACTATTTAACTCAATGAGGCACGGAATTTTGGAAAATAAAATTGCACGTAGCAATTGCAAAATTTCAAAGTGGATCACGAAATATCCCATCGTGCCTTTTTTACGCATTAAAAGATGGGACAGTTTTAATACCACCTTTCCTCAAAGAGTAAACCTTCCTACAAAGTCTCGAACTATATTTATATCGAGTCTAATATACATTGTAACCACCTCTGCCTAAACAACCATGTTAGAAAATAAAATTGCACCTAGACATTGCAAAATTTCAAAGTGGGCCACTTTCAATACCACCGTTCCTCAAAGAGTAAAAAGAACTTTCGCATGGCAACGTTCGCATTTTAAAAAATCGACGGAAACTACAGTAATATAAATCAAATTACTAAATATCCTACAATCGAACAATTTCAGATTAAAAAATGTGTCGATGCAACAATGAAAATTGCTTCGATAGCGAAGGGTTAATTTCGCTTGCCTCCCGCGGCTTCGTACGTGTTCGTAATTGAAAAGTCGCACGGGTGAGAGAGATCGGGAAGGATGAAATCGTCGCGGAAGTGGCAGGAAAATGTTCTTTCCTCGACGAAAGTGTCGGAGACCACTGGCATTGATATTCTGGCTGGTTGAAAAATGTTTAAACTGTTTATTCGTTGTAATTCCTGGCCGCGGTCTTCCGGCCGCCCTTCCCCGGGCCGCAACTTGTCCAATAAAATTTAATTTGCGCGAAGTATCGCGGCTCGCAAGCGTTCACCGACATGTGTACGATATTCCCGTGGCCAAAGAGAGGAAATTAAACGCGGCCTGGAAAGCTGGCTCGACGTGCCATGAAACGCACCAAGACCGTGGAATTTTGCGTGCTCGTTAGAACGTTGTTTGATGGAGCACTTACGCGCCGATAGTTATCGGAACCGATCCTCATTGGTTCAAATTCATCCCCACCGTTCGGCCGCGCGCCTTCTAAAAAATAAACGGTTTTTCAATGGCGTCCGGAATCCGTTCGGTATATCCCGGTCAAATGTTTGTTCAATCGCATTATTACAACTTTCGAAGTTGATTCCGTTGACCCCGTAAGGCTAAACTACGGGATCAAGCTTATCCGCATGCGCGATCGTTCGCTTCCGGTTGTTTTCTTTCGGGAATATGTTTGGTTACGTCGAAGCTGCTTTTTGTTGGCCATTTTGGATATTTACGGGCTGGCACGAGCCGCGTTTGTTTAATAGTTTAGAAGCAACAAACGTGTACAGTCATCGGAGAGATTGTAAACGCGTCATTGTTAGTAGTAACATTTATTGGTAAATCGTGAATGTATTGGTTAGAAAGCAGATGTGTTTTAGGCTAGACTAATTGTTTTACTAATTCGGAAAGCTTCGGAATCGATTTTTGGAGGGTCGAGAGTAGTTAGTTGTAGACGGATGTGCGTTTGTTTCTTTGGTAATTCAAAAATGTTGCAAATCATGTGTCACAATTCTAACCAACTTTTAAGTTCATTGTAGGTTTTATGTTTCGGTTACCGATTGTTGCCACGAACGCATAAGATCCACAGATTAGGTATAAGTACCTTACAGCTTACTTTGTACTAAATCGTTCGAGTAATTTGAATTTAAACTCAAAAGTGCTGTCTCAAGCCGGCAACAATGTAGCAGTAAATTTAGAGTATTTCTAGAAACAATCTTATTGCAAATAACTCGTATAAAATCTTAGAAAATTACTATCTGATTATGTAAAAAATACTAGACACTGTTCAAATCCTCGCGAACGAGCCTACAAAATTCTCCGTAAGTTCTCCTTAAAATAATTCTTAAGCAGTTTGTTTCCCCGACCTTGCCGCTTAATTTTCTGCATAATTTATACGATATGTGTCACGTATAAACCGCACGATCGCGGCACAAGTATGGTGCAGACAATCAGGAAAATTGTGTGAAATATGCTGTATAAGTGAACACAGTGGACAGAATAGTCTGGTTCGAATCATCCGAATTTCCCAAGCGCTTCATCAACAAGTTCGTAAACCATTTAATTTCGGCTACATTAATTTTCGTCTGGCCACTGTGGAAGATTGAGGAGATACAGTGTCCGCCTTGCGATCCGGTTGACCCCGGCTTGAATCTAGAAAACTATTTCCCCAATAAAGGGTCGCGTGTAGTCGAACGGTGTTCTAACTATCCGAAAATTCTATTTGCATCTTAATTTCGCCCCGGACAGAGAGAGGCCCCGGCTTCCTATACGAACGAATAGTAAGTGAGAGAGAGAGAGAGAGAGGAAAAAAAAACAAAAAAAAACGAAAGAAGAAAGGAACTTTTATGTAAAATGAAGTAGCCAGGACAGTTTATTCCGGCTCGTTCGTGCAGTACAAACGCCCCCGAAATTGCAAATCCGGCCGATTGATCTCGGATGAATATTTAAGCCGCCTGCAACTCGCACGAGTCAACCCTCTCGCGCTTTTCATTTCTTTTTTCTTGTTTTATTTTTCGTTCGTTCGTCACCCCGTCGCGTCCAGGATCGCGTGGCCGTCTAGGCCGACGGTATACACATACGTAACTATGTATTTTTAAGGAAGGGTATTCTTGTTCGACATTTTATGCCTCGGCCCTTAATTATATCGTACACATTTTACGATCCACTTCCGTTACACTGCAGCGACTTTATAGTAATGATCGCAATAAAAATACACAGCGACCGCCGCCGCCGGTAATTCCGAGTCAAATATCAGAACGGTAAAACGCGGATTACCCTCTTTCGACTTGCAACGACTGCTTCGTTTCACGACCGTTCATCGATAGTTCCGAATAACTATAATTATTTGGTATACCGTTTGTCCTTCGTGTCACGGGTCAGGAGCTTTTAATTAAGCTCTGTGCAAATGCGTAATTTTACACAACTGCGCGCGCATAAACAAAATCACTCACGGATTATACCATTTCGATTTCCAAGGACTTCTTCATCCCCTTCGGGTTTATCGATAGTTACGAATAACTATATTAATTTGGTATATCGTTCGTCCTTCCTGCCACGAGTCCAGAGCTTTCAATTAAGCTCTGCCCGAACGCATGATTTTACAACGACACGCGCATGAGCCAAATCGTTCAGGGCTTACTCTGTTTCGACTTGCAAGGACTGCTGCGTTTCGTCTCCGTTTATCAATAGTTCCGAATAACTATAATAATTCGGTGTATCGTTTGTCCTTCGCGCCACGGGTCCGGAGCTTTCAATTAAGCTCCGTTCGAACGCATAATTTTACTACGACGCGTGCATGAGCATAGTGACTCAAGGATTCATTCATGTAAATAATACTGCCTCGCGATTCGCTAAATTTGCTGCGAGAACGGATTACACGTACAACTTTGCCTCGAGGAACATGGCTAGGCGATGCAGCGAGTGTGCGAACGCTTGTAAACTCTAATGTTACAGTAAGAGGAAGTCTTGTTCATCAGGTATGGCAGATTCGCAGCAATCATTCCTTTTACCGTTTACTGTAATATGAAATTTCCAAACTCTAGGCATTCCTTCTGACCTGGAATATTTTTATTCCACACGATATTTATATTTATTTACTATTTATTATATTTATTTATTAATTTCATATATTTCATATTATGCATACGAAATTTGTTCGCTTTTACTCGTCTTAGCAACGGTTTCATTTTTACGAATTTCTTTGACACAAGCATAGCGATGCGAAGATTGTTTTAAACAGTGCCGCAGCCATTTTCGGTGGTGCCTCAGAGTCACCGTTCTCACCAAATCATTGCCAAATTTTACGAATTTATTGACGTGTTCGTAATCTAATCTAGTATCTTTTGTATACTGAGATACTAATTTTTTGAGCTATTATATTTGTCATTTGCAATAACACTGTTTCTAGCGTGCAAACAAAGAACAGTAAAGAAGCGTGAAAAAGAAGAAATTAATCTCTTAGGCACGATGCGCCATTATAGTGGCTTGAGCACATTCAATTCTATTATTAATTATTACAGTAAATTATTAATTTTAAAATATATGCATCATATCTTTTAGAAAAATTACAATTTACTTATGAAAAACCTCATTCCAAAATTATTAAAGTTAAAGTATATGTATTATATCTTTAAGAAAACTTATAATTTAGTTATCAAAAACTTCATTATTCCAAGGTGCTCTGCCGTACAGAGAAACTGTCCCGCACAAAATTCAACCTTGCCTAAGAGGTTAATCTGAACTGTTAACCCTTTGCACAGAAAATTTCTCCGAACATAGTATACTTTACACGATGAATTTTCTCCTAAGTATACGAAGTTTATTTTTATAATCGTCGTAGCTACAGCTAAAAAATCCTCATAAATTTTTTCGATATGCAAACGTAAAAGTTGTTTTGCACAACAGCGCGGCCATTTTTAACGGCGTTTCCGAGTCGACATTCGCGAGTTAAATTAAAGACCAGAAAGAAAAGGGATCGCTGCTGGTTTGGCGGAGGTCTGCGAATTCGAGGAGTCCTGGAAAAAACATCGAGAAAGGTTTATGGGGGTGTGTTAACCTCGTTGGTCTTGAATGCAGGTGAAGACGCGACGTCGGACGAGGTTGGAGCGTCGCGGCGTGTGCATACGCGGACGCAACGGTGAATGCTGCAACGGTGCAGTTGCAATCTGTGCGTGGAGGTCTGGTCTTCGGTGTAATTGAATAGAGTACCGCGCGGTGCTAGAGTCTCGCTGGGTTGAACGGTGACAAGAACAGACGGGAAAGGAGGGTGAAAAATGAGAGAGACAACTTCTGACAGTGTAGAACCGGTGGAGAGTCGCGCGCGACACCCGCCTCATTGTTTGCGGATAAACCGACGCTGCTCTGTTTCGTTCCCATGAATGCGTTTATTCCCTTCAGACTCGGCTCCCCGCAGCATTGGTGCCCGTTTCGTTTCTCTTTTACCGGGACACTGTTTTGCGGATCCTGCTGTCTCTCTCTTACGCTTTATCCCTGTCCCTCGTCGTTGCCACTCAAGGGCCGCCGTTCAACGAAAAAATCGAACGATTCCGCTGATTAGAGGCGTCCACGTCGCGTGGAAACGCATTCGACAACGGTTTCGATCATTTATGTCGTTCAAGCTGCTGGCAGCGTTGGGAGATGTTGTTGCTGCTCTTCGA
>CM052098.1:16496588-16508730 GCA_028453745.1 Agapostemon virescens
GTTGAACGATGTTGTTTTTGCTCATCGATGACTGTCTGAGGATAGAGTCGAATGATTTTGCTGATCGGAATTGTTCAAGTCGTTTGGAAATGCATTCGACAACGGTTTCGATCATTTATAGCGTTAAAGCTACTGGCAGTGTTGAGAGATGTTGTTGTTCTTCATCGATGATTGTCTGACGAAGGAATTGAACAATTCTGCTAGTTAGTAGTCATCTACGACACATAAAAATTTATTCGACAATGTTAGGGATCATTTATGCCGTTGAAGCTACTGGCAGTGTTGAACGATGTTGTTGTTGCTCGTCGATGACTGTCTGATGAAGGAATGGAACGATTCTGCTGGTTAGTAGTCATCCTCGATGCATAGAAACGCATTCGACAATGTTAGGGACCATTTATGACGTTAAAGCTACTGGCAATGTTGAGAGAAGTTGTTGCTGCTCTTCGATGACTGTCTGACGAAGGCGTCGAACGTTGATAGTTAGTAGTTGTCGACGATGCACAGAAACACATTCGACGACGGTTTCAAACATTTAAGACGTGAAAGCTACTGGCAATGTTAAGAGAAATCATTGCTACTCTTGGATGTTTGTCTAACGAAGGAATTGAACTATTCTGTTAGTTAAAGTCGTCTACAATGCAAAATAGTGCATTTGACAATGGTTTCACTCATCTATGACGATAAAGTTACTGTCAGTGTTAAGAAGAAGTCGTGGCTACTTTCCGTTAACCGTTTAAAAGAGAAATTGAACGATTTTGCAGATTAGAGCAGTAAATGTCGTATAGAAAAACATTCGACAACATTTGGGATGATTAATGGCGCTGAAACAACTGGCAGTGTTAAGAGACAAAAGTTAGCTGACTTATGTTTAATAAGTGTCAGGAAATTATTAGTCTTCTAAATCGTAATCATTGTCGAGGGACTTGTTTTCTTAGATTTGTTAGTTCTACCATTATAATTGAATGAAAAACAATTGACACGTTTAATCCCTTCTCCCTTATATAATTTAAGTAAATGCAAAGTAACGTGTTCACGCGAATTGTCCTACAATATTAATCCTTCTCACTCCAATGGCTGCTCCGAGGCGACACTGAAAATTGTCAGACTATTATTCAAAACGATTTGTACGTTACAAATATTTGTAACTAAGAAGTTAATAAAAATTGAACTGTTACTTTACGATTAAGAGTAACAACTTTGATATGCACGAAAGGAAATTGAAACACGTGCAATGGAATTATTCTAGGATAGAAAAATGTCTCGAGTTAGGAATTGAAATAGCTTCGAGTGCAAAGGGTTAAATTCTCACGTTCACAATTTCCATGCGAACGAATAAAGTTCCGCCGCTTGCTTTCGAAGTTATTTAGAAGAAATTCGTTCGAGGTCGTCCATAAAAATCTGAAATTTCATTTGCAGCAACCTATAGCACAGCAATTAATTGTGGTTTTCGCGAAGCATCGGGACAGACTTTTGCAAACAAGCTGGAACATTTATTTCTCATTAGCCGCGCGGCGGTCTTTGAACGACGTCGCGCAAACGCTTTAAAATTCGCAATCAAACGCGGGTCGGGCGCGAGCAAGCGTCAGCCATCGGATACGCCGCGCGCGCGGTCTGTCGATTAAAACGTCGATTAAAAGAAATCTCACTGACGAAAAGTTGTAGATGGAAAGCGAGCAAGTACGTCGGCGAGCATCGGCGTCAAAGGATCTCCTGTAACGTCCCCATCGGTGTTTGCACGTGCACGCGTGTCTCGTCGCTGTCACGCGACAGAGTTGACTGTGCCGGTTGCCAAAGACAGGGTGTCTCGTACTTCCAAAGGCATTCTGAAAAGGCGGCTGTACCGTAACTCGTGCAATATACCTGACACTTACTTTGTGCCTCGGCTGAATTCGACTCCGGTTCGAAGCTAGACTTCAATTTTGTTCCTTGGCTGGGCTGTTGCAACCGACGCGCCCCGGCCCTCTTCTTCTCCCACTATTCGAGCCAATTTCTTCCGACATTCTTGATAAAAACAATCGCGTTCACGCGGAAATGGAACCCGCGACTCGATTGCTTCCTCTCCGATACTTCCTTCCGGCTGCGAGCTTTCCGTCTTGCCCAGAAAATATGAATCTCAAACCTGATACGGCTTTTAGCTACTCCCGTCGCTACCAAAATGGCATCAGCCTGCCCCGCTGCTGACTTTAACCCCTTGCCGTTCTCTTTGTAGCTAAAGTCATTGTAACATCTTCGTCGATGAAAATGCTACAGAACAGAACGGAGAGTTTGCATCTTTTATATTATTACGTCTGTTTTATTATTATAATTGTAGGATTTCTTTGCTCGCTTGCGGAAAAATGTCTCCGACGTTTATTTAACTACATCGAAACGTAGGAACGAGAACGAAACGGAGTAGTACGCAAATCGATGAAAACATATATATATATTATTTTTATGAAATAAAATATATATGTAGCCCTAAACCTAATAGCTAACGAGTAATTTCACGTTAATTTTACATGAAGAAAATTTTCAAGTAATAACGTGAAATTACTCGTTAATTATTTGGTTTATGGCTAATAATGGTCAATAATTTTTTACTTACAATTCGATGCTCTACCATATTTTGGTATAAAAAATATAGTATTCTATTGAAAAGAACAAAGTTGACAAAAAATATTTTGAACAAAAAACAAAGTTGATAAAAAAAAATTAACGCACTACATAATGTACCCTCTTAAATCATATAATTTTTGTATATAACTTGTATATAACATTCTTTCGTGCAACGAATATTTTGAAGGTTATAACAGTACACACGTTACGTGGACCACCCTGTATATATATATATTATACATATACATACAATAATTAAACGTAATCAATAAAAAAGTAGATAAAACTTTTTATTCACACCCTCTCACTCACTTGGGTTTTTGCATGCACAAAGGACCCATTCATCCTACATAATATCATAATTATTGAAAGTAATAAAATTGCTTTCAGAAAATTCGTTTCGATAGACTTCTTTATTCCATCGCAAATTAAAAATCCCATTAAATATGAATAGATTAAATTTTATAGATTTGTTTAGACGAAAAAGAGAATGGTTTAAGTAGCAATGATTGTAGATAGAAAGTGATAATGTAACGTGATGAACAATGAACAGCATTTGATTTTGTTTAAGAAGAAAGGCATAGTATATATATTTGTTAGACTTTATTTAACATTTTCAGCGCGAGTCTGACTCGTAATATTGCAAATGGTTAAGAGAGTATTCTGGTCTTCCAGATTATTTTGTACGTACGTTTTCGAATTGTTTTCGGGGAAACTGTCAGACTTTTTGCATTAGGATTTCGCACTCGCGTTTGTGGGTGCTTGGATAATGAAAATTATTTTTTTAAAGTGAAAGTAATCGATATTACAAAAGTTGTTCTTTTTTTTAGTATACTTCGGTATATTAGATTATATTCTAGCATATTCTGGTGTATTTCAGTATATTCTAGCATATTCTGATATATTCTGACATTTTCTAGTATATTTGAGCATATTTCACTATATTCTGGTTTATACATATTTTTTAGAAAATATATATAACTGTCTGACGTCGAATGCCATCCTCTTACCAATTCTTTAGAAATTTGTTCACAAGGGAATTGTTAAACTTCTTCCATTATCGTTTCATACATCCTTTTATGTCTTTCTAGAGCATACAAGTTTATTTTTTTAATGTAAGAATACTCAAAATTGCAAGAGTTATATAATTTTTATAAAGTTTGCTTCGAAAAGCATTTCAAGTATTTAAAACCGCTGATGTAATATTTTCAACTGCTTCGGGTAACGAATGTAAAAATTGGTGCGACAACAGTGTTGAAGATTCTCTGCAAAATTTCAACAGAGAATTGAAACGATCTCCACGTTGCGAACAAGAGGGATAAAACTATTTAAACGTAATTTTCTGCATACAAAGTGCACGAGAGCGAGGAATGAAATTTCGTGTACGACAACGCGCAGGGGGGAAGAAAAATGGCGGAACGTCAAATAATAGAAATACTCGGTTAAATTGTAATAAATCCGGCGTGCATTTGTGATTTATCGCGAGAGTGTTTGCAACTGTAAATATAGAACGTAGAGCAAATAAGCGACGGTTATACCTCGCTATACGTATTAAATCGAGCGACAGCGGATCTCGCGAGAAACGTTACCAGTCGGAACAGTCCCGCGCAAATGGACGCAATGTTGCGCAGCGAAATGAAAAAGCCACTACAGTAAATATTCATAATTGCGATTACAATGGCGCCAGGTGTGTTGTAAACAAAGACGAGAGATCAGTCGCGTCCGGCGAATCGGGAATGTTTGTGGCGGAATAGGATCGGTATTATAAAAGATTGTTTGCAAGCAAAATCCGTAGTTTAACAAAAACGCGGAGGCAGGCGCGGAGCATGATTTCGCATAGTTGCTGGGATTATAAATATTGGAATCGTTTGCTGGCAAATGGAGGACGAAAGGGGAATTTAATGAAAATTGCAGCAACAACGTCGGCAATGGTACAAATGTTCTAAACAATATTCTCTTTTTAGTCGTATTAACCCGTCGTTGTGCAAGCGACGTTATTTATCCACCTCCACACCTTTGTGCAGATTTTCCAGTCGACTGGCCTTTTCGCTATGTACGCGGAAGAAACGATTTTACTTTTTCCTTATAATAATCGCGATGCGTTTCGAATAAAACCAGTGCGACTGAAATTCGATAAACGAGCGGGAAACGAGGCGCGTGTTGGATAGCGAGAATACATAAACCAAACTAATCGAATTAAAATGAAACGGTAAACTTTAAACTCTGCGGTGTATTCTTTAAGCTTTCTGATATCGATTCAACTATTCTCTCTTTTTTCACGCTTCGCTTATTATATTTCAACTGCTTATATTTCATTAATATTGTTTATTGTCCGTGGTAGAATTAAGTGTTTGCACGATGTGTGCCGACTAATTAATGAAATAATGTTCGAAGGACCAGTTGAAAATTCAACAGACTGTAGTCTAATGACACTTCTACAACGAAAATAATGAGAAACATAACGAGAATGTGTCCATTAAAAATTTCACACTTTTCTTTAACAATCTTTATCCAATGAAATAAATCCGGTGATCCATTCCTCGTTGATGCAGCTTTGCAATCCCAAGAGTTGCAAACAAGAATTATTAGGTTTCGTCAAATTGTCGCGTTCCGTAAAACAATATTCCGTAAACAATAAAACAATAGTATAAAACATATCTCACGGTTAACACGCTGTTAAACCCTTTCAGTGCCGAAAATCTCGAAATAAAGTAAAACGTTATAAATGGTCCAATTTCATTGCGAAGGTATAAAAACAATTTTTCTTGGGTTTTCTTTATTAGGAAATAGACCTTAGCAAATTCGTCAAACTAGCCTGATATTCTTCACATAAGTATACTTCCGCTCTGCACTAAAAAGATTAAAGAATTTCTTCGATTACGGAATCACTGACAAAAAAGTTTTTTCGTTTTCACTGAGAAAGTTAGAGGATCTGTTACGAAATTGCATTATTCTAAATATTATAGCTATTATATAATTAATGATTTTTAAATTAATTTTTGACATTCGCAAATATAATATAATCTCGGTATCCACGATTATCAAAAAAGTGAAAGAAATGCGAAGCAAAACGAGCCTTGCGAAATTCTCCTCTGAGGACAAGGATCTTCTTTTTTGTTGGAAAACTGCCTCGTGGTGTTGTGGCGGCAGGAAAAGGGTAATTATTAACCCTTAGCACTCCAATGGCTCCTCTGAGGCGACACTGAAAATTGTCAGACTACTGTTCAAAACAATTTGTACATTACAATGTTTGTATTTAAGAAGTTATTAAAAATGAAAGTGTTGCACCTTCGATTAATAGTAACGAATTTGATATTTACCAAAGGAAATCAGTCACGTACAATGGAATTATTCCACGTGAAAAAATGTGTCGAGTGAGGAATTAAAATTGCTCGGAGTGCAAAGGGTTAAATTTGACAACGCATCGAAGGAAATGAAACGAAGACAGGTATTGTCGGAATGGATGTTGCAAATTCGAGAGACTCGCGGAAGGCATATCCTGGCAGAGTCCTCGAACGGCAAGGACGATTTACGTACGTGGTTCGGGATTCGCGCTCGCGCGAATAGGGACACGCAGGCGCGTGTGCGTATATGGGATGTGCGAAACTACGGGCTCATGAAACATTCATGCGGACACTGCCACCGCGACACCGCTTAAAACTGCGTGCAAAAAATGCACAAACTCGCGCGAGGGTGATATAGGCACGTTCAAACGATTTCGCGGTTACGTGGTTTTCCGCCTTGATTTCTCGTGAGCGTCTCTCGAAACGCCCCTCCGTTGTTGCCTTGTATATTTCGTTACGCTGCCCGACGAACAAGCTAAATTTCCTTTCCTTTTCAATACGCACGCACGACCCGTCCGTATTTTCATGGCTATTTTTAATAACCCCGTAAAATTTCTTTGATCCCTCAAACTGTTTTAACATCCCTCCCGAGATCGCAATCTTCATGTCGTCTTTGCTTGTTAAAATTCTGTTTCGAGGATGATTTACAATCTTTAAACGGCCGTTTGACTGTCGCAAATGTACGTTGTGTTGCAATGTTCTGCAAAAGGGAAGGGTTTTATTCTTTGTAATTGAGAAAATTAAAAGACCTGTTAGGAAATGGCACCATTCTAACATTTATAAAGTAGCCATGATGCGATTTATAATTTGTAAATGGTTGTTTAAAATTCACAAATATACTTTTCATTATATTGTAGCGTTTTGTAAAAGGGAGAAAGTTCGTTCGTTGTAACTGAGGAAAGTAAATGGCATATTAGAAAATGGCATCATTCTAAACATTATACCATGACCATGATACAATTCATAATTTATAAATGGTTATTTAAAATTCACAAATATACTTTTCATTGTAAGTGAGAACATTAAAAGGCGTATTAGAAAATGGCACAATTCTAAACATTATAGTGTGGCCATGATACAATTTATAATACTTCAATGGTTGTTTAAAAGGTTATATTTCCAACTGGAAATATTTATTATATAATTTATCAATCGATATATTAAATATACAAAAGCTGAATAAAATGAGAACGAATTAAATGAAATTCTGATTCATATATGTATACTGTAATCTTTTAGAAAATGAAATATTTATAAATTGCGTTTAAGATTACAAGAGATTTTATAGGAAACAAATGTCGTGTGATAATTTTTTAGTAATTTTATTCGTTCACCGAAGTTTCTGCTTGGTTCCGAGAGTAGGAATACGTAAGAGTTTTCGATCAATTCCCAGAAAGTATACGAATAAAAATTCATTGAAGAAGTTTGCGTATTCAATGACCCAGAAAGAAAGTTGGCAAATTCTGCAACACAATCTACTAACAAGCTTTTATTGTGTTTCTTGTTCGGGATGGTTCCCAGGGAAAAGACATTAGCTTACTAGCCAGCAAATAGCAAGTGATTTTACAAGAAATTTTCATCGGAAAACTTCGATCATAATAATTGATAATACGCATTCAAGAAACGTTTCTAATTGTCTCAAAATCATTTATGATCGACCAATAGCATCGAATAGAAAATACTAAGTGACTCAAAAAGCATAGAAATAATCTGACTTTAAATATATCAAAAGTTCGAAATTAAAATCGAAACCAAATCTTCTATAAACTTGTTACAAATTCTATAACCTCGCTCGATGTATAAAATCTTCATTTATCCATAATTTATTTGTTATATTTGAAATTATCATTTATCGTTAACATTTCAATTCCTTTGATCCTGTCATTTTTATTTACTATTTTGTACCCCATTCAAATTCTCATTTCGTCAAAACTGATATTACACTTTCGAAAACTACACTCCTCTAACAATTCTATTATATATTATACAAGTATTACATTACATAATTATAATATATTATAATAAATTATCTACAACGAACATTTATTTTAAACGAACTAACAGCTTCGTCGAAATCACAGACGCCTACCATCGGCCATCGGAGGTCTCTCTATCACCAGCCATCGCAAAAAATTCTTTAAATATTCAGAACATATAGTAATCGATAAAATGTAGCTCGGTAGATGAATAAAGTACAAAGTTTTTCAATACTAACTCGCTGGAAGCTGTTAAGAGCATCTGTTCACCGGGAACAATTTTGTGGTATCGTTGCTTGAGGGGACACGAGAGGAGGAAGAAGTTGAAAAAGATGGTCATCATCTATTCTACTATCCCGTAAATTTCGGTCGATTAATCTTCTTTAACCGAATGAGAAAGTTTTCCCGTTGGTAAACGAAAGATCCACGCGTTCCTATTCAATGTTGGTTCTAATAACTTTCGTCGTAGAAGTGTTTGTGTGTCGTGTTCCCATTTTTTCCGTGGTCGGTCCCATTAGATTCTATTTTCGAGGATTTTGCGTGTTCCGGTTAGCCAGGACGAAACGGGCCGCCTTATTACCGGCCTACTTAACGTGCCAACTGCGTACTTACGTGAAAATTCATTTAAATTAATTGCTGCGCCGCGAACGCGGCCACGCGCTTTTCATTTTTCCCGCCAGGTAGCTTCCCGGTTCTCTGGTACCGTTTCTTGTTAACCCCCTAAACCTTTATCCGCAACAATTTTAATATAATTCGGTACATTTCACTGGCGGTACGATACATTTAATTAAATTGCAAAATTATGGCAATTTTCAACGGCCTAAAACGGTCGTCGTGACGGCGCGTTCAGTTTCATGGCACCTCGATGTTGTACGATTCATAGATTACAACTTTGTTTCTTTACGAATATACATTTTAGTGTTGTACAATGGTTTGAAAATGCAACAATCGAATATTATAATTGAATGTTATTGTGTTGTCACTGTACACTTTATTATTTTTAACCCTTTGCACTTCGAGCAATTTTAATTCCACAATTGAAATATTTTTTGACATGCAATAATTTCATTGTTCACAGTTCATTTTCTTTAAAGTTTATTACTATCACTTGTATGTACAACACTTCAATTTTTACCGATTTATTAAATGCAAATGTAGTGATGTAAAAATTGTTTTGAACGATGGTTTGATAATTTCTTGCCTGAGAGAAGTCATTGGAATGCAAAGGGTTAAATTGTTGTCTCAAATTTATGAATATACTCTTTATTGTACTATGATACTTAGCAAAGGGAGGGAAATTGTTCTTTGTAACTGAGAACATTAAATGGTATATTAGAAAATGGCATCATTCTAAAAATTATAGTATAGTCATTATACTAATCACAATTTCTAAGTGGCTGCTTAAAATTCCCAAATGTAGTTTTCATTATACTTTAATGCTTTGCAAACGAAAGAAGCTTTATTCTTTCTAATTAGAGGGCCTGTTAAAAAATGGTACCACTCTAAAAATTATGGAACATCTAATATACATTTTACAATTTTAAAATAGTCGTTTAAAATCCACAAATATAATCCTAATTATACTGTAATGCTATGTAAACGAAAGAAGCTTTATTCTTTCTAACTGAGAAAATTAGAGGGCCAGTTAGAAAATGGCACCACTTTAAAAAATATGGGACATCTAATATACAGTCTAGAATTTTAAAATGGTCGTTTAAAATTCACAAATATACTCCTCATTATACTGTAATGCTTTGCAAACAAAAGAAGCTTATTTTTTCTAACTGAAAAAATTGGAGGGTCTGTTAAAAAATGGCACCACTTTAAAAGTTATGGAACATCTAATATACATTTTACAATTTTAAAATAGTCGTTTAAAATCCACAAATATAATCCTCATTATACTGTAATGCTTTGCAAACGAAATTAGAGGGCCAGTTAAAAAATGGCACCACTCTAAAAATTATGGAACATCTAATATACAGTTTATAATTTTAAAATGGTCGTTAAAATTAACAAATATACTTCTCATTGCAATGTGAAAGAATTGTTGTCCTCATAACAGAAAATATGGAAAGGAATTTAGAAAATTTCACTTTCTATAACATAATATGACTTGGCTAAATCACTGATTCTGAATGACATTATAATTATTCCGTTGGCAGCGACACACAATAGCGGTTTCGATGATTAAATCCAATGATACAGTGAAATTAATTATTATTCCGATAAATGAAGTAATCAAAGGTTCAAACTCTGTTACTTATTATGTCCGGAGCGATGTTAATTAATTTCCCTTCTCCGAGTCCACGCGTATTAATTATATTATCCCCATTTATTGTTTAATATACATATTACGAATGCTATACTTCTGAGAACTTAATATTCGTAATTAATGTGCATACTTTACGTAGGACAAGTGGTGTACGCAGTCGGACGCGGGACATTCCGAATTCATAATGCTCGATGAAATGACCGTGTACCGGGATTTTCATTATTTAAATTAGAGTCGCCTCTCGTTAATTACCTACGAAAGCTTGCCGCGCAGGAGGAGCCAATGCGAACGAATCGTCGGTTGAATTAATATAAGATCGGCCTCCTTATTTTTTCCGTAACAAGGTACGCTTTTGAAACCACGAGCCTCTTCACGGTTATCGTTGAAAGAGGAGCGCATTATACGTAGTGTCCCTAATTGGATTAATCAATGCAACTATGGCTGCACCGGTGCGGCCGCAGTGCACTCGCCATTATGCCATTTTAAAAGTAATTTACCTCAATTCGAACTGTCGCGGCAACGAAAAATATGAATTCTTCAACAATTTCTATGCACGCGTCGTAAAAAGAACAAACAATTTGTGAATTCATTTTTCGGTTCTAGGTGAAACTATTCAAAATTACTCTACACAATTTATGTATTAACATTTTTATGAAGGTGTCGCGCCAATTAGCGACGTTCGCATTTCCCAATCGACTCGAGAAGATTTCTTAGCGTCTCTTCAATTAATTGTAATAAGTTGTTCAACAGTTTCGTTAATAACATACGAGTTTAATCCTTTCCGTATCGAGAGACAATGTTCTCAAATTGATTTCAAAGAATATCAGAATCTGTTCGTACTGTATACTTAATTAAATAGGTTTTATCATTCTGTAAACTTCCTCTTATCTAACCGTGCAAATTGATTTTTGAAGAAGCTGCTTCGAATTTCCGAAAACGAAACAAACTTAACAACTCGGAACAAAGTAACGCGATTCTATGCATCTCGGCGCTCTCGAGTTGAATAAAAATGGCGTACAGTACGATGGGACAATAAATTAAAATATTACATTAACCATCCAGAAAACTGCAGAAAAACCAACAGAAAAGAAAAAAATACTAAAGCCCTCGACGTTACCTTACGACCGCGGCATTTAAAAAAGCAGAATTCCATTTTGGCATACAGATGTTTCTCTGAAAAGATCCTCTTGAAATGCGGCGAAGTGCCTCGTCGATTTTCTATCGGGGCTGCATTTGAAAAGTTCAGTTTCGCGCGATTCACGTCGAAATATTCAAAACCGACGGGGGTTACTGTGGAAAATCTGACACCGCAAACTGCCCTGCTGGCGAGAAAAACATGCCGGAGTCGACTCGCGAAATCGAAATAGTCGAGTAACGATCGCTTTGGACCGCGATAGAAACATTTTCATTCCGGCTAATACAATCCAGCAACAACAAATGCCGGAATTCAACATCGGAACGGAAGTTCCGTCGGAGGGCTTCAAATTGTAACGCACGGCGAACGGTGGTCATGTGTGCACTGCCTTTGTGTTATGGTTTGAAAGTTTCTAAACGGAAAGTTAAACAGTGAGCTAACAGGTGAAACGAATCCCGCCTCCCCGCTCCGCTGTTTCCCCCATCCTAGAGTACACTTTGCTTTCTGTTAGTGCAATTAATGCGCGGGCGTGCATCGAACAGTGGATTAATCTATTTTTCGAAACATTAGTCGGTCCCGTCGACTCGAACCGGCAAATGCGATTGAAACGCGTTCACGGAACGCCACTTACAGCCTGCCAAAAAGGGTTAGAATGCAATGGAATTTTCCCGAGACACCAAATCGTAGCGAAGAGTGAGATTGTCTACCCATTAACCCCTTTGCACTCGAAGCTGTTTTAACCCTTTAGCTTTATTGACTCGAAAACCGAGGTGTTTCTTCAGACCTAGGACATTTTCATTTTATACGATTTACT
>CM052098.1:16520345-16532843 GCA_028453745.1 Agapostemon virescens
CTTTCTGTGACATTTATCGATGGAAATATTGTAATGATTGTACGGCGAGGGGTTAATTTTGTAATTGCTCGTCATTTTTAGAATTAAACCCGCCATGTATTGTTTATGAAAACAGGCTAATAAATGTGATCCAATAATAAATAATAATGTAATCAGATATATTTTTAACACCGTGCTGTGGCTTTAAACAACTACTCGCACAGTTCCAGTTTTAGGAGGAATTGTACAGATTCGTTAAATTGCGAAAATTGTGTCAAACTTTTCTAAACTGACTTGTTTTCCCTTCCCAAATAATTTCTGAAATACATAAGACACGTGGATGAAAAACTCGCGCATTGAACGCTGTGCTAAAATTTAAAATAACGAGCATCGAATTAAATTTTAGAAAAAAGTAATTATTTTATTCGTCTACGAAAAGTGCGCCAAATTTCTTCAAGTATATTTTCGCTCTCGTAAAAATCGCATATCTTTTTTCTCTGAAATATAGAAGACATCCGAACGATATCTTGGCCCGTGTGAACTAAATATTTGAAAGAAATGATCACACGGATTTATTCGATAATTTATGAAAAGCCAGTTGAAATGTACCGTTGTCAAAAATTATTTTACAAAATCTCCGAATAAACGAGCCAGTGATATCCGCGAACGGCGATCCGCGGGAAGTGGATAGTTTATTTATCCGTACAATAAACTCCGGCGTTGGAGGCGCGATATTTCCCGGCGTGCGAGCAGCAAACGATCGATAACAATACAGAGAATCAGAGTCGGCTCATTTTATTATCGGCCGTATGTAACGCCGGACACACGAGGTATCGATAATTTGGCAGTCGAGTTTTCGCGCGAAAATTACGTTTTAATTGTATCAATCCGACGACGCGTGCTTAATTGGCTATTCAGTTTCCGGTGTTCGCCGAACACCCCTCCCTCCTTTCCCTTTCCCACCGGTCGAATCAGAAACGCAATTATTATTTCTCACAATCGGAAGTAAACCGGTTAGTTAGCGCGGCAGGGTGCGACGGGAGGGACGGCACGCGAGGAAAACTGCCGGAAAATTGAATTTTTCTAGCCGAGACACGCGACGAGCGAGCAGTCCCCAAGAAAATAAAGTTCTTGCGGTAACTTGGTCGTCGTTGTCGATAACGGAGATGGAAGTGGCGCGATTTAAATTTTACTTCCACCACGATCGGACCACCCTTCGTTTTACGCGGGACACATTTATGTGGACGCACTGTTTGAAGTTTAATTACAAGCAGGGGTTGGAAAGGTCTCGAAAATAATCGTTTCAAACTGTTCTACGGGGTGTCGTGTAACCGGTGCTGCAAACGGATAGGGGCTGTTTCCATGTCAAAAAATACGTCGAACCAAACGGGCACGTTGCTCTTCGGTTTAAGGGATCTGCAACAAATGCGGTTTCATTTTAAATATTTCTAATTTCGTTGTTTCTATAAATTCAAGCAACTCTTGTCGAGGGTACGTTCACGAAGGAGTTTTAACCGTTGGCACTCCAATGGTTCCTCTGATGCGACACTAAAAATTGTCAGACTATTATTTAAAACGATGTTTATATTACAATGATTGTATTTTAAAAATCAGTAAAAATTGAACTATCGCACGTACGATTAATGGTAATAAATTTGAAATACACGGAAGGAAATGAGCCACGTACAATGTTAACAATTAACATTGCTTCGAGTGAAAAGGGTTGACACTAAACCTACCACAGCGGGTATTTTACAATTATGGGATTGTTATAAAATTACTTTTACGGGAATCTCTTTGTTGAATCGTATTAGGGTTTGGCGGTGGTTGCGAAGGTCAAGTGGGGATAGAAAAGGAAGGGAACGTTTTATTCTGGGCTTGTCAGAGGAGGAGGAGGAGAGGAAGGCTACCTAGCAGGCCCAGTCTGAGACGTTCAGATATCGAAAGGTGCTTGATGTTATAGTTACTTGTAGTCAGAGTTAGAAAAGAATCGGCGAAACTAAATTTTTTGACGTTATCCGGAGCTGGGATCTTGTATTGCCATTTCAGAATCGCCACTTTGAAGATTGCCGGATTCCACCGATCATCGTATTTTTCGTAATTCGATTCCGATCGAGCTGAAATTTGGCATATACTCTGCCTACCCATCTAGAAACGTGTAGCCAAGATTACAAAAGAATCGGAGACCTAAGATTTTTCCCCAATTTTTCGCGATTTATAGAAGGGGGTTACCTTCAATATTTAGCAATATTTGGCAATATTTGGCAAATCTTTGAAGTCATGCCCCGGCCAAACTATTAGCGCTATCGACATGATTCTAACGGGAAAATCTTCCTCAAACCTTCCTCTTTAAGAAGAGCCCTCATTTTCTAGGGTAGCGTTTCAGGGGACTTCAGGAAGCTACCTTCTATCAACCCCATTTTTTCCATTTTCGCCATTGAACGCCCCGAAATTTCAATGTCGCGCCACGGCTGCAATTCGATTCCGATCGAGCTGAAAATTGGTATACACACTGCCTACGTGTCCAGTTACTTGTAGTCAGAGTTACAAGAGAATAGATAGTAATGATATATATGGTATACGGAATCGGAGGTGGATCAGGTACTAGCAAGAAATTGTCCAATGCAGGTGGTGGTGGCGAATGCAGGAGGTAGAGCTGCCACAAGTAATGAATTATTTTGAAATGTGAAACGAGCTCTGTGATAAAATCAAGGTTTTATTTATAATCTATTATGTAATCTTCATCGTTTTCAAATTTCCAACACCCTTCTTATAGAAATCCAGTGTTCGTGAAGCAAAATGTGACGTTGAATGTGTTCGCGAAGCTAATAGAGACCCTCGAGAAATCTTCATAAATATCGCAAATTTTATTTGTTGTTACATTAAATCCCGCATAAAAACGAAGAAGTATGCAACGGCGAATATCATCCTCCGAAGGAACACCGCCATTTTGTTACTGGGTAGCAGAAAAATGTATACTTCGTAGAATATTTAGAATACAGGTTGGTTTACTGAAAATTGTAAGAGAATACGTGTTTCCTCTTCAACGATCGGTACAGATCTAAAGACTAAAAACTTCTTTCTAAATAATTTATTACTTATGGGTGCTTGTAATATATTGTAATGAAAACTGCTAATAATTCAAAGAAATTAAGTCTTGGTAGGTTTAACGTTAAGCGAATGCGATAAAAAAATTGATATATCCGAATACTCCATATGGGAACATCGCCTTGAGCAAAGCATGTTCCGCGTGCATTTTTAAATAATGTCATTCGAATGACCGACCATGCTCTACCATTCAAATGAACTTCGCGGATTTTCGTCGATGATTGAGCGTGGATGCGCACAATGGGATTACCGTGTCGCGCATAGGCGCGTTTTTAGTTTTAAAAGAGCGAATTTGAACAATTCGTTTTTTTATGCCGTTTCGATTATTACTTTTTCGACTTTAGCGTGCTCAGTGATCGCGACGCTGAAACAAACCAGTTGGAAATTGAATTCATGATTGACTTCGACTTTGGAAAGTGGGGAAGGTAACGATTCTGATTCAAATGCGTTTCCTAGCTGCGGGAAAAAGCAGGAATTGTATTTTGCGTATAAAATAATTCCGATTCGGCGAGCTGCTAGTTGATTTTTATTAGATTTATTGGGGCTTTGTTCTCTCTTAACTTTTAACCCCGTAGTATATATTTAATTTCTGAAGTTGCTAGTACAGAATTTTCTTATACATATATGACAACGAAATAATATATATTGTTTACGTTTTCTATTATTTAAGATTTTGATATATAATCTAACTGTATAAGGAAAATATTCTTGCTACATTAAAAATTTCTCGTCCGCAAATGGTTATACATTTTTATGTTCCATAAATGACTTTTTTCAGATTCTTCATTTTTCAATATTGAAATTATAAAATTGCCTTTCATGTAACATCAACTGCCAATCATGTATTCTGGTAAAAATTGTATAAATCTATATAAATGAAATTTTGTCATTTTTATAAGACAAAACACTCTGTTTCTGGTGATTCATTTAATTCAGCAGTGTTCGATTAGGATTAACAAAGAGGCAGTCAAATCTACGAAGCTACCATTCTCAGTGGAAGCAATGTTACAAAATAATACAGTTTGTACCATAAAAATTGAAAGAAATTTTAAATGGAATACACCCGAGGCGATTCTAAACCACATTTTCCTTTGCGAATTCGCGATTTGACGCAGCGTCTTCGAGTTATCAACGAAAAACGCGAACCAATCGGAGCGCCGAGCTGTCTCAGACTCGACGCCATTTTCCCTAAAACTCGCATCACGCTGGTTTACGTCAGCGCTCGCAGCATTCCGATTGGTCCGCGTTTCTCCATTAATAACTCGGAAACGCTGCATCGTATCTCGAGCTTGCAAAGATAAATGTTGCTTAAAATCGTCTAGCAGATCTCTCGTTTCGAATCACTTTCTACTTTAGAAAACCCTGAGTACTCCGATGGCTCCTCTGAAGCGCCACTAAAAATTGTCAGACTATTATTCAAAACAATTTTTACACAACAATACATATAATTGTAATATAGCAATATATATAATAGATTGCAACAAATTTTTAATTTGCACGAAAGGAAACGAACCACGTACAATGGAATTATTCTAGGGCCAAGAAATGCCTCGAGTTATGAATGAAAATTGCTTGGAATGCAAAGGCTTAAACCGGCTGAGAGTTTTCTTTGCAAAATCGAAGATTCCGTTCCTGTACAAAATGCGAAATTGTGATTCCGTATCGGTTCCTTTCGTTCTTCATGTTGCAAGTGCTGTGTCCCCATAGCAAGGCTTTTGGGCCATCAAGGATTAACTCTGAGACTATCAAACAATAAATCCAACGATATACATTACTTTGTCATAACAACGAGACTGCGTCTATTAAAATTTCATATAATTGAACTTCAAAAATGTCTGATGCAAACATTTTTATCAATAATTTATCAATAACTTCAACAATTGGTTCGATGTCGGAATTTAGTCGGAAACGACTGGTTCGGTAGTTCTAGTGTTAAACAAAAATTCGATAGGTTTCTTATTAGACGTTGGAAACTAGCATACGGAAGTCTACCATTTTCGAAAAGTCGATTCGCACTCGATCCCCGAAATACCAATCCGAATCTCTGTCGTAATCCGAGATGTCAATCTCGACGACTGGCGCGCGTGCTCCGTCGTCGAGAACAAGTGTACGGGGCCGTGCGACTGAATAACAATTAGCAGAATCAGGGGACATAGGCGACGTCCCCTCCTCGCCTCCTCGAAATCAGAAGCCAGGTATTAATCAGGAAGGTATTTACTTCCGTTGCGTGTTCCGGTTCCCCTCTGGTTCACCGTCGATACGACGATATGCCGTTGCGTCGTGAACTCGTCCGAGGTCTGACCCTTTAAGCCAGACAGGCTTTTCTATGGCCTCCACCTGCAAAGCTGTATTGTAGTGGCCCTTCTCCCTGCTTCTCTGCCTCTTCTCCTCCTCTCTCTCTTCCTCTCTCTCTATCACACACACTCTCTCTATTTCTCTCTCCCTCTCTCTGCTTCTCTCTTTTTCTCACTCTCAGTCTCTGTTTCACTCTCTTTTTCACTCTCTCTCTGTCTCACCCTTTTTCTCACTCTCTCTCTCCCTCTCTCTCTCTGTTTCTCTCTTTTTCTCACTCTTTTTCTCTGTTTTTCTCTCTTTCTCACTCTCTCTTTCACTCTCTTTCTCTCTGTTTCTCTCTTTTCCTCACTCTCTCTTTCACTCTCTTTCTCTCTGTTTCTCTCTTTTCCTCACTCTCTTTTTCTGTTTCTCTCTCTCTGTTTCTCTCTTTTCCTCACTCTCTTTTTCTGTTTCTCTCTCTCTTTCTCTCTCTCTCTCTCTCTCTCTCTCTCTGTTTCTCTCTTTTCCTCACTCTCTTTCTCTGTTTTTCTCTCTGTTTTTCTCTCTCCCTCTGTTTCTCTCTCACTCTTCATCTCTTTCTCTCTCCCCTCTCTTTTTTCGCAGCCGGTACCGTCCGTCTCGCTCTCTCTCTCCGGCTCGCCTCTTGCAAAAGAGTTTTTTGCCTGGTAGTGCTGGCACCCACACGGCCGCGCGATTACCCGTCTGAATACGCGCGCGTGCAGACGCACGCGAGACGCGCAGACACGCGTGTCCTACACACGTGTCCCGGGGTGTATACGTGTATCCCATATCGTTCCGCTCGGGCACAGAACACTCCCCCACAGAGGAGAGCTTTCGAAGCTCGCACCTCTCAGGCCAGACTGTCATTTCGATCCTGAAAGAGGCTCAGCGGTTCTCAGCTAGGCCGCGATCCCAGCCACGCCGGAAAAAAAAGAAGAAATTCCGAGCCTCAGCAGCATCGCGCGTCGCGCCGTCCTCAATTCGCCCGCCAAAAAAACCACCCCGAAATTCGCATCTTCGGTAACATACTGCGCATTCGTTTAGCATCTGTCCCGTCTCGATCTATGGTGCCTATGGTGGTTCGTTTCGAGCTGACCGGTATTAAGGGGCTGTCTAGCTTGATCGGTAGACTGCAGCATTCACGCTTCGCGCGAAAATGGAATAGCTGCAACACCGAAACGTGAAAATTATTGCGAAATGCGTAGACTGCGGATTCTATGCAGTTGTGCGAAAATCGAATAGGCGAGGTACAAGAGTATGAAAGGCAACGGAAGAATTCGGTTTGAAATGGATCAGTTTTGGGGGTTGAGCATATCAGTAAATAGCACATTTTTTTATTTTATCAGAGAATCGAATGGGTGCAACGATGAACTGTGAAGATTTCGGAAGAGATTGTTTAATTAATTTTGGATAGACCGGTTTTAGAGGGTTGTTGGTCGGTAGACGGGAGATTTTATGCATTTGTGCAATTTAAATAGGCGTAACACTAAATTGTGGAGATATTAGAAGAGATTGTTTAATTCATTTTGAATAGACTAGTTGTAGAGGGCTATTGGTCAGTAGGCAGATTTTATGCACTTGTGCGATTCGAATAGGTGCAACACTAAATTGTAGAGGTATTAGAAGAGATTGTTTAATTAATTTTGAGTAGACTGATTTTAGAGGGTTGTTGGTCGGTAGACAGCAGATTTTATGCACTCGTGCAATTCGAAGAGGTGGAGCACTGAACTGTGGAAGTAATAGGAGAGATTCTTTAATTAATTTTGAATAGACTAGTTGTAGAGGGCTGTTGGTCAGTGGGCAGATTTTATGCACTTGTGCAATTCGAATAGGTGCAACTCTAAATTGTGGGGGTATTAGAAGAGATTCTTTAATTAATTTTGAGTAGTCTAGTCGTAGAGGACTGTTGGTCACTAGACAGCAGATTTTATGCACTTGTGCAGTTCGAATAAATGCAGCACTAAACTGTGATGGTATCAGTAGAACATAAGTTGTTTCGTTCAGACCAGTTTTAAGAAGCTGCTTATAATTAGTTGACTGCAAATCTTATATTTTTATGAGAAATTGGAATAGACGCAATATTAAACTGTGAAGGTATTTACAGAATTTAAGTAACATTTTTAACAGACCAGCTTGGGATTCCTTGATCGGTGGACCATAGATTTTTTGCATCTATGCAAGACACGAATAAGTGAAAGACAAAATTGTTTAAACATTAGAACCACTTAAGTGATTCATTTCGACCAGTCTCAAAAAGCTGCCGAATAGTAGACTAAATATATTTACTCAATTATTTCCTACAAAAGAATCTTTCTAACTTCAATAACCGTATGAAATATAATATTTGCCGCCGATCATTCTAACCGTTGGCGGTACGTTTAGCATTAACCCAGAAATCGCGGTAGTCAATTTCTCGAATTCAATGCGAAGAAAAGTCTTATGAAACTTTCGCAAACGTTAACTACAAATCCGACGTTTTATTATGGTTTCCGATTGCATTCGCGCAATCTCGAATTGCATTACGGCTTGCGTTTGACACATAAAGCGATTCGACGATATCGATTATTGCGTTAACTACGCCGTTCGATAATCTTTTCCACGTTTCCTGGCTTCGTATAATTTACAGGGGTTGACCGGCCAGCGATAAATTTTTATTCTCGTGTGTCTGGTAGTTTAATAAATCTCGTTGCTCCCCACTACGCGGATGTACCGTATCTTCGTTTCGGAAATTAGTTTGAAAATAGCGCCTTCGTTTCTGCCGGCGATGTTTTGCGCTTTATCGACAGGTCCCTGTCGTCGACGTCGTCGTCGCGTTGCGAGGGCGGTTCATTTTTACCACTCTCGTCCGCGCGAATTTTTATCGCATCGTCGGCTCTTAACACCCCGATTACTCATACGAAAATTCCAATCGCAGTTTATTTCGTTGCACCCGCGCAAAACAGAATGGAAAAGTTTTATTCCGGCGACAATCGGCCGTGCGTTATATTAGCCTAAATATTTTCGCGATTTAAACTTGTCGGCGAGCGATTATTGTTTAACGATAGACTTCGATAGACTTTTTAAAAATTTTTAAACGAAGTCGATTTTTTGCTGTTTTCCTCGCGAGTCTGAACGGAGACGATTTTTTCGAAAAGTTTTATTAAGTAAACGTTTAAGCGAATTTCTTTTATGAATCAGATTTTAGGTAGAGGTGTGAAACTAGGAAGTTATACTACCACACTTTCCTCTATGTATCTTGTTTGTGGACAGCTTTATTAAAACATCGTCTAAACAAGCGTTTGCTGTAATTCTTTTAACCTTTCGAATTCATTTTAACAAGAAATAGAAAAAATGGGGTGTTACATTGTATTCCTTTCGTCTAAATATCTTGTTTTTAGACAGTGTTATTAAAACATCGTCTAAACAAGTGTTTGATGTAATTCTTTTATTCTTTCGAATTTATTTTAACAAGAAATATAAAAGTGGGAAATTCTATTATTTCTCTTTCATCTAAATATTTTGTTTTTGGACAGAGCTATTCAAAAATCGTCTAAGCAAGAGTTCGATGTAATTCTTTTAACCTCTCGAATTCATTTTAATGAAAAATTTAAAAGTGGGAAGTTGTATTATTTCTCTGTCATCTAAATATCTTGTTTTTAGGCAGAGTTATTAAAAAATCGTCTAAGCAAGAGTGCGATGTAATTCTTTTAATCTTTCGAATTCGTTTTAACAAAAAAATATAAAAGTGGGAAATTCTATTATTTCTCTTTCGTCTAAATATCTCGTTTTTGGACATCGTTATTCCAAAATCGTCTAATATAGAGTTCGATATAATTTTCCCCACATTTCAAAAGTATCGAAGGTTTCCAAACTGATTTCAGCAATAAATATAAAACTGACAAGTTGTATTACCACACTTTCCTCTACGTATCATATTTTTGCACTATACCATTCCAGAATCGTGTAAAGAACCTCGTTGAGTGTAATTTTTCTCACGTATCTAAAAGATCTAAGGCTTTCGAAATGATTTTCGGAATAATTATAAAACTGCATAGCTATATTACCTCTATATAACATTTTTGGAGAACGTATTATATTTTCGATAAAATATTTATTCGCTATAAGAAAATTGTCATTAATTTCCATAAAAAAGGAAATTACTATCCGAACAACGTAATAATTGCAGAATCACGTGGAAAAAGAAGAAAATTGTCATTCGTAACGGCTGCGAGGTTTCTAAAAGATTATTCGAACTGCTTTTCCCATGTGCGTCGGATTGGATGCAGTGTTAACGACCACCCGGTAGAATCGGCGAGCGTATGCAACGAGTGGGCCCGTTGTAACGCTTCAGCTAGTCCCTCTTCCGTGCACCCCTCTTCCCCTGTCGACTTTCTACCCCTCCGGAGAAGGATGGAAGCAGAGAGAACCAGGCAGGAGGAAAAGGGTGAGGAGAGGTCGTGGCAGACACCCCCCTGGCCCCCTACCCCCGACGGTTTCCACACCCCTACCCCCGGGCCGTTGCAAGCCGCCCACGCTATGATCAATATTACGCCCCAGAGCTACGGCATCCAAACCGACCTCGAGACGAACTTCTTCCTGTTCGAAGCATCCGACTGAGGGGAAATGCAACTTTCGTCCCGAAAGTTTGCCCGAAAACCGGAAGCCAGAAATTAGAAAGGCGGGCCGAGAAAGCCGCGACGCGGCCGTCCGCGATCATGCGAAAGAATCGGTGACAGAACTTTTAGCGCGAAGAGACTGCAAACTTCCCTCCCCTCGTTGCTTTTTCCCCCTTTTTCTTCTTCTTCTTCTTCTTCTTCTCTTTTTCTTTACACTTTTCTTCTTCCTTTTTACCCCCTTCTTTCCTTCCCCTTTCCGTTTTCATCCAGATTGATGCGCGCTAATGCGAGGCTTCGCGCGCGGCGAGAACTGCAAACCGTCTGCACAGGCTTCGCTGTCCGCGAAAGGGGACCCCGTTGTCGTGGAACGAACTGCGAGACCAATATTGTCTTACTGGCATCAACCGTACGGAGGTTCAGCAGACACTTTTCTCGACGAACGATGCGATCAACGATTTTTATGCGAACTCGTTTGGCTATACTCGATTTCACCGTTTCAGCTGCGCTTTCGGTACAATTACGCGAGATTTCTTTTAGAAATCGTTTTTGGGGTACTTTTTTACTTAACAGGGAACATATTCAGATGCGAAAATACGATTTTGATGAAACTTATGAGAGCTTGTAGTTCTTTGAAAAATATTTTACACGTGTTTTCTTTTTATCGGCAACCATCGACTTTGAAGGGGTGAAAACAGCCCTTAAAGTTGGGGTATTTTTGAGATATCTCGAAAACCAGAGGTTGAAAAAATTTGATTTTTTTTTTAAATTGTGTGTCTTTTAATGGAAAATGTAGTCGCGCAAGAAAATTTTAACAGAAGTTATTTGTTTAAACAATAAAGCTATAAGCTTCCATAAGTTTCAGCAAAATCGGATTTTCCCATCTGAATATGTTCCCTTGTTAGCGTTTTTGCACTCTGTCGTTTTCCGTGATTCATACTAAAGATTACCATGCTGGCAGGTGCACAGATTAGTCCGAAGCTCTCATTGTGAATTCAAAACTTTCATTATAGTAATTCTTTGTAGATACAGCTAATGCGTAAACAACTGTGGACTTTTGTGCAGAATAAAATTTTTGCGAGTTAATTGCAGTCTGCAGGAGTAAAGATTTATTTTGTGTATTAATTGTTTAAATATGTTGATAAGAAGCTCGTCTTGTAATAATGTAGTGCAACGGTATTTATTAAAATGATTCTGCCCTTTTCAATGTAATTATACATCCTCAATATTCGTTTACAAGAGTCATTTAATTAAATTTGTATTAAATTTTGGAAAAATCTCATTTATTTTTAAATAAAATAAATATGTTCGTAATTCAACAATTCTGTAAGAATTCTTCTTGTTCAAACCACATGGTTCATGGCACAGGTTCAAAACTCAGGCTCCAGCTATGTTATCTCTTGGCTTTCCCAAAAGAGGAGTAAGAACAAGAGAAATCACAGTAATACCTCGATACTTGCTTTATCTATCCGAAGAACTCGCACTCCCGTCCGACGTACGATTGGTTCCGAATAAAATGGCAAAGTTTCAAAAAGTCGTTGCACGACGGTTTCGCGTCGGAAGGGTTGGCGCGGCATTAGGAACAAGCAGCAGCCAATCTAGATCATGCAGAGCAACTCCATCTTAAATAGCGCATCCCCGGACGACGGTGGAACAATTCGATAACCCGAATCAGTTGTTTCCCGACACCTGAACCGGAAAGAAAAATGTAAATAATTCTTTCGTCGGCGGCACGCGTGTACTGTCGGGGACATAGGTTAGGTGTATGCGGAGGGACGAAGGGGGTTAAGAAAAGGGAGCAGACCGTCTACTCCCAAAGGGTGGCCCGGTATGCACTTTCCTCTCATACCCTGTCAGCCGATGGAAAAAGGGGCTGCGGGGTGAAAGGGGTTGGCGAAAGAAGAACTCGTAGGGGTGGCAAAGAAGAGGCCGGAGAACAGAAGGAAGGGGGAGAAAAGAGGCAGGAAGAGGACGGAAGGGGGCCCGATGGAAGAAAAAGGGAGTGGAAAGAGGGAGTCAGAGAACTAGAGGAGTGTCACAATAGCCTGCAGATTGGAGAGGCAGACGTACAGTCCCTGACCTCGCCGCTTGTACAGTCCGTTCCATCGGTTTCTCTAACCGACGCGTAAAATAATGCTCGTTCGAGCCAACCCCTTTTCCCGCGAGCAGTCCAGCCGTTCCTTCCCGTCCAAACCACGATATTACTACTTGCACACGTACAGATGTTCCTGTAACCAGTCTGGTCTGCTCCGAGAACCACCTATTGCGACAGCGGATAGCGTACTGTCAGCTTGATACACTATTCTTGCGAATTTCACTCGCAATTCAATTGCTCGACCAGGGAAAGCGACCGATTCATGATTTCGTCAAACGTTAATCCTCGTACATTCCTTAGACTGAGAAACTGTAGAATCTGCATTTTTATTCTATGCGGGTTGCAAAACGCTATACTTGAGAATTTTATTGGCAATTTTAAATATTATACTTGGGAAAGTGATCGAAGCATGGTTTCGTTAAATGTTAA
>CM052098.1:16552277-16568501 GCA_028453745.1 Agapostemon virescens
TTTGTAATTTTGGGAACACGTTTCTAGACTAATAGACAGAGTGTATGCCAATTTTCAAGTCGATCGGAATGAAATTGCGGCAGTGACGCGACTGTGAACATTTCGAGGCGTTCGAAATCGCGAAAATGGGGTTGATTACATGAAGCTTCCTGAAGTTCCCTGTAATTCTAGCCTCTATGTGAGTAGTATGGTTAATTCATGATGCCATATTCCACAGTAAATAAAAATCTGCCTCACCGCAATATACTAAGATGGAAAAGTGAAGAGTAAAAGATATTTGGAAAAGCTCACTGAAATCGGAGAGTCTGCTTTCTGGGAGACTATTCTGTGGCCGAGATCCGTATTGCGCAGCACTACACGCGTCTCAACGAATATCCAGCAGCGGCTTTTATTCTTCTTTTCGAACGAAGACAGGGAGAGAGCGAGAGAGGAAGAGAAAAAAAGAGAGAGAGAAAGGTCTAAATGGAACATCCTCTGGGGTTACGAAGAAAAGGAAGCAGCAATCCAAAGAAAGTAAGAGCGTCCGATCGTCAGCCGGCGTGAAAATAAGGCACGAAATCGCGGGTGGATCGTGCGACGAGTGCTGGTTCTCTGGCAACAGGTGAGAGAACGAGCATCGAGAAACGGCACGTAACTTTTCGCGAGGTCGACTTTCGACAGACCTGAATATCGATGCTCGATCCGTACGTAATGTCGTCCTGGGTCCGCAAAAAACTTTTCCGCCACGTCCTCGAAACGCAACTTCGCCGACAACGTTTTCCACGGTCCGGCGGTTCGTTGAAATGAAAACCGATTCTACGCTGCCGGAATGAAACATCGGATCTCCATCGTAAGTAAAGGGTGTTTCCGAAATCGCGGGACTGGCTGGTGATTCTACATGGAAAAGCGAGCAACGAAGGAGGGATAATATTTTTCTGTTCGACCGCTCGTTTTCTAGAAAAATGAGCTTGGAAATCCGCCGAGTTCGCGCGCTATTGTATACGCAGCCATTGCATTCGGTAGGCCATGAACAAACGCTTCAGTCCTCTTTCTTCGAACGACGAATTACTTTTCTGTATAGAGTCGCTGGCATTAATACTCGGACACTCCTAAAAAGATATTAATGTGTTTAATACCAGATTCACGGGATAAAAAAATTTGACTCGGAAAATCCAACGAATCCACCCTTAGATGGTTCTGGGATAAGTGCTGAGCAACAACATCTTCAATATCTCACTCTTAATTTATTAACCCAATCCGTGCAAGATTTCAATTAATTTTACACGCCAGATAGTTCTAAATAATATTATAATCAGACTACGGCTTTGATGCACGCGTTAAAAATTCATCGAGAGATAAGACGACTAACACCGAACTTACCGAGCATTAAAAGTTAACTAAAAATGACAAGATCTCATTTGTCTAGATTTTGTGCAATTTTTACTAGAATGTATGATTCGATGAGGAAATCCAGTCAATCGATTTCTGCAAAGGCAATTTTATAATTGCAATAATTGCCAAACAAAGAATTGCCAAAACAAAGGGTCATTCGACCAGCTGTGGTAGATTCAGTGTTAAGTAGAATAGCCCACGGTGCAGATTGAATGTCAGCCGCGTCTATTGAATTTACACCTGATCTTATTTAGATCTTATTCAGATCGATACAGTTGGGCTGCCGGTACAATGTAAAATCCAGTTAACATTTGGCCGACTTTCGTACCGACAAACAAACCAGCACGATCGTGATATGTTACTTGGAAATTCGATCGAATGATTTTCTGCCGCGCTAAATGCTCGCGTAAATTGACGCTAATAGCGTGATCATTCTTTGAGCAATGGCCGCGCAGAGTCTTAGCGGCTGAACACGAAATTTATTGGACGTGAAGTGGAGGCTTGTTGATTAAAATAGGAGCCGGCCATTCCGATTTGTGTGAACCGTAAAGGAATGTGCATAGAAGTCAGCCGAAGTTATATACTTAGAGCTTTGATAGTGGTAATGCGGGGCTGTAAGGTTGGAGCAGGCATTTTCAAACTTGCGAGACGAGACGATTTAGTAGGTGCTAGATACTTTCGATGAAATTTCTTCCTCCGTATTTACTTGCCACTGGACTTCCGTTGTGATTGGTTTAACCTGCTTCACCGAACTGATCCGATTGTCAATAAACATGGCATTTGTTAACACTCTGTCGTTTGATTCCGTTGCGTTCGTTACCGGGAGCTGTGGACGTGTCACGTTGATTTTATATTTTACGTAAAGGAAAATAAATTAATTGTGTGCGAAGCGAGCCGGAAAACTGTACGAACGTTTGTTAAACTTTCAAAATTAAAAGGAAACACGAAGCTGATTGATTTTAACGTCGAGAGATCTTTTAAATGAATATTGAGGTATCGTTATTTTTTTAGAAGTTGTCGAATTTTTTAAGCAATAAATACATCGCATTTAATAGAATGCTATAATTGAGGGGTACCGATAAACGCGAGTAAAGTTAAAACTGTACTTACACGGAGAAGTATAGTTTTAGTTTGCTAATTCGTCTCAGGAGACTTTAATACAAGGAAAACGTTGCAGCTGAGATTCATGAGAACGGTAATTGCTGTAATGAAGAATACTTTGTGTTAACAATAACTTGGCACATTTATGCGAGCTTTCTACCGGTGAAGTATAAAGTCTATGCTGTTTTAATGAAATTATGGACGGTACTGTAATTAAAACAGATTACAGGGTTTCCCTGCGAGAACTTAAAAATTATGCGCTCTTCTCGTATTTCTTTTTTAAATGGTCGTATTAACGTATTGATATTGCGTCGGGTGATTTAATTCATTTTTTAAAGAGACGTGCCAAGCATTCGTGTGCAACCGTCTTGAATCCTCCGCCATATCGAGTATAATGTTAGCTTCCCTAGCAAAAATATGTGGTACCTAAACGCCGCCATCTTGAAAGCCCATTGCGGGACTTGTTTAAAGAAAACGTACTTCGAAATTCACAAAACTGGCAAGAATTATAAACTACCATAAACTACACTTATTTATTTATTCAATTACCATAGTAGCATACCATTACTGTCTTATTAGGGTCGGCTAGCTTCCCTAGCAAAAATATGTGGCACCCAAACGTCGCCATCTTGAATCGTCCGTGTATTACATAGAAAGCCCATTGCGAGACACGTTTAAAGAAAACCTGCTTTGAAATTCACAGAACTGACAAGAATTATGAATTACCACAAAATGCAATTATTAACACGTTAAGCGCCACGCCGAATTTCTGTACCGTTCCATTCAAGCCACGGTTAGCCGTCAGGCGGGCCTTGCCGGGCCGCTCGCCGATAGACGAATCAGAGTATAAACAGTCGGGTAACGTAACGCGCGCCGCGATAGCAAAACGAAAAATGTGTCGCCGGTTCGTAGGGACCGACGAGGCCTGCTTAACGTGTTAAGCAGAGCTCTCAAAATCTAGGCTAGCATATCAGGGGACTTCAGGAAGCTACCTTTTATCAACCCCATTTTTCCCATTTTCGCCATTGATCGCCACGAAATTTCAAAGTCGCGCCACGGCTGCAATTCGATTCCGATCGATCTGAAAATTGCCATACACTCTGACCGCGCGTCTAGAAACGTGTAGTCAAAATTACAAAAGAATCGGAGACCTAAAGATTTTTCGCGATTTTAAGAAGGGGGTTACCTTCAATATTTAGCAATATTTGCCAATATTTGGCAAATCTTTGAAGTCGTGCCTCGACCAAACTATTAGAGCTATCGACATGGTTCAAACGCTAAAATCTTCCCCAAACCTTCCTCTTTAATTTATCCTTATTTGGGTCAAGCTAGTTTCGCAAGCAAAAATTGTAGCACCTAAACGCAACCCTCTCGAACCACGAGCGACATGAAGTACTAAATTTGCTAGCCCTTATGGTTCTTCGCATAAAGAAAACGTTTAACGGGGAAACACGTCGCTTCGGTATTATTAAGCCGGCAGAGTCAGAGCCGGGGCTATCGTCGAGATTGAGATAGATACGGGATTTATGCGGTGCTTCCGTTTCGGCCACCGCGGAACTTCTTACTTCCGCTCAAGCAGCCAGCAAATATTCCCGGGTCTCTTTGCTCCTCGCAGCCCCGCCGGAATAATCCGTCAAGGCTACTTTCAGCTGGGTAAAAATGCAAAGTAAAGCATCTCTGGAGGGCCGGAATATTTCTCCGGTAACTCCGAAAACTACACGGGCACCGGTGTATCTCCTCCATCATCTCGAATAACGCGGCCCGTCGCAGAAGGCTCCTCTCGTGTCCTGATCTCTCGACTTCCGGACGCGATTGTCTCATTTTTCTGCGCATCTTTGTACGCGGACCTCCGTGAAACATCGATACGCGATCTTGCCACGAGCGAAAGTTTGCACAGAGAAACTTTGGGAAACCTTGCTGTTCGCGGTAATAATGCTCTTAGGGTGATTCCTCGCCGCAGAAGTGGAAGATCAGGCTAATGTATTAGGTTGTCGAAGTACCTCTCTTACTTTTTCATGCAAATAAGCATACACTACAATCAAATCGATTGACATTGATATTTATGTGCAAGCAAACACGATCTTAATAATATTTACAAGCCCCATTAGAAATCCTAACCTCACATCTTGCGATCTTTTATTAATAACGAAATAAATCATACTCGCAAAGGCAAACAACCTCTAGCACTGAAGCGAAGACTCTGAGACACCAATAAAATTACTATAACATTATTTCAAGCATTGTTTCAAACTTTTCCGAATACAATGAATCACGAAACTAAAAATGTAAAAGATAGTTAAAGTTAAAATGGCTGAACACTTTGAAGTTAAAATGGCTGAACACTAAACCTACCAGAGAAAAGTAAAAGTACAAAGTAAGAGTAAAACGACAAAATTTAATTAATTTGAATTTTTTCACGAGGGAAATTCTATAACTTCTAATAATTCTCAAATAAAACATCTGAAAAAGGATCTTTTGATCCGTTGGAGTAGGTTTGCGTTACCGAAGACTGTTCTAACGGTTCATCTTCTTTCATTTACGAGTCCGACTCGACGTTACAGCGCAAAGGGTTAATTAAATTGCAATTTACTTTATACGTTGGCAAGGAGATCGACAAAGTCCGGTTTCCTTTTATCACTGCTCGTTGTTTTCCTTTATCGCGGTGTTTTATGTTGCGCCGACTGTCGAACCGTGCACGCCGAAAGCAAGCTCACGGATCCTGGAAACGCGTGCTACCTCACCTGTTGCAACCTCTGTTGATCTTAATCGAGAGTCCGCTAGCCAAAGTTCAGAGGTAGCATAATCTTTCCGTTCTCGACCCACGGGAACCGACGGATAGTGCTTCCGCTGGTACGCGAATTCGTCGGTCGCCCTTTTTGAAATAATTCCGGCCCCCATAATATCCTGCCCTCGCATTTACGTCCCGTTTCATGTCGCGCAGTGTTTCATCTTTGCGTCCTGGACACTGATCTAATCCTGCGACCGCGGTAAATTGAAGCTCTTACGCCGCAGAGCTTCGGCGTATCTTCTGCACGATCCCTTGATCACGGTGCATGAATATTAGCGGTCGCGAAAGTGCATTTTCGAGAGGGAGTATTAGTTGTTGCGAAAACTTCGCCAGGTCGCGCTTCAGAATTTTGCTTTTCGAATAGTTCAAGTCGAATATTCTCGGGGCGATTTTACAGCAGATTGGTTATTATCATACTAGCGATTTTATGCACATGCGAGAAAACTGAGCAAGTGCGATTTAACCCTCGGACGGCGGACCATTTTTGGCAATTTTATAATTAGCGATGGTTAGGATTATTCGCAGATACGTTTATCAATTTTTTAAAATATATTTTTGATGGGACTTGTTGAGGACACATTTGACTTTTCGTTAGCCTTTTAATTTAACCCTTTCGCTACTACGGGCGACTATAGTCGCTCTGCACAACAAATATCAATGGCAACATTTTACCTACAGTTACTTCGGCAACTCTCAAAGGAAAGCCTCGTTTTAAAATAAACACCGTTAAAACAATTCGGTTCGCAGTGAGACGTAAACTGTTTGAGGTTTGGATAAATTAATTCTTGTCATTTTGATAAAGTGTCAGTTGCTTTTATCGGTAGGTTTAGCATTAAGGAAGTATGAAGAATCTATTTGAATACAGTTTCATACAATTTCCATAGACTATTTTTATTTTGCAAGAAGATTCGCAGTCTAGTTATTAAAAAGCCGATCGAACATCGCATTATCGATACGTTCACTTAAGCATTCAACCTTTCGATAATCTTCCGTTTTTATACACAGTGCTTTATTATGCTTGTACTTCGATAAACCTTTTTTGCCAGGAATGTAGCTTTTTATTTATAAATATCGAGCGGTCATTTTTGACGTTTCGATAGAAGATATTTGCTTGGATCTTTTTTCAATACGTCTTTCGTCAGTTCAAGAGCGTTCTATACTTTTATCAATTCATTCAGAGCTTGGTAAAATGTATATAAATAAATACCATATCAATTCTCGAATCAATGGTAAATTCAATCACGACAAAACTTTTCCTCGCATCAAAATCTATAATTTCACCCTTGGCTCGTCTTAGCCCAGACGCAAGTTCTATCGCTGCCGCCTCATATTCGAATCTTTGACTGACCTCGCCATGCTTGCAACCCCTAAACCCCCGTCTCTCCACACAGAACCTATACAGGTATTTAATTTCCCTCCGAACAATTACCAATATACTTAAAGTATAGTAAAGATGTTAAGGTAATGAGAATCCACAAATACAGGGATTCTCATTACCTTAACATCTTTACTATACTTTATATATATATAGTTTTTTATATATTTTATACTATATATATATAGTTATTTTTTCACTCCTTTCTTACGCGAGTTCTTTCACTTTAATATAAATATCTCAACAAAAGACGAAAATGATTTCCAGCAGTGTCGCGTCGTCCGGGTTCGCAGCAGACATTAATGGAAACTTGTATGGACCTCAAATAAGCCTAATAAAATTCCTCATCCCCGACAAGGACCGTTTCCAGGAAACTCTGCCACCGTGTCGCGGCAACGTAGCAACGGGTTAAAAAGATATTACATCCGCATAGACACGGTATCGACAAACCCGGAACAGCGAGCCCCGTTCGCAACGCTTTCAATCAGTAAATACTTTCAGCATTGTTTACGCGTCTAATCGTGACCCACATCGTTCGCGTGCCGCGCGCAGCTCGTCGCATGCATTCGCGCGTGAGGCACACATGTGCCTGCCTGGTAATCGATGAAAGTTTCGCGGGGAATCGTGCTTGTATCGCGTTGCATTGTTTCGCGACAGGGCCGGGCCGCGTTCTCTCTGTTGCGGCGCGACCGCGACGAAACTTATCCTTATCTGGTTTCAAATCCCGCGCCATTCGAGCTTCAACCCTCCCGCCCGCTGCGACGTTCGAGCTTCCCTCTCGTTCCTCTGTTCGCGCGCCCCGATTGGCCGGATCGTTCGGCGCACATGACGCGGCGACGGCTGCGCGCGGCAGGATGCGCAGGAAGCTCGCTTGTGTACGCGCCCGCGGACAGTGTCGCGCCAGCCCCCGGCCCTGCTACACCACGTACCATCATCCAGGTCCAGAACCTACACCTGTTCTTTCTCTCTCTCTCTCTCTCTCTTTCTCTTCTCTTTTACCACCGACCGACCTAACCCAATCGACCCATCCACCGACACCGCAGCCTGGCTAACCTGTTCGATCGCCACGTTGTCGTCGAGTGAAAAATAGTCGATCAACCAGTGTTTCAAGAACCTCGCCGTCGCCGCGATCTCTCCGTCAACGTCGTAGTGCTGCTCCTCGACGTTCAACCATCCGAACACGCTGGATTAATCTTCACTGGCAAGTTATTTCCGTTTATCCTCTTCTTCTTCTCTCCGTTTCTGCTTTCCCACCGATCGATCTACGGCAACTCTCGTTCCGTCGCACCGCGGTTTGTTGACGTTCGCGAACGGAGTTCACGCGCGCGCCGACCGGCTGCCATTGATTCGAAAACCGGTCACGTGACCGCCGCGGGACCACTCGGTTCACACCGAACACGCCGCTGCCGGTCGACCGACCGTCTTCTAACCTTTTATTTCGCGGTCGTTCAATTGTTTGTTCGTTATTTATTCTGTATATATTATTGTTTCTTCATTCGTCGACTTTGTTTATTTCGTGCATCTAATTCTATATTTACGCAATGTTATTAATACTAGAATTACCAAACCAGTCATTTTGACTGGTCCCTAATTTTTAAGAAGTTATACAAATGTTTTCATCAGAAATTTTTGGACGTGCTTCTTTAATTTGCTACACGTTACAGTAAGAATTGTATAAAGTTTTAATAGATGCAGTCTCTTTATTATTACTAACCAATGTGTATCGTTTGATTTATTGTTCGGCAGTTCTAGAGTTAACGTCGCAAACATTTTATTGCAGTTATATTTTAGAAGATACAGGTTAGTCGATTTTGAAGCTCAACGTCATTTTATGTTGGAAAATAAAAACATTTATTATTTATTGTACATTATAAACAAGTGTAATAACGTAATTAGTATTTGGGATAGTGTTGCAGTAGTTTTATTGGTGTCTCAGCGTCGTCTTAAGATTCGATGATTTTTCATTGGTTCGAATTGTCATCCGATGGTTTTTGTCATTTCGATGCTTTCGCAGCGATCGGGCCGCCGGGTTTGAGGTTAGGATTTCGACTTGGTCTCTTGGGAACAGGAGGCGGTCACGTGTTTCCGTTGAGCGCGGATTTTTCGGGGAAACGGTGTACACGTGTATCCTGGCGTGTCGCGATTAAATAATGGGTCTGCGCAGGCTTGTTGCGAACTTCACATCGCGAGTCCAACGGCGTGAATTTATGCGCGCATTCCACGTGCGTGGATATACACGCCGTGCGTGTAACACCCTTTATGTTTCTCGCGCCGTTATGAATTTTAATGCCGCCGCAGCGGTGTTTTTTCGCTGTTTTCCTCGTGGGACGAAGCTTTCACCGTGTCCTCGGCGAAAGTGGCCGATAAACTTTATTTGCCATTTTGTGAAGCGTAATTCCTGGGATGTACGACCAGTTTTTTTGTTGTTGTTATTTCCAGATAAGGAAGGTTCGTTGACCTCCTTTCGTGACGGACCAGCGAAACGTACGATTTAATTACAATTTATTTGCGCAACGCTCGATTACCATACGCGTGGATTTTTGCAATATTTAACTTTTAGATTGGGTTGTGTTTGGTCGCATTAGATCTGATCTGTGGTCAAATTTTTAATAGAGATTTTAATACAATTTTATTTAATTTAAGCTTCTTAGGAAAGTGTGAAGAATTTTTTTTATAATTATTGCATAATAAACACTCTTTAATTGAATTTTATAATTGGTTGTACTTTTGAAGATTTTTAAATTTTTATTTTGTTTAGGACAGCATGCTTGTTGTTAGATTATGTTAATTTATTGAAAGAAAGACACAAGGTTATTACATATTAGTTTATTAAAGAAAAACACGCGCTCGCCGTACACCCAACACGTGGAACGGTTACTCTCAGAATGCGTCGTTGGAGAGAGAAAAACAAAAGAGAATCAGAACGAAAGAAGGTCCACGAATTTTCTAGAATGGCGCGTAATTTTAACATTCCAACACTCCCCCTAATTCGTGGGCCGGCGCAAAATAATTCTGTTTACAGGGTTTTACAACTAAACTTTAAACTCTTAATTACATAGTTTCAACAATCCAACGCACTTTACATATTTCAGTTTTCTTGCATCCTCGAAATTCAAGTAGCCCATTCCTTGATGCTTTTAAATTCTGGGACGTACATTGCTTGCTGTAATTTGATACTTTTAGTTTCTTTAGGAGTTTTTATATTTATATTTATTTCTCCCTGCCCCTGCGAATTAATGCTCTCTTCTGCCGCTGTATAAATTCTCGTTGTCTCATTGTTGTTCAGATTGTTGAACTTCTTTTCATCGTAGCACATATGTGTGCTTGCTCCACTATCCAAGCACCAAACTCCTGCTCTGCGTGTGGTTGTGCTGAAAGCAGTGACTTTAAATGCATCCTGTGCTTTACTACATGTAAAACACTTAATTTCAAACTTATTTCCTTGTTCATTGTGTGTAGTGTTTTTCTACGTACCTTTCTTATATGATTTGCCTCTTCTCGACAGCAGTGCTTCTTCTGCACCTCCTTCGTACTCTTTTGTATTTTCAGCTCGTCTTGACTCCTCTTCAAGTATCTTGTTTTTCAATTCTTCCAAGAATGGCATTTGCTCTCTTGATTAAATTGCTATACACAAAGTCTCATATTCATGAGGTAATGAGTTTAATAACCAAATAGACAATAGATTTTCTGGCAATTTTAGCTTACACTCCTCGAGTTGTTCTGCTAGGTTCATAAATTCATTTATGAACTGCGTCATGCTTTGATTTGACGCCTTCTTTAGATGGTACAACTGCTTAAATAAAACACATTGCCTCATTGGACTTTTAGATTCATATTTTTCTTTCAGTACTTACCATGCATCTGCAGAGGTTTCTGCTCTTTTGACATAGTTGTATTGGTCGGGTTGAACGCCAAGAATAATTGAATCCAGAGCTTTCTCATCGTTCGCAGTCCATACTTGGTAGTTTTCTTGAGGTTTTAAAACGCTTCCATCTACGTACCCCCATAATCCATTATAGCGAAGTATGCTCTT
Organism: Agapostemon virescens; assembly: GCA_028453745.1. Taxonomy (NCBI): domain Eukaryota; kingdom Metazoa; phylum Arthropoda; class Insecta; order Hymenoptera; family Halictidae; genus Agapostemon; species Agapostemon virescens. The sequence goes on from CM052098.1 coordinate 16,562,946, forward strand.
CATTTTAATTTTCCATGTATCATAATTTTCAGAATTTAATTTCTGAACACGTGGCACGTGGATAACCTCACTTTTCTACCGGTCACTATTCGCGCGTTTAATTATTCATATGTATTGCCTAACTTTTTGAGTCCTCTGGGTCTCCTGGGCCCATAACCTTTTAGATTATGTTAGTTTATTAAAGAAAAAACGCGCTCACCGTACAACCGACACATGGAACGGTTACTCTCTGAATGCGTCGTTGGAGAGAGAAAAACAAAAGAGAATCAGAACGAAAGAAGGTCCACGAATTTTCTAGAATGGCGCGTACTTTGAACATTTCAACAAACTGAGAATCACGCTAGTCAACAGTATCATTTTATTATTAACAAATATCGTAGTGTCAAGTCTTTCTTTGAGTACAAAGCGTGTTACTCAAGGATGCCGATGCCCTTTCACAGTTACAGTAATAATTTTCTGCTTTTGTAATAGAGAATCGGGCTGGTCAACGATATTGCTATGAATATTAAATCAGGAATTACAATTTTAGCAACAGGAGAGAAACAATATCAACTATCATCGGATATTATTTTTGGTGAACCGTTTGTCATGTCTCCAACGAAAACAACGAGTATATTTTACGTTTCAATGCTACATGACTCGCTTACTCACTCACATATCCTGAATGCTTGTTCATATTCGCACTTTCCAATTGTTACATTTTTCTGCATGGTACTCCCACTGTCTATGAACAAAACCGAACGCAACAGAAAACACGATTTAAAGTTCGCATTGTTTTACCGCTATGCGAACTACCGAAAACATTGAACACTTGTTTAGTATTTGCAAATTGTCACATATAATTTTCGCCATTGCAATAGATCACCTAAAATTTCCATAAAAACCCAATTCAATTTACGTACAACTACGAATGCTTAAATCTTGAAAATTTAAATACTTGAATCCATTAGAATTTATCCATACATTAAATCCAATTCTGGTGCAGACATTAAAATGAAATAACGACATTACGTGATACAACAAAGTCATTTCTATTTTTCTTTTAAAAATTAATCTCATCATCTGAGATTCTAGTAAAATTGGAACTTTGACATTTAAGATGCAGATAAGAATATTGTATCACAAGAAATCCACAGATACTAATATTAAGATGTAACGATACTAATTATATCAACGATCCCTAAGGTAATAACAAAGTTATTGAATTACGTCTATTTAGTTTCTCGAAACAGGAAGAAAAGGTAATTTTGTATTATTGATTACGCGGAGCTTCGCGAGTGAGAAGATTTTTTAATTACCGATGGAAACTACAGTGATTTCCGAAACAACTCTGCGATTCGAAAGTTGTTCGTCCCATTGTTCGATACTTTCGATAAGAGGCACCTCGACAAAGAAAAACTCGATGGTAATTTGTCGTCTTGAACGAATAGAGTCAGGAAAACGGAGGGATTTTCCCTGGGAATGGCGGGAAACGTTTAATCGCGTCTCTCGCTGTTTTCTCGACGGTTTTTCTTTTCCGGACGACACTCGTAATTACAAAAGTTGCCGCGTTAAGCTCATTCGACCGCACGTTGCGTCGACGTTCACGCAACTTTCTTCCTTTTCACCGGGAAATGAAATATATCGCGGTCGTGACTCTTAAAAAAAATTTCTGCTGCGCTGTCTTACACGCAATAATGTTCAAACTTTTATTGCACGGCTTCTCTCTCTCTTTTTCTCTCTCTTTCTCTCTCCTGTTCTCTTTGTAGTCGCAGTTTTAAGATTCTCTAGTAACAATGCACACATAAGTTAGCCGGTAAGTGGCTCCTAAAAGTCTCGGAGGAATGCTGAGTGTCTTGTCAAAGAGATGATTCACTGTGCAAAAATAAGCTGAAAATGTGCAACCGAGTTTGCTCGCATGGAGCCTCCTTTTCGAACAAAATTAAATATGAACGATGCTTAAGCGATCCTGCATTTTATTTGATGGAAGGGAACGGCAGTATCGATTTGTTTATTGCAGTTTTATTTATCCTGTGCATCAAGGGGGTTTCAACTTCATTGTTTTACAGATTACATAATTTTTTAACTAGCAGAATTGTTTAAATAAGTGGCATTGTTTAGAAGGAGCTGTTCCATCGAAGCGGATTAAGTAGAATTCGCCTGTTACGGTCAGACACGCGAGCTCAGTAATAGCGATACTCGATAGATCTTGACAGGCTTTCAAAGATCATTCTAGAGATTATAATTAGCGAATATTTAAACTCACCGTGTTTGTACTGGTGTACGTTGCCTTATAGAAATAAGAAAAATTGATTTATTGTGCGTTTTTTATTATAATACGTGATCAACTGAAAATATTCATCGAAATTATTTTTCATGAGAACAGCTTTATAATTTCAAGGATTGTAAATTAATCAATTTAGAAATGGTCGTTTAACACTAAATTATTATATGTACAACTATAATATTAACGAAATTTAGCGTGGTTTAATTAAAAGTGAAATGAACAAGTATGCGCAAAACAGCGAAATTAATGATATTACGAGCTTAAATTTTATTCTATAAGAGATCAGAAGTACCGTAAATTCAGTTCGTCCACATTGTGGAGGGTTGAAAACCGCGTTGCCTAATTAAAATTAAATGGACAGATACGTACAAAATTGAACCCTTGATACTACTCCGAAAATTAATATCAAATTTAGCGAAATTAACGATATTACAAGTTTTATTTTTATTTTCTAAAAGATTGGAACTACCGTAAATTCGGTTCGTCCACATTGTGGAGGGTCGAAAACAGCGTGGCTTAATTAAAATGACATGCACAGGTACGTACAGACTGGATCCCTTGCATCTACTCCGAAAATTAATATTAGATTCAGCGAAATTAATGCTACTGCAATTTTTAATTTTTATTTTGTAAGTAATCAGAAGTAGCGTTTTAATTCGGCCAGATTATGGACGGTCGAAAACCGCATAGCCCACATGAACGATGAGAAAAAGAAGAGCATTGTCAGTCGGGCGTAGGATAATCTAACTAAAAGTGAACGGTAGGAGGGATCGAAATCTTCCGCCCTTCCGGTTTCCTTTAACGATCACTTTTTCGCATTCCGGCGACCGTAACTGCGAAAGTTAGGCCGTCGCGGTCTTCGACTTGGACGGTCGTTGCACGTTGATCGCGTTTTTGATGGGATAGTGCACACCGAAGCCTGGCGAACCTTCCGAACAACCACGCTAACCTAGGTATTTATAAACTGCGTAAACTAGTGGCCGAACGTTACCTCGTGCAATAAGACTGACTAACTTATGCCCAGAGGGCGCGCACTTTGTAAACAATATCTTCATTACATCAGAAAACACCGTGTTGGGCTGTTGTATATAAAACGTACTAGTAATATTATTACCATCGTATTATTATTAGCGAATAACAACTAAAACCGCAAGAGTCTACGTGTTCGTAAAAAAAAAATGGCGGAGACTGGAAACTAATTAAGACTAAACCTATCACGGCGGGTCAAATGACCCTTCTCAGATTTTTTATTTTGCAATTGTTGAAATTATAAAATTGCCTTTGCAGAAATTGATTGTTTGGATTCCTTTCTCGAGTTATATATTCTAGTAAAAATTACATTACAAAATACATATACTAACCAATTTTAATGTTCGGTAGGTCTAGTGTTAGTGATGTTCTAGACTTGAAATTATAATACCAGCTTGTAATATTCACGTCTCGTTAAAGAAGTCTCGTAAGCTGTAAATGTACATGAATTTAATACCATTTTATAAGCAAAGTGACATTTCGTATGTGCGTTTACAACTTATAAAAATTATTCAACAAGCATTAACGTGAAATGTAAGACATTGCTAAAATAAAACTTGACGGTAATGCTTATTGAATGCACATGCAAAATGGTGCTTTGCATACGAAATGTAATCGAATGCATGCACACACATGTATACAACATTACTGCCAAGTAGAAGACATCGTTAATTTGTCGTTTTATATTTAATTTACTGTGACGAAACTGGTTACAGTTTGCTTAGTTTTAGTCTGTGAACATTTTCGTTTATCGATACCTCGAGTTTCGTAGTTCTAGTTGTTAGTTAACCAGACCTCGTTGCGGATACATAATTTTCATTTGGAATTAGTAATTTGGAAACATTAAACGCATCCTTATGTCTTTTTGTAACTGCAGATTTTCAAGTTTAAATTTACATTGTAATTTTAACTGATTTCTAAACAAACGTCTTCTGTCAAATTTCAAAATCCTAGCAACATTGGCATGCAGTACAGAGTCAACTTTATTGTGAAAACTCATTAGAGTTTATCGGAAAATGTACAAAAATTATTCTACTGACGTACAGTAATGATTCTACTACCATTCTTCTATTCACCGTTTACGATTACACTTTAATCATTTGCCTTACAATTTATTTTATTTTGTAGTCATCAGAATTTCTTTGTAGTTCAAAATTTGCGAAATGGTAAAGAAAATTTGAAACTGTCGTATTCTTATATATTCTCCAATGAACGTACGTTAACAACAACCAAATAGAATATTGTTTCAGTTTAACACTAGGACTACCGAGTAACAAATCCGACCGACGTATATTGCTCTATAATAACGACAAAATTGCATCCATTCAGATTTCGTAAAATTTTTATCGTGATGTCTGTTTCGATGACGAAATTCATTCGAAACTTTTTGGTGAAGATGTCAGCCATTTTGACTAATTCGATACTTCTAGTGTTAAAGGGAATTAATAACATACTTTAGACTCTTGCTTTAGAACTTGTGAGACAAGAGTTAATAGCAAACGCTGAATATTTTATCTGAGAGTATCAACATTCACAAAACACTTACGTTCATCGGCTTTCCTATTACGAATAATAAAAATGGTCTCTTCTGAAACGTGTTTAACGTTTCTAAAATATTTACGGTATCATTCAACGCGTATCCGTCTCGGCTCTGAATGCGCTGGCTGTTGAATACTTTCGCGTGGCAGCGTAACTCTTTCGAGTAAACAATAACTCCTTGCAGTTTCCGAACAATGACGCGCGGGGGCTCTTCGTGTCTCGAGGAATGTTTAAACGTGTTTAACACTGCATGACATTCTTTGTTTGGCGAGCATGAACGCCGAGGTTGGAAACCGGGCTTCAAGTCATGGACGAGTTCGCCGGAATTTCGTTCGCCGAGTTGACGCACGGCTGCATATAAAGTTTCATATTTGCACTTCGTTACAAGGCGAATTCGAAACAATGGGCTGCAACGGAGACGGCAGCTCCTCGTTCATCCGCGGTGCCGTACGATCACGATGATAACGAGAGCGTAATTTTTATCGATGCCGGAAGGACGACAGAGGCGCCCGGCGACCGGCGTTGATTAAACAGGGTCGACCATTTTGAAATTCACTAAACTGACGAGAATTATAAACTACCATAATCCACACTTATTAATTTATTCAATTACCATAGTAGCGTACCGTTACTGTCTTATTTGGGTCAGCTAGCTTCCCTAGCGAAACTATGTGGCACCCAAACGCCGCCATCTTGAATCGTCCGTGTATTAAATAGAAAGC
>CM052098.1:16593262-16609919 GCA_028453745.1 Agapostemon virescens
CATCTAATGGATTTAAATCCTTTAAAGTTCACAGCTGAGAATTTATTAAAAAAGTATTGGCTAAACGAAATACTTTAAAATATCAGATTTCGAATAAGTGAAGTTGAATCGTTCATGAACCAGGACTGAGAATTTCTTCAAAAATTGTGCACACATATTCCCAATAAATAAGAATATTATAATATAACAGTATAATATACAAATAAAATAGTACCGTTGTTTACTACAACTTAAATTTTACTTAAATTTCAAAGAACATGAATAGCTCAAGCACCAAATGATAAACACGTTAAAACAATTTATGTCATCGCCAAGAATGTGATTTTGCAATTAATGAAGCTATTGCATAACAATTTGCAGCTCATTGATCATATAATTTTAAAATAAACCTTATCAACGCAGGATAATGCGCAGCAAATACTTTTCACATCGCATCGTATGAGTTCTTCACACATTAGTGAGCGGTGACGAGTTAACTCATAAGTCATTGCACTTGCATTATCTATTTCAATTTCTGAAACCCAGGGCGACATAGAATATTGCAAAAGCTTTGCGCAATATTTTAAAAGTTATATAAAAACTATGTCCAAAGTTTAATTTCATTTCATTCAGTATAAATAAAATTTATTGGAGTTTATTTAGAATGTTTTACTTTGCTTCCATATTCAATTACAAAATAGTAGCCGGTGACATGGCATAGTTTCTGTGTAAAATTGCCGGTCAGCAAAGTGTCAATTGAAACTTTACAATACGTCTGCGCGATATGTCAGCCATTTTCTTTTGGGACGCATGAAATTTCGGTGCGGAAAAATTCGTGGGAACCCTTCTGTAGGTGGAAGACGAGATTTCTGGGTTGTCAAATTCGATGACGAGGCAGGGAAATTATCGTTGCATATTGGATGGAGCAGGATGCACGTCGGCGCGCGTCTAACCCAGTTCTAAGTGTGCATGTTTTCGCGCGTGGCCGCGATATAGGAAGAAAATGGGGTCGAGGGTGATTTCGAACACATAGGTGGTTTCGTTAAATGAATATTAATGCGTCGGGCCGCCCTTTCACCTTCCTTCGGGGTTTTATTCGACCGTTGCTGCCGGGAAACCCAACATCTTTTGTTTGTCGCCAGTGCATGGTTGCCGACGCAGGAGAGAGCACGGACATGCAAATCGAAGGGAAGGATTCGCGTGTTTAGCAAATACCGCGATGATTGCGTGTATCAGCCGTTCATGAATTATGCATTCCGGAGACACACGAATTTACCTGCGCACGCTCTCGTTAATAACCGTTCGGTCCAATTAATAAGTCTGTTTCTCCCTTAGCGCAACATTGTCCAGCTATTTCGCGACCGAACAGTCGCTACGTATTTTTCATTCGCGCGAAATATTATTTTTATCAACTACTTGTTCGAGCTTAAACGTGTCCGAGCCACAGCTGGGAATTTTTTAAAAGGTTATTCGTAACACGTATTTTTCATTCATACGAAACATTTACCTGTGGACATTCAATTAATTTTTATCTTTCGTCGTCCACCGTTGAGCATTTATTTAAAAAGTATAATGCAAAACGGGATATTTAAAAATAATAGATTTCGAGTAAATGAGATTCAATTGTTGGTGATTCACAGATGAGGATTTTTTTAAAAATTATTCATCGTACGTATTTTTCATTTATACGGAACATTCTTTACCGAGGGCCATTTGATTAATCTTAACCTTTCGTTATCCATAGCTGAGCGTTTCTTGAAAAAGAATTACGCAAAACGGAATATTTTAAAATGTCAGATACGAGTAAATGAGATTCAATTGTTGGTGATTCACAGATGAAAATTTTTGTTTTTAAATTATTCATCGTACGTATTTTTCATTCATACTAGACATTCTTTACCGGTGGCCATTTCATTAATCTTTATCTTTCGTCATCCAAAGCTGAGCATTTCTTTAAAAAGTATTACACGAAACAGAATATTTTAAAATGATAGGTTTCAAGTAAATGAGATTAAATTGTCGATGATTTACAGCTGAAGATTTTTTTTTTAATTATTCATCCACCTATTTTTCATTTATACCTAACATTATTTACCGGTGAACATTTGATTAATGTTAACCTTTCTTGTCTTTTCTAATGTTAACTTCTTTAAAAAGTGATAATGGTTGTTTTGAGAATATTTATACCAGTAATTCTGATAGTGACATAGTTCCAGTCAAGCGACGAACGATGCAATTAGACATTTTCATATACAGCGAAGTAGAAGAGAATAATTACAACGAGAATAATGGTATAAATAATTTTAGAGACTGCTTTAGAAGGTACCACACGATGGAGAACCATAAAATATAATTTTTACATAAAATTAGAACATATTACCGTGTTACATATATCTAAACTTTAAAACAGAATATACCATTCCTCCAAAGAAAATTAATTCGTCACATAAACTTAATACGACCGCAAAGTGTTAAACTCGATCGAATGTATCGCTTTATCAGAAAAGTTCGTGTCAATTTTGACGGAAGATTGAAACGCGGCGCATTTAAGTCTTGGTATATATTTATTAAAAATGAAAATTAATCAATGCACGTACAATTGAAACACTTTACACGTTATCGATAATCGAACTGCAGGTTCTAAAACTGAAAACATTCTTAATCTGATTACAACTCGCTAATAGCTTCGAGTTCAGATTCGCCTTCCGAAAATCTATTTTAACTGATCGCGTCGTTGAGAATAGACGTCGGAATAACAAGAGGATGCCATAGACAAGATTCCAGCTAATTAACGAGCAATAACTCAGATGAAAACGCGATTGTTCGGGGGCAGGTCGCATTTCTGCCACTCGGTTTCTCTCGGTAACCCTGTTTTCGCGAGATTTCGCGTTACCAGGGGACTAATTTCCGACTCGTCAAACAAGCGTGCCGCAAGTAGGATGCATTCTATTTACCGTCGTTGAACGGGGTTTAAAGTTTCCACTAGCCGTGACTACATTATTATCGTTGACAACTAAGAACACAACCGATCTATAGACACGGTATAAGTCCAGCATAATACGCGTTGACGACCATTGTTGGCCTTCTCCGCCCGGCTGAATTTTCATCAAACTTTCCGGAACATCGGCCTGCCTCGGGTAGGATCCATTGTGTTGACTGTCGCTGAATAAAACGATTATATATAATCGGCTCGGTAGACGATGTTGTCATGACTTTTAGAACGTTATTGTTAATACAACATCGCTTGAGGCCGGTCAAACACGCCAGTCCGTAGTCCTGACAGGAGACAGAACTTTCAATCACGATGCTGCGACGATTACGAGTCTTTGCGTGATTATCGGAGTCGCGTAATTTATCGCGCATTCTGCGATTATAATCCCTCATTGACCGTTTCCCACTCCTTCAGGTATACTCCTTCCATTATTTCCACAACTAATTATAAAACGCACCTCAAACTACTCTCAACCAATCTCGACAAAACCGAGGTGGCGACGGACAGAACGCAACAAGACTCATCAGAGAATTTAGAAATCGCGGAGAAACTGAACAAAAATCGCAAAGAGACAATTTAGCCATGGCAAACGAGACCATTTGGAAATTGCAAAGGGACTGTTCGGAAATCGGGAAGAGACAATTTAGAAATCGCGAACAACACTGTTATGTCTACCAGAAAGTTCTGTTCGTTTTTGGAATAAAACAAATTGACTACTTTTGGAGGGACGTACTATCGAAAAAGTGGAAAAAATGGGGAAAAATTTTTAGATCACCAATTCCTTTGTAAATTTTCCTACAAGCTACTAGATACGTGGGCAGAATGTATGGCAATTTTCAGGTCTATCGGAATGAAATTGCGGCAGTGGTGGGATTTTGAAAATTTCGAGGCGTTCGAAATCGCGAAAATTGGCAAAATGGAGTTGATAAAGTGAAGCTTCCTGAAGTCCCCTGAAACGGTAGCCTAGAAAATGAGGGCTCTTCTTAAAGAGGAAGGTTTGCGGAAGATTTTCGCGTTTGAATTATGTCGATAGCTCTAATAGTTTGGTCGGGGCACCACTTCAAAGATTGCCAAATATCGCCAACTAGTGATGGGACGACTACCTGTCGAAAATCGCGAAAAATTGGGGAAAAAATTTCAGGTTCCTAATTCTTTTGTAATTTTGGGAACACGTTTCTAGACCAATAGACAGAGTGTAAGCCAATTTTCAGGTCGATCGGAATGAAATTGCGGCAGTGGCGCGACTTTGAAATTTTGGGGCTGGTGAAAATCGCGAAAATGGGGAAATGGGGGTTTCGACGACGCGCGTTGATGGCACTGATGCCAAATTAATTTTGCGTTTTGCAAGATTAGGAAAAATCGGGTGAACTCCATGGATCTTGGTTTCCCTATGATTATACGTATAATAAAGGATCTACGGTATAGAACTGGCGCGTAAGCTAACGGAACTCCAACTAATCGTTTCGAGAAGGTAAACCGTTTGCCGCGCTTTGATAGCTCTATGGGTTTAGCGTTAAATAAATGTAAAAAAAAAAGTGCACGCGGTAGAATGGCGGCTGCGGGAGGATCGATGGTAAAATATTAAACTCTCGAACGGGCTCGGTTTGTTTTGTCTCGATATCCGAGGGGGCATCCGTTTCGAAGAGCAACATCCGATTAATCCGAGGAGAACTGATTCCGACAAATCCGTCCGCGGGCTGCGGCAAGCTTTCAATTTGTCCGCGAAAGCGTTCTCGATGCAATTTAACTTTCTGTCTCGTTATTCTGCGACCCGCATTGTCGCCGTTCCGCGGCAACGGCAGACACTGCGAACGGTATCCTCGGCCGGAAACCGATGGGAAACCATCGTTTCCGCTCATTTCGTCCCACGGACGCGTTAATCTTCCTGATTTTCGAGCGGCGAACCGTTCGTCCTACGCCGCCACGGTCGTTCGGTAACATCCAGATAGGATATTTCGTGCACGTAGTCAATTTACTCGGCTAGATGAGCTGGCTTGCCAGATGATGGATTCCTCGACAGGACGACATCCCGTCGGCATCGGGAACCTACAGATAAGCGGACGTCGCCGTGGGGATGGGTACAGGGTTGGATGTCGACGAGTGAAGGGTGGAGGAGGAGCAGGAGGGAGGGAGGGAGGAAGTGTACAATGGTTACGTGCATTCGGTCGCGGATCAGGGAACATTTACCACAGTCGTTGCCATTGTCTGAAGAGCAAGCTAAAGCGGATGAATGGACCCAAGAGTGCAGATAAACTCGTCTACCTTTCTTTGTGGCCGCCCACCAATCACGGTATTTTGTCGATGCGCATGCTACGTCGCGTCGCTTCTCATGCCATAAATGCCCGGGGAGAAGCGACGGTGATTACTTGACTAATAATTCGGATAAAATGAAAATATTCGGCGAAACGTTTATTCAATCGGGTTCGGCTAGCTGGACGATGTTGTTGCAACCGATCATTCCGGGGAATAGTTTCTAAAGTAAATTCGAGACCGCAGTTCTGTGGAGGAGTGAATTTAACACTAGAACTACTGAACGGGTCAAAATTACTTGTTACTGACTTTTTCTTTCACAGTTATTCTAATTGTAAGAACGTTTCCATGAGAACTTTTTAAATGAACTTTTTCGTTGATGTACATACCAAAAAAGAAATTGTGCGGAATTTGAGTAAAGGCAACTTTGCCATTATTATAAAGTAGAGTATTCCAGTCTCCTTTAGTGCTCGGTAGATCTTGTGTTAAAAGTGTACGTAAGAGTCTCCCACAAATGATAAGAATAGTTTCTAAAGGAAATTGAAAACAGTGGTGGTTTGTCAGCGACTGAATTCAAATATACAGTGGCTCACGAAAGTATTTGGACACTCTTTGAACCTAAATAACTTTTTCAAAATTGAACCAAACGCCTTGACTTTCCTGGAGCAAAAAGAAGCATTGATTTACCAAATGATATGCAAAAATAATTTTGAAATAATTCTAATTGGTAGAAATTACGTGGGAAAGTAGCAAAGACATTTTTAAAAACATTTTTATTTCAACTCGTAATGAAAATTTAAAATATGCGTTTTTTAGAACTGTGTTACTTATACGCATGCTGAAAATTTCACTGAAATCGATGGACGCGGGAAAAAATGACATGCGTAGAAAGATGTAAGAATTTCTGGAGTTTAAGCAGAAACTGACCAAGAATCGTGGAAAATTGTGATTTTCACCATTTTCGATGGCACGTAGCTCGCTTGCATGTCGATCGATAACAATGAATTTTTCTGCATGTGTATAACTATCATAGATCTACCACATGCGTCTTTAAAATTTTTAGTATGTGGCTCAAATAAAAAATATTTAAATAGTTCCTTTTTTATTGGTCATGTAATTCATACCATTCCCAATATTTACAAAATTCATTTTGCACATCATTTATTAAATCGATGCAACTAATTGCTCAAGAAAAGTCAAGACGTTTGGACCGATCTTAAAAATGTTATTTAAATTTGAAGAGTGTCCGAATACTTTTGTGAGCCACTGTATGTAGAGTTCCTCGTGTGGGGTCATTCCCGAGGTTGTATCAAAAAATGTTTTTCTTTGCCAATTCCGGAATTGACGCTTCATTTTTACGTTATTAATGAAAAACGGGGACCAAGAGTGCGGCCGCAGCGGATGTCTTCCAGCTCGGCCAATGGCGTTCGTCGCCGAGTATTGTTAGTATTTCGGACACGGAGCCATGTCTGACATGTCTGCACGGGAAAATTGTGTATTAGAATAACCCCAAGAACTCCCCTCCGCATTTTAAGAAACTATTATTTTTGGGACACCTAGTATTTAGGGAAACCGAGCAAAGTGATGCGAACTTCTGATGACGGAGTTTCGACGAATGGCGGTTTCAATCTCTAATCCTCTTTTTATGTAGTTTCGGCAGACCAACTGTCCACCAATCAGCGAGCTTTTTCCAAGCTAGTTTATTTTATTATTAATATTTTTGTTCATTTGTTGGCAAAGAAATTCTTTTAATTCTTTAAGAAAATTCAACTAATTTGATACAGAGTTAGACTACATTGAAAGTAATAATTTATACGTTTAACGAATCGTAGTTTATTTGCAAAATCCTTTAAAATACCGGTCCAATCAAATTTAACAGAATGTTCGAATTCGATAGTTTGATTGGACACCTTGATTTTTATTTTTCAACGTACTGCAGTTGATAATTGTCAATTAATTCGACGCGAACTGATCTGTGGATTTCCGGGTCACGAACCTTAAACATTTATAGAATGTTTAATATTTGTTAGAATTTAAAAAAAAAAAGAGGAAGAAAGAAAACATCGTGTTTGTTTGCTGTATATTTGTGGGTATTGGTGTCAGAAATGTGAAGTTAACTGAATTTACACGATCGCAACTGATCAACGTGTAAACGATTTTCTCTTTAATTAGTTTTTCGAAATTGGGTTTCGACGCAAACCAATTCCCAGATGGGAATCGCACGTACGAAGTTGTTTGTTCAACAATGTAGCTTCTCGGTCTCATTTAAACTGCAAATTGTTATTAATGGTAATGCCGGCACCGTCGAAATACAGACTGACCGAATGATTGATCGAAGGTCATCAGCGATGCAGAGACGTTTCAATTAACGCGTGATCCTCCTGCAAATAAATGGCGGGTAATTAAATATATAATTACTCTTGAATACGAGATCAACTCTTCGCGTAATTGTGGATCTGCGAAACACTGATTTTACGTATTACGAAAATATCTAAAAAAAAATTCATGACAATTTACTACGTAATGATCGCGTTACACTGTTAAATAATTTTCGAAAAACTGAAAAATTTGTACTTGCTGTCCTAAAAGGATTCTACGACTATAATTTCAATTTATTCTTACGTGAAATGCAATCGTTTTCAGCTTCAAGCGTTACATCCACGCCAATATTCGATAAGCTGCCATTCGGTAAACAGACACCCGAAGGGTATTAATCTGAATAATATCAAATGATTCATAGAATACATTTTCCTTTACAGATATGACGATTCGACGATGCTACTGTACGGATTCGACTGTGTATTCAGGGTAATTTGGCATTCCGGGTGAACTTGCATCCTGGGAAATTCCATGCATCGCAGGAAATAGGAACTTACCATCAATTTACTTTCTCTTATTCAAAAGAGGTTTTTCCAACCTAGTGGCTCCCCAATTTCGCATCGGGCTCGTCCGCATCCTACGGCTTCCTGATGTCGCATCAGGTTCGTCTGCGCGACTCTTCCAGAGACTTCCCAATTTCCCGTCGAGTTCGTCTGCGCCTCACTACTTTCCTAGAGGCTTTCCAATTTTGCATTGGGTTATCCTCGAATTTTTGACTTCGCATTGAGTTTGCGTGTGCTTGACTCCATTCGTAGAGATTCCCCAATTTCGCATTGAATTCTTCCGCGCTCTTGCCCAACTTCCTAGCAGCCCTTGATTTCGCATCAGGTTCGTCTGCGCTTGACTACTTTTCTAGACGTTCCCAAATTTTTGCATTTGGTTATCCTCGAATTTTCGACTTCTCGCTGCTCTTTAACTTCGCATTGCGTTCGTTTGTGCTCGACTCAATTCGTAGAGGTTCCCGAATTTCGCATTGAATTCTTCTGCGCTGTTTCCCAACTTCCCTAATTTCGCATCAGGTTCGACTACGCTTGGCTACTTTCTTAGACGCTTCCCAATTTTTGTACTTGGTTATCTTTAAATTTTTAACTTCTTGCAATTTTCAGACTTCGCATTGGGTTTGTGTGCGCTTCACTCCATTGCTAGAAGCTCCCCAATTTCGCATTGAATTCTTTTGCGCCATTTGCCAACTTTCTAGCAACTCCCTGATTTCGCATCAGTTCGACTGTGCTTGACCACTTTCCTAGACGCTCCCCAATTTTTGTACTTGGTTTTGTACTTCGAATTTTTCAACTTCTTGCAACTTTCTGACGTCGCATTGGGTTTGTGTGCGCTTCACTCCATTGCTAGAGGCTCCTCAACTATGAATTATTAAAAATTGTTCAACAAGAACAAATGTCGAACGACGACACCGAGGCGTAGGTGAAAATTGCAATAGCATTTTCCAAAACTGTGTTCGTATTACCAAATTTGTTTGTATTCTATGAATTGTTAAAAATTGTTCCACGAGAAGAGAAGGATTCCACAGAATAAATATGTTCAATGTTGAAAGGAATGTCTTAAAACTTTGCTGACCAGCAATTTTACACGGAAACTATGCTATGTGATTGCATGATAATGCAAGTGCAATGACGAGTTAACTCGTGATCGGTCAACAACGTTTGGGCATGAAAAGACGAATTAACTCGTCATTGCATTATCATACAAGCACATGGCATAGTTTCTGTGTAAAATTGCCGGTCAGCAAAGTGTTCAGATATTCCTTTCAACATTGAACATTTTTATTCTGTGGAATCCTTTTCTTCTTGTTGAACAATTTTTAACAATTTGTACGATACAAACGAATTTGGTAATACGAACACAGTTTTGAAAAATGGTAATGCAATTTCCACCGCCTCGGTGTCGTCGTTCGAACGCAAAGGGTTAACTATGGTCACGTTTTTGTAATTTTCGCCGCGTTTTAAGGATTCTCTGCTACTTCGCGGAAGTTATCGGAAACGTTCGGTTAGCGTGGAAGGAAAGTGATGAAAGTCGGTCGATTTTCCAGCGGAATTAATTGTGGTCGTCGTTGAACGGGAAACATGGCTTGAGTAAGTACGTTTCGGCAGCGTATCGATTCGTACACGCGTCACGAGCTTGTAATGATCAATTACAAGGCACGACAATTTAATAATGTTTTGTCCTGGAACAGGGAACAATGCTGCCGCGCTGTTTAGAGGTCTCTGCGAGATAATAGCGAGATCCCGTCGCTAATTAACGAAATTATCCCGCTCGCCATCAAATATCAGAGCGCCGACCGGTTGTTAATGCGTTTATCGATGGATTGGATAAACACGGCGATCGAAGAATTATCTGGGGAAAGTAGTATTGCCCTTTAAACTATTATACGCGATCGTTCGAGGCTTTGCTCGTTTTATGCGATATACGCTCGTTAGACTATCAGTCTGTAATCTCTGCCGCTACAGTCCATTTTCAATTTTTCCCGGATCGGCGTAATGCATCAACGAAATTACACGAAAGCTCGTTCGATAATGTGTTAAATATTTTAACGACGGAATGGGGAATATAATTTTCGATTACGAACTGCCGAGGGATCTCTACTTTGTGTCGGACTGTAAAAAAAAAGAAATTAATGAAGAGGCAATAATAGTTTCATTACGTTTTAGAGTCGAGTCGATAACACGGATTAATTGAATCGCGATGGAAAAAAAAAATCTCGATCGCACCTGGGAGAGAATTAAAAAGGGGATTCGTTTAAGTTGTAATTAAATTCATTGTTGCGTACATTTTGTTGAAAGTCGCGATCGAATGGTCGAAACGAACGTGGTTGCTTTTCGAAGGAAATAAAATTACTTGACGCGTGCCGTATTTTATGCGAAATTTCGATAACATTTTAATATCGCGAAATTTCGAAATTGCAACGTAATAAAGTGAACTTAATAGGGCGCATTGCGAATTATTGATCGCACGCAAATTATTCTACTTTATTAAATAATATTTGTCAGCTGGCCGATGCACTGTAAACGTTTAAAACGCGAAGTCGAATTAATTTAGTGAACCGATTACTACTTACTAAAATAACATAGGGATAAAATATATGTTCAAAAATTAGTAAAAATTTTGAAGAGTAAAAGGATTTACAACATTGCTTGTTCTTTCTTGCACAATAGATGTAAACAATTTTTATTTCGCGTGGCCGCAGTCCATCGACGATAAATATTTTCTAACAATGTTTCTAAATTTTCCTGACTGCTTTCCAACTTTATTTTCAGCCCATCGTCACTATTATTATTTTCAGATCACGTTACAAATGCGAACATTAGTTTGCCTTAACATTGAACCTACAACAGCATAATAAATGTACTTTTTTCAGAAATCTTATTTGTGCTCATAATTATGAAAGCGGTCTAAGTCAAAATTAAAAAAATGAGTTTATCAGTTATTTCACACCACATTATTTTAAACTAAATTTATTCAATGTAATTTTTACGATATCGTCAAAAATGAACGATTAGATAGTGGTTGTAATTTCAACATTATATGGAATTCATTTAGTGTTAATTACGAAAGTGGTCTAAGTAAAAAATTTAAAGAAATTATATAAACGTAACTTGAATTTTTGGTATCGGGTCATTCTTTTCTACCGAATGATTGTGATTTTAGGTTTATAGAAATGGAAATAAAAAAAACAAATTACTTATACAACCCTGAGCATTATTATGAATTGATAGAAAAGTGTAGAAGAAGAAATACATTTTCGATAGTTTCGCAGTGTCTTGGCTGCAAATTCAATGGATGAGATTCTTGAAAAATGAACCTTATAAAATGTTCTATAAAACCTCTTTAGATGATTCAAAATTCCACGTTTTGGATCTTTCACCTAAAAGAGGAAAATCAAAAATATACGGAAATATTAAATTACTTCCATTATACACCACCACTAGACCAGTAACGAAAGAAAAATATAAAGATATTATGTGTTTACTATCATACATCCCTCCAGTTTTTCAGGAACATTTTAAGGATCTTAAAAACTCGAAATAATAAAAATGGATTACTTTTTAAAAATAATTAATAAATGTTTATGAGTTATTTCATTAAAGTTATTGTTTCAAATAAAACTCACAGTTCTTTATTGCTTTAAGTCATTTATGGGACATTCAGTTAATTTTGAAAATGGTCCAAGTCAGTTCAAACTTCAAAAACAACATTTTCGTATGAAATTCACACAAAATTTCATATTCATAATAATTTTCCATTAATCGAGACTAATAAAATTATAAATTAAAAAGTCGCATAACGTAAAAATATTTTTTAATTTATTCAAATGCAATTCATTAAATATCTCGAAACAAGAAATATATGACCTTAGACCACTTTCATAATTATGGGCACATTTTACAATCATCGAAGTTATAAAATGTTCTTCATAGGAATCGACCCAATAGATCGCTTTGTCCAATTATATTTTGTAACAAAAATCGCAAATAATTCAAATTAAATCTGGCCAACCGTCTAGGCTGAATATCGATGCACGACGCGCCAGTTTTACTGGTCGGTAGGTTCGGTGTTAATAAGATGTCCGTTTGGGACGTTGACGAACGACAAGACGATATTTCCGACATTTCGCAAAAGAGTTAGCGAACTAAATAAATTAACGGCGGTGCTTGAAGCCGTCACGAATGCAAGAAATATCGGGTGGCTCGTTTATCAACATAATTCCGCGCACCACCGACCGAACTATTATTTCCGGGCGTACACGTGTACATAGAAGCGCGTGGCCATTCCAGTTTGAAACGGTAGACCAGCACCGTGCTAAAGACACACCATTATTCGTTTTAATTTATGCGAGGGCTGGTGCGTTGCTGACTTCTCGTAATCTGAGTTTTACGCGAGTTTCTTGCCAACCGAACAAAGAAAAATGGACCGCGTCCGAGAATGAGAATTCACTCGGCCGCTGGAAGGTTCGTTAAGGAAAGAGGGTGTGCGCGAGCCGAGTTTAGAACATTTTCGCACGGTGAACATTTTCATTTGTGTGGTCATCCTCTCTCTCTCTCTCTCTCTCTCTCTCTCTCTCTCTCTCTCTCTTTTCTTTTCTTTTCGTTTTTAATACGCGTGAACTCGCGCTCGTAATTCCTGCGAGATGAATAAAAACACCATGTTCATTTTGTTTCGTCGCGGCCGAAATATTTTCCGCCTGGCATTCTGAGTCATTTTCTTTATCGCGTTCTTCATTTGTTTCGTTGAATTTCATTTCTAATTAATCCTTTTCAGTATATTGCATTGTTACCTAGCTCGCACGGTAATTTTTATTGGACGGGAAAATTTCGATTTGCACGATAAACGTATAAAATTGTTATTGACATTCTATTTATTGCGTAATATTTAACTTCACATGCAGTATCATCGTTCCGTTGAAAACAACGCGAGACCGATCTAAATGTGTGTGTAAATGTATAAATAGATCGTTACCGTGTTTTGTGACGGTAGAAATTATAAATTAATAGATCGGAAAATGTTGTCGGGTTAAAAATACGTCTGCATTGCGTATTTTATGAATTTACGACGAAATTGCTTGGGTGTAATTTAAAACAATGGAGAGATTAAAAGAATTTAATGAAAATCTGTTATTTTATTATAGTTAGTTATTTTATTATTAAACACCAGGCGAATTTAATATTACCGGCACATCATTTGCAATTCATTTCAAAATTATTAAAGGTGTAAATTTTTATGAAACCTGCTTTTGCTTTTGCTAATTGAATTAAAACAACTGTTGCGTCGATTACTATAAAGGCGATTTTATAATCTGCATAATTGCAAATTAATAAATCTGAAATGTTTCAATTTAAGGAGCTGCAGCAGGTTCAGTGTTAAATTTTTGTTACATTTGCAAAATGTCTACGGTTTGTCTTTTCGTCGAAAATTATAGAAAATATGAAATACGTTTTCCGTTTGCTGGGAAAGTTGCGAACAAAATGGCGAAGTGCAGCTTAGGAGGAATTTCATTGTCAACGTCTCCATTTGCTAATTGCCAATCGCTCGCGCAAATTTCGCATTTCCTTGAAAGCCTGACGACAGTTTATGCGAGTCCAAAGTTGCAGCTGACCTCCGCGAAAATGATAGAAAACGTGAAACACGTTTTCCATTTGCTGAGAAAGTTGCGACAAAATGGCAAAGTGCTGCGTAAGAGAAATTCCATTGTCGGCGTCTCCATTTGCTAACTGCCGATCGCTCGCACAAATTTCGCACTCTCGGGGTCCTTGAAAGCCTGGCGACGGTTTATTTCAGTTAGAATACGTCTACAGTTGCAGCTGACCACCGAGAAAATGATAGAAAACATGAAACACGTTTCCTGTTTGCTGGAAAAGTTGCGAACAAAATGGCGATGCGTTGTTTAAGAGAAATCTCGTTTTCAGCGTCTCCATTTACCAATCGCCGATCGCTTGCACAAATTTCGCACTCCCAGGATCCTTGAAAGCCTGGCGACAGTTTATGCGAGTCCAAAGTTGCAGCTGACCTCCGCGAAAATTATAGAAAATATGAAACACGTTTTCCGTTTGCTGGGAAAGTTTCGAACAAAATGGCAAAGTGCTGCGTAAGAGAAATTCCATTGTCGGCGTCTCCATTTGCTAATTGCCAATCGCTCACACAAATTTCGCACTCCCAGGATCCTTGAAAGCCTGGCAACAGTTTATGCGAGTTAGAATACGTGCAAACTTGCAGCTGACCTCCGAGAAAATTATACAAAATACGAAACAGGTTTCCTGTTTGCTGGGAAAGTTGCGAACAAAATGGCGATGCGTTGTTTAAGAGGAATCTCGTTTTCAGCGTCTCCATTTGCTAATAGCCGATCGCTCGCACAAATTTCGCACTCTCAGGGTCCTTGAAAGCCTGGCGACGGTTTATGCGAGTAAGAACTTGTCCAAAATTGCAACCAATCCCCGAGCAAAATTAACGGAAAGACCGTTGGTGCTCCCCCCTTTCATCCCCGTGGTTCAAGCAGCCCCACCATCGAGCCACCTTCAAACTTAATTATCGTCTCGCAATTAACGAGCGGTCACGCTCGCGAATTAGACAGTTTTCGAACTGGTAGGAAAGTTCGACCGGCAGCGTCATACCATAATGCAATTGGTTGGTGGATGCTCACCTATGCGCACACGCGCAGACGCTGATTGCGCATCCATCCTGCAAATAGTGGAAGCTTTTGCGAACTGGGCCTCGTATGACCCGACCAGGAAATTGGTAAAAGCACTTTTACCCGCGGCACGAAGCACAGGGCTGCCAAGTTATCGACAAGGTAACTGTCAAACACGTTTAACCCATTCACGGAGAGTGGAGGGCCGTAATTATGCTCGGAAAGGACGATTATTAAATTATTCTACGACTACTTGTATTGCGTTAGATTGCCTGCACCGTTTTTTATATTTACGAAGCATATTCCCTTACCGTCAGCCATTTTGTCGGAGAACAGGCGACGCGGTGGAGCGCTGCCTAACATCGGGGAAATTGTTTTGAATTCATCACTTTTGTGTATAGTCGTTTGGTAAAGTAAGTTCGTAAACTTTAACCCTTTGCACTTCGCGCAATTTTAATTAAAAAATAAAGACATTTTTTTCAACCTGGAATAATTTCATTCTACGTGGTTCATTTCCTTTCGTGCATATAAAATTTATTACTATTACTCGTACGCGCTAAACATTAACTCCGACCGATTTTTTAAACGCAACCGTAGCGATGTCAAAGTTATTTTAAATAATAGTATAGCAATATCTAGAGTGCTAAGCGTTAACACTTTAACTGGCACACCAATCGCTGTAACAAATCGATCAAATCAACATTTAACACAAAAATCAAAATTTTAACAGAAGAACGCCAAATAATATACTAATATTCGCTGCTGTATAATAATAAAAAGATTGAAATTATTCAATGTTTCTATAACTCGTAAGCGAATACATAGATTTCCTCGAAAAAGTTTATGTAAAAACGTTTCGCGGGAACATTCTTATAATTTCAATAACTGTCAAATAAGAAGTCATTAACGAATCATTTTGCTTTATCACGTCGTTCTAGCGTTAAACGATTCTTACATCGTTTAAGAAACCGATGAGAATGTTAATGTTCTGAGTACGAGCGATAGTAATTATTTCCGTATATACGAAAGGAAATAAACTATGCACAATGGAGCCGTTATATCATAGAGAGATGAAAGAAAGTCGGAATTGCTAGAAACATAGGTTTCGAAGTCAGCGATCAGTGGCGATGCGGTTATCAGACATTTTAATTGTCCTAGTAGCTCGTTATCGCGGTACGCGTCGCGGAAAAATCGCTATCGGTGAAATCTGACAGTTTCCAAAAAAAATAGGAGAAACAAAACCGAACGGCAAACTGCAAGAGAAGGGTCAGAGGAGAAGCGGAGGAGGAGATAGGAGAGCGGGCCACGTGAAAATAGGACCGGGAATGCTAAATCGCAGTTAATTAGAATTTAGCCGGCCCCCGTTGTTATTTTCGTCCCGGGCGTCCGCGCGAGACCGGCTAGCGCGGTTCGCCGAGGTGGCGGCTTTAAGGGGATTTCATAATTAGCAGCGGTCGTACGGGCTCATCCAATAAAGGCGAAACCCTCGCGGTACAACCTGCAGACCTGCAAACGTGCCGTGGAAGGCCGGCACGCGATACGGACACGGGACGTGGACATGCCTTCTCTCTTTCTTTATATTTCTCTCACTCTCTCTCTGTTTCTCCCTCTTTCTTTCGCGCTCTCTCTTTCTCTTTCTTTCACACTCTCTCTCTCTTTCTTTCGCTCTCTCTTTTTCTCTCTCTCTTTCTTTCGTTCACTTTCTTTCGCTCTCTGTATTTCGATTTCTTTATTTCGTTCACTTTCTATCGCTCTCTGTCTTTCGCTCTCTGTTTTTCGATTTCTGTCGTTCACTCTCTTTCTTTCGCTCTCTGTCTTTCACTCTCTTTCTTTCGCTCTCTGTCTTTCACTCTCTTTCCTTCGCTCTCCCTCTCTTTCTCTCTCTTTCTTTCGCTCTCTCTCTCTCTCTCTCTCTCTCT
>CM052098.1:16625307-16649300 GCA_028453745.1 Agapostemon virescens
GTTCCTGTCACTTCTCAATCATTCACTACGTTGATTAAGCCGTTGTCATATGGCTTGCTGAATTAGTGTATTCGATGAAGATAACGATGAAGATTATTTCTTTGGTTATATATTACTTTAAAAAATGATTAAACATGCGAATACACAAATTCTCGTTATTCGTATAAAGAAATATAAAATCGTGAACCAAGTGTCGAGCAAAGAAGCTAATCGATCACGATCCATCACAATATTTGCCCTTTCGAGCAAAATAATGGCCTCTTCTGTCACTTTTCTCTATCGTAAAAAATTAGCGAGATATTCAAGATACGCGCATTAAGTGAAACTTCCTCTTCTACCGGGTATCACAGAAAAGTCTTACTTCCTTGAAAGAGGCGATTCCCGGAGTTACTCCAACAAAAATATGTTGCTTTGCCAATTTGGAAAATCATTTTCGAGTTATTCACGAAAAAGTCGAATCGATCGGTGCGCTTCTACAACGGACGTATTTTGGCTTGGCCAATGGCGACGGCTTGCTAAGCGGGATCGGGCACAGCTCGACTATGACGCGTCAGCCCTAACGTTTCGCAGCTCGTGCAAATAAATACTTTATGAAACTATCCGCGAGTTTATTACGTGCTCGTGTAATCTTGAACGACTAGCAAACTTTCGAGAGCATCTTGGAACCTAGTAAAAGGTTATCGGAAGCTACCCAGGGCGTGAATACGCGAGCGAAAGGTGCGCTCTGCGGACTTTATAGGCCACCAGTTGATAAGGCGTTGATAGAAAATACGACTATATCGCTTTCATTCGCGCGAAAACAAAAGCGAAAAAAAAAAGAGAAAGGCAGAGAGAAAGAGCCGACGTGTTCGGGAACAATCGGGACCGGGGGAACGGAATGGAAAATACGGTTTTTGGATGGGATGGATCACCGGCCAGGGCCGTATTTATTTATCCATTTGCCGCGTGCCCGAACTTTGAACAACCCTGGCCGGCCGAAAGATTTATCGCGCGGCCGAATTAACCGCTAAATGGAAATTCATGGATATCGCGGCGAGGCATTTTCTAAAGAAGCGGGTCAGCCCGGGGCTTTCACACGGTTGCCATCGAGTTGCCCCTGTACACTGTGTGCCACCGGCAATCTGATTTAGTTTCGCCTTTAACGAACGGTGGAACGATTTCGAGCTGGTTGGTTCGCTCCGCCTCTCCTCCCCGCTTCTGCAAGAGTCCCTGTAAATCCCCACCGAAAAACGACGGTTTCGTTGACGAAATAACTATTCCCAGCGAAAGCTTTTCCGCCGCGATTCGTAGGAAGATCGGGGAACCAGTCCGGGAACAAAGTGCTTTTTGTTCGGTTCAGGGGACGCGATGGATCGGCACGCCGATTTTGTCACTTTCAGACCTAGATTTTTCCGGCTCGGTGGGTACACTTGATATTGGTACGTCATACAACGGTTCGATTACCGTTGTCGCTGACTGAACGAAATGATTTCCTTTTTTTTTCTTTTTGTTCGGGCGGGTTTCAGGTTATTGGGTGTCTCTGGATACGTCCGATCGATACTCCTTTCTCTTCTGCGAGGTCCGATCCTCGGGATCGAGGAACTATGGCGCTATTGTGGGAAGGTCGAGAGGTTTAAAATTAAACTGTAGTCGGGTTAACAGAACAAGAGAAAATGGATGTATACATTAGGCGGGTTTACGGGTTTCAGTTACCATCGGTTTGACAGGCTGAGAATAGTTAAATAATGTCTCGATTTTGGAATAAAAATTGCTTGGAGCACAAAAGGTTAATATTCGTCGCGATACTTTGATACCATAGGCATGCTAGTTTTGTACGGAAAAATAAAACCATTCTGTTTATACTATACTTTATGCTACGATTCCAGCTAGTGTCACATATGGGCAAATTGTGGCTTCGTATTTACAGACTTCGTAGCATCACGTCTGCTGGATCGTATTATTAACCCTTTGCACTCGAAGGTGTTTTACCTGCGAAAACCAAGATATGTCTTCTGGTCCCGAAAATTTCACTTTACGTGATTTATTTCCTCCTATGCATATTCAGGTTTTTACTATTATTCGATTTTACAACAGTGGAAATATTATCACTTTCCTAGATGCAAGCATAGTGATGTAAAAATTATTTCAACTAATGGCGTTGCAATTTTTAATGGTTCCTCAGAGTCACCATTCGAGTGCAAAGGGTTAATATTCATCGTGATGCTTTGATACCATAGGCATGCTAGTTTGTGCGGAAAAATAAAACCATTCTGTTTATACTATACTTTATGCTACAATTCCAGCTAGTGTCACGTATGGGCAAATTCTGGTTTCGTATTTACAAACCTGGTAGCATCACATCTGTTGCATTATATTATTAACCCTTAGCACTTCAACGACGCCTCTAAGGCGACGCTATAAATTGTCATACTATTACTCAAAATAATTTTTACACTACTATATTTGCATTTTAAAAATCGGTAGAAATTGTAATTTTTACGAATGAATAATAGTAACAAACTTTATATGCACGAAAGAAAAATAACCATGTGCAGTGAAACTATTGAAGATCAAAGAATATCTCGATTTTGGAATAAAAATTGCTAGAATGGTTAATATTCGTCGTGATACTCTGATACTATAGATATGCTAATTTCTACGGAAAAATAAAACCATTCATATTTTATACTATTCTATGTATTACATTGCTAGCTAGTGCCAGTCCATCCTAACGAGAATCCACCTTTTATGTGCATGAATTTGTTCGGTGAAGAATGCCAGGCCTGTAAATACGAAACCGGAATTTGCACATATGAGATTAAGTATTCGTGAAAATTTTCAACTCGCAATAATCTCGTATGTGCAAATTCCGTTTTCATATTTACAGACCTAATATTCTGCGCCGAATAAATTCCTGCAGATAAAAGACGGATTCCCGTACGAATTACCGTGACATAGTCCATCCCCGTATCTGCGACGCTGCCGTTCGCAGCGAGACGAGTTCGAAAGAGGTGGCAGGGGAGTCCATTGACAGATAGCAAAGTTGCTAACGACTGGTTCGATAACGACGTTTACTAAGCGCTTTAATTGACGCCGTTAGCGACGCGCCGCGTCGCGTCGCCGACTCTGCGAGGCTTTGCGATCGGTTACAGCATGAATAGCGAACGAAATTCATAATTAGCGGGCAATCGATAAGTGGAACCCCCGAAAGAATCCGATCGCCCGGTTGATCCGATTTAGCCAGTAGACGACGACGACGACGGACTCATCCATGAGTAAACAGGGGGCTAAACACTGGAAAGGAAACATTCAATGTTCCTCGAGCATTTAATTAACTTCTGATAGCCTGTTTCCCCGCCGCGCCGGCACCTTTCAAAGAACCGATTCCGCGGCAGTTTGTTATTCAACCGAATCGTAACGTTAATTGGCCGTTCAAGTAAACTTCTTTATGTGTGAACTCGTTTGACGGACCAATGGGGAATTACGGTGTAAGTTTCATTCTTGGCTTTCAGCTTGGAACTCCGTTGGCGTCTCGGCGAACCAATAGTCGGGTTCTCCGAAGGACCTCGTTACAAATTTATGATTTCGTGAAATATCAGGGCAAGAATACCGAAGTCCCTTTGCTTTCGATCGGTGACTTCGTTCACCTCGCGAGGGACTAACATCCGAGTGCGTAAGAAGCTTCGAACGGATTAGAAAATGTTGGTTTTGTGAACTATTAAGGAAAAGGCGCATTGAAATTTATTTGTTTTGGGGACGTGACCTTTGTTGATGACTCCAAAAATTTGGATCCTTACAGGCTGAAATCGTTAAAAAATTTTCGTTTAGAAAGTTTAATAAATTGAGTTAATATTTTCGTTGACGTCTTCGAAAGCTAAAATTTGGATCCTTGCAAGCTGAAGTCGTTAAAAAATTTTCGTTTAGAAAGTTTAATAAATTGAGTTAATATTTTTGTTGACGTCTTCGGAAGCTAAAATTTGGATCCTTGCAAGCTGAAGTCGTTAAAAAATTTTCGTTTAGAAAGTTTAATAAATTGAGTTAATATTTTCGTTGACGTCTTCGGAAGCTAAAATTTGGATCCTTGCAAGCTGAAGTCGTTAAAATATTTTCGTTTAAAAATTTTAATAAATTGAGTTAATATTTTCGTTGACGTCTCCGAAAGCTAAAATTTGGATTCTCGTAGAAGCTAAGGTCGAAATTTCTTCGGAGTGAATGTCTCCAACAGATAAACCTTGGGACCTCTCAAGTTGATTATGTTAAAGAGGCTATTTTTGCAAAATACAAGGCTAAGAATACTGAAACTTCTTGTCTTCGAGTTCGTTACATCATTGACGTCTTAAAGACGAAGTATTTAGTTTCCCGGAAGCCGAGCACGTCACAAAATGCTATTTTCACGAAACATGGCGACAAGAATATTGAGTACAGGGTGTATCGTATTGCTATAGGGTATTGTTGTAGGATATCGACGCCGGAAACTTTCAGCGACAACTGGAAACGTAAAATGTTTTTATGTGTTGAAGAAAATTGTAATGAACGTTTAATTTATTTAGTATCTCGGAGCAACGGAATAAGAGTTCTTTCATTGCTACATTCATTCTGCCTCCATTAGTAGGAGGATCTCTCGAGCCACTTCCTCATCTATTATTGTACACGGCTGCGGAGTAGAATAAGAAAGACCGCACGAGAGGACAGTTCTGTTGTACGAGACGTTCCAAAACTGTTAGTCGCGGCTTATTCGAGGAATGAAACACGTGGAAATGAAAAAAAAACCGTTCGGAAGAACCAAAAGTGTTGAAAATAATTGATAACTAATACTTGTTCGATAACAAAAAGATGTATTATTTTTATTTAGGTTCAAAAAACATTCTAGAATTAGTTTTTGAACGCCTTGGATATTGATTGCTGACAGATAATTTTTAATATATAATGTAAATCTCCCTAAAAAGTAACTCTTTCTGCTGACATCGTGAGACGTACACCTGTAATTTATATTTGGACTCCAGCTTTGGAACGTCCTGTACACTTGCCAGCAATGATTTATTCTTGCAATTTTATTTATATTTAATTTAGTCAAACGTGTTACAAAAGAATCAATATTTCTAATTGTATCAGTAAGACCTTTATGTGAGAAAACGTTATCATAATATTCATCGTTAAATAACAATTTCTAAGGATGTAATATTGTTACATGTATGTATCAAAACACTATTTTTCTTCACTCTTTAAGAGTAAACTGCTAATTCGTGTTAACATCCATCGATTTTTAAACTCACAGTATATTTGTCAGGAAATAATAATTTTCAACAATGTCGTGTGCAACCTCTTATGAGAGAAACCTTTCTGTACAGATGAAAACAGTATTCAACCATGAATTAGCAATTATCATAGCAATATTAATATGAGATTACCATCCATCAATTTTAAAACTCACTGTATATTCGTCAGAAAATAACGATTTTAAAAACTATCGTATACACCTTCCCATAGAGGAAACCTTTTCATGCAAAGCTTTTCGTACATATTCAAGCACGAATTGGCAATTAATATCGGACTTTTTATTTTGAATCATCCTATACATTCGTCTCGAGACGATAACTTTCAAAAGCATGTAAAGCACTTTTAACTTTCCATCGTTAAGACGAAATCGCTGCTTTGAAGGGAAAATTATTTACGGACAATGAATCGGATACTTTGTATCGTCTTGTAGATACGAAAGTAACGATTCCTAGAAAGTCGTCCGCGTACATCCCGCTCGAGAAAGGTCCCGCTGCAATTGTCGTTGACACAAACCGATTATCGATGTTCAACTGTAACCAAATTTGCCTCGCGACCGTAATGAAATGCATTCTTCCGCTTGAACGGTTTATAGGGTCAATCCGGCACGGTGGATAGATCGCCGATGGCGGGAAATTCGTAAAGTTCGAAAACCGTAACTGTGCCCCTAAGTCGATATCGGAAATAGAACCGAAAGTGACGTTGATAACGGAGTTCTCAGTGTACGGCTTCCCGGCGGCGATTAAGAGGGAAGGAACGTTTATCGAACGACCCGGGTAAGTCGTGATTTTAAACAAGTTTCTTTCTGCAGATAAAGTAGTAAAAGTTCACGGAGGATTAACTGCGAGGAGAGTGAAGCTACCCGAGACCGTGGAAGGAACTTGCCGCGTTATTTCCACCATTTTCTCCACTGTTTTTCATTGATTTCTAAACTCCTCCTTACACTTTTCTAAAACGATACGAGCACTGCGAATTATTGGCGCTACGAAGAATTTTCTGGAAATTTAAAAAACTTATCTACCAATCGTGAAAAGTACGAATTAAACGGAAATATATTTTCTTCTAGTATTTTAAAATTAAATACTAAATTTTTATATAGAATTATTTTAGTCGTAGAATGGAAATATTCTTCTGTTTTTGTTTCTATAAAATTATGTACAGAAATGCAAATTTACAAGAAGATCGCTTAATCACAATCTAACATTTTTAAATTCTTCTGATCAGTTATATCGCTCTGTCTCTTGCTTACTAATTGTTGCACTTCAATTATCGTGAAATATTATTTAATTTCCGAAAGAGTTGAAACTTGAATCCGCCTGAAATTATTTTGCTATTTTGCAAAGGTTTCAATGTTTCAGCAGAAGTTATCTGGGAAATTTTGTTGATCTGTCGAATTAATTATAATTTATAGCTCTCGCGCAGCTTCGTTTTGCATTAAAGTTTATAGTCGCCGTCTCGCGTATCTGTTTTGCGACGCGAATAAATACGTACCGCAGCGCACGCATTGCAACATAAAATGAACAATGAGAAAACACGCGACTACAGCTCCATGAACTTGCACTTTTAAAAAATATTGACCGCATTAAATATGCGTCGCGCGTTTACAGTTCACGGGGCGCGAAATATGTATAGAGGAACCCTTTGCGTTCCAATTATTTTAGTTGATTAAAGTATCTGACAAAATACGCCGGTTAAACTTTATCGGAGAAGTGCAATGGTAATAAATTCAGCTTTGTTTGCTCCGCGTGAAATCGTTTCGGCAAATAAGAACTTTATCTTGTTAATTAATAGTAGCCCGTTTGCTATAGCAGCTCAGTGAAACCGTTAAAACGGACAGAAACATTCGAAATTCCACCTTTGACAATTTAAATTTGATGAAAAAATTATTTGACGATGCAATCGAGTAAATAATTCATTTTAACGAATTTGATATTTGTTTTAGCAATACTGAGAATGTTATTTTAAATATTTCGTTCTTGAGACGATGCGATTTACGGGGATTTTTGGGGGATTCTGTTTAATAACAAAAGTTTTATCGTAAACAATAGGTAACTCGCATGCGAAACAGGTATTTAGGTCCATTGGAACATTTTCATTTCAATTTTTATACATCCATTCGCGAACAAGCTTCATCGATCTCCTTTTAAATTTAACACAAACAATCATCGACCGTAATTGGCAGCCGGAAATTAAAAAGTCGTTCGACGGAACGAGGTTGCAACCCATTTGGGCCAAAATTGACCCGAACGTCGTAATTATTCGTTATTATTAATAGAATACTTTCTTCATCACACCTGTGCAAAGTGAAAATTATAATTATGTTTTCAAAGAGATACTTTGACTATACGATGTCTATATTGACTATACATATACGATGACTACTTTCATGGATGCATAATTGATTGCGCTTTAATTTTCACAAAGAAATGATCTCTCATCAAAGATTGCAAAATTGTCTATTGGAATCTTCTCTCTTCTAATTGACGCAGATCATTTTTATTTTACACAATAAACCACAATCCAGTCCTTATTCATATCAAATATATTAATAATATATTAGATATGTAATATTAATAGGTTGTAGATCGTTATGCAAAATAAAAACTTTTACTAGACATTTTTATTTTTACTTGTATTATTTTGTTATTACAGAATATATTCGACATGTATTGTTACTAGAGTGTGGATTGCCATACAAAATCAAAATTTTACTGGAAATTGTTATTACTAGAATATGTATTCAATTTGTAATATTACTATATTGTGGTTCACTCTGCAAAATAAAAATTTCCACTACAAATTTATATTGTTACTTGTATCATTTTATTATTACAGTATACATTCGATATGAATTAAGATTAAAATGTGCATCGCTATACCAAATCAAAATTTTACTCGAAATTGTTATTACTAGAATATAATCAATATCTAATATTACTAGATTATGGTTCATTACACAAAATAAAGAATATATTCGATATGTATTGTTACTAGAGTGTGGATCGTCATACAAGATCAAAAATTTACTCGAAATTGTTATTACTAGAATATATATTCAATATGTAATATTACTATATTGTGGTTCATTATGCAAAATAAAAATTTCCACTAGAAATTTATATTGTTGCTTGTATTATTTTATTATTACAGTATAAATTCGATATGAATTAAAATTAAAATATGGATTGCTGTACCAAATAAAAATTTTACTCGAAAGTCTAATTACTAGAATATAATCAATATCAACTAAGACTAGATTGTGGTTTATTACGCAAAATAAAAATTGCTATTCTTACTTGTCCCATTTTATCATCACCAGAATGTTCTCGACCTACATTCTTACAAGATTGTGGATCACTAAGCAAAACAGAAACAATTCGTTATTTGAAGTCTCAGGTACTTAATTTTGGTTACAAACGCACAAGTTTCGCTGTTCTATAAGCGACAGAATAGCAGAATATGAATTCGTCTGGGTTCAATATTAAAACTGGCAAAACAGCGGATTGGTCGCGGATACATCTGGTTCTTATTGACAATATCAATATTGGTAGTTCCCCGTTCGAATTCAGCGGCTGGCCGAGTCCCCAGCCACCTGGAAAAATAATTCTCCGGCGTCTGATCAGAGACCAATCGGAATCGAGTACAGAACACTCGAATCAAGACAGTGCAAATAAGTGGTATTACCCATAACGCTGGTTCTTCGGTCGAGAGGATCCTCGAGACCCGGTAATCCGACCTCGCCGGAAATTCACCGAGGCCGGAAACGCGAATCCCCACGGGGTTTGTTTGTACACGGTATATAGCACGCGTTGACCATAGGTAATTGGGATTTCGCTCGCAGATATTCCGATTTACAGATTATCGTCGGCGACGGCGCGACGTTCGACTGATTTACGCCGATCTTCCGCGCGATAATTATTCGTAAGACGATAGACCGATTTACCAGCGAGATAATGCCGTCGATCCGCTCGATGGTGTAACTATCGGAAACAGGATTATTATCTGACTCGAGATAGAGTATAGCAGACTCGTTTAACGCTAAACTCACCGCAGTCGGTCAAACGGTCGCTTACCGATTTCTTATTTTACAATTATCGAAGTTAGAAAATTAAAACTTCCTCCTTTGAATCGTATATTATAATAAAAATCGCACGACATCTATACAAATAAAATGTCTTGTCATTTTTGTAAGACTATGTGCGCCAATCTTATTATTTCTTCGGTGTAGAATTAACTAATTGAAAATTGGACCTAACTACTTGAGTACCTTTTTAAACGTACTAATAATAATTAACCTTTTAGGCGCGGTCGAATTTTGTGCGGGGTAGTTTCTCTGTACGGCAGAGCTCATTGGAACGAAGTTTTTGATAACTAAATTATAATTCTTCTTAAAGATATGATGCATATACATTAACTTTAACAATTTTTGTATGAGTTTCATATTTACATACCCGGTACGAGCAAGGTGCCTCGGCGGTTGTTTACAAGTTGACGTCGAGCATTGACGTTCGTCGTTCGAATGTTGACGGTCGAGTTTAGAATGAACATGAGGTGAAAAAGTGTGAAGTATTTATACGGTGTTTGGGTACAGCTAGCATACCAATCAGTCTATTATGTTTTCGAAATAGCGAGGTCACAGGTAGCCCCTGAGGGTTGTCGTCGCGCTTGGTCTCAAGGTGTTGCTGGTGGGGATGGTTTCGCCGATTTATGGCGGCAAAAACGTGCAAATGTTTCGGCTCGGGTTATACCCGATGTCTAAATTAACCTCTTAGGCACGGCTGAATAGTGCGCGGAACTATTTCCCTGAACAACAAAGTACATTGTAATAAAGTTTTTGATAACTGAATTGTAATTTTATTTGAAGATATAATCCATATACATTAACCTTAATAATTTTTGTACGAAGTTTTATAGTTTATCTTAAAGATATGATGCATACATTTTATCTTTAACAATTTTGGAATAAAGTTTTTGATAATTGAATTATAAATTTTTTTGAAGATATAATGCATATACATTAACTTTAATAATTTTTGTATGAAGTTAAATAAATTTATCTTAAAGATATGTTGCATATATTTCAACTATAATAGTTTTTTAATGAAATTTTTTAATTTTTCTTAAATATGTGATGCATATATTTTAACTTTAACAATTTCCTGTAATAATTAATAATAGAATCGAGTGTGCTGAAGCCACTATAATGGCGCATCGCAATGTAAGATGACGTCCGCGGAAGCCAATATAGCGGCGCATCGTGCTTAAGAGGTTAGAAATCGCCATTGTGAAAAAAATCGCGAAGAAAAATGTACAGGTGACGATTTTGAACCTTTTCATCGTATAATGAAACATTCAAAGCTGTCTTCTCGTTTTTATAAAGCAAGTTGATCGATTATTTAACGAAATCGACGTTCGAGCGAGTGATTCATTGGAAACGACGATTTCTATGAAAATCCCGGGTAGAACGTTGCGGGCTAAACAGTAATCTTGTTCGGAAAATTACGAGCGTCCTCGACGAATGATCGGGATACGTAGAAACTGGCGAAGAGGTCGGAAAACTTGAGCGGCGCTAATTATAATCAGGCTGTGAGACCCGGGGTTTTCCATTTGGAAGTTGCTTGATTGAAACCGAGTCGATTTCGAAAGTGCACCGCGTAACAAGTTCACCGTCAGCCCCGGCAACCGGGCCGTAACGAAAGCGAACAAATCGCCAACAATATTCTTCATTGATGGCTTGATTAGAACCTCTAATTGCACGTCGACTAACACTCAGCTAAATTGTTTTCGCTTTCGCGCTCACGTTGACGCGGCCACCGCGCGTTTTCGTTCGTTTGTGCCCGCGCTCGTGCTCGCCGCGCGAAACTAATGAGAACCTAAATCGATTTACGAGCGTGTAAATGAGTTCGGGTCCCGGTGTTTCCGATATAAACGAAGAGTCAACGGTTTCTAACGCCGGCACAGTAACTTCAAATCTGCGAGCGTCGGTTCTGACAGCCGCTCCTATCCAACTGGTGTTGCGAAACTGAGTTAATTTTCTTTTCAACGGACGGGGCGACGGTGTTCCGCACAATTTTGTTTAAGGGCCGACTCGAAACGCCTCTCTTCATCGCATCAGCTGCGAAATTTCCGCGTGCACGACTGCTCCGGCCGTCGAACTAAATCGTTTGCTGTTTAATGAGAACTGATCGATGAGTTTCTTTCGTTGATTTTATCGTGGGACAATTAAAAACAGGGAAAAATAGTTTTCAAACGCAAAATGAAAAATTGAATCGGAAAAGATGCGTCATCCCGATGACTA
Source organism: Agapostemon virescens (assembly GCA_028453745.1). Lineage (NCBI taxonomy): Eukaryota > Metazoa > Arthropoda > Insecta > Hymenoptera > Halictidae > Agapostemon > Agapostemon virescens. Next base: position 16,636,859 of record CM052098.1, read on the forward strand.
ACGAATGATCCTGCAAAATCGGAACAATGTAATCATTTTAAATTAATTAGAAATAATTGCAAAACTTTTACGAATAAGATCGCTGCGACCGTCGAAGTAAATCGTTTGCTGTTTAATGGGAACCGAACGAAGAGTTTCTTTCGTCGATTTTATCGTGGAACAATTAAAAAGAGGGAAAAATAGTTTCCAAACTGGAAGATTGCATCGGGAAAGGTGCATCAACGCGGTGACTACCGAATGATCCTGCAAAATCGGAACAATGTAATCATTTTAAATTAATTAATAAATTGCAAATTTTTTGCCAATAAAATTACTCCGGCTGTCGACGTAAATCGTTTGCTGTTTAATGAGAACCGATTGAAGAGTTTCTTTCGTCGATTTTATCGTGGAACAATTAAAAAGAGAGAAACATAGTTTTCAAACGCAAAGTGAAAGAATGAATCGGAAAAGGTTCATCAACGCGGTGACTACCGAATGATCCTGCAAAATCGGAACGGTGTAATCATTTTAAATTAATTAATAAATAATTGCAAATTTTTTGCGCATGAGATTGCTCGGTCCGTCGAAGTAAATCGTTTGCTGTTTAATTAGAACCGAACGAAGAGTTTCTTTCGTCGATTTTATCGCGGAGCAGTTAAAACGCGGGAAAAATAGTTTTCGAACAGACAGAACAAAATGGCCGGTGCGCCGAATGAAACTTTTAAATGGTGAAAGCTGGTGTTACATTTTTCCTGGAAAAGGAAAAACGGAATTGTTTCCCGTGGAACCTAATAGATCGAAGGAATCGAAAAGGAAGAGGAAACCTCTGGTTTCAGTGTCGCTGTGTCACGAACGATCAGGATGCCCGAGAAAAACGATGAACAAAGGAAAGAAGCGCAGGTTCGATGCGCGTCGAGCGTTTCACGGTAAAATTGCTGAAAAAAATCGCAGGTTGGATCGTAGATTTTCCCGTCGGTTGTGCTCGCAGACAGGAAAACTGTCTGAGAGAGAGAGAGAGAAAGAGAGAGAGGGAGCAAGGCGTGGGGTAACGTCGGCAGGCAGTCTCGCAAATCGAAGGAAAACAAAGCTGAGGTTTCTCGCAAGGATCCTTGAAATCGGAGAGTTTAGGGTATTCAAACCCCGATTATCCGTCGAAACAGCGATCAAGGTAGACAGGAGAGGACGAAGAAGAGAGAAAGAGAAAGGCAGAGAGAGCGGGAGAGGAAGAGAGGGAGAAAGAGAGAGATCTGGAGGTTTCCTCGACGAACCACTGGACGGAGACGAGGGCTGAGACGGAGAGGATCCCTCTTCGTAAACTAAGAGGGCGGATAGCGGCGAGATTTATGCGCCTGCATTAATATGCAGCGTCGAGAATTTCAATGGCGAAGCACCGCGTGGCGAGGGGGACAGGCAGAAACAGAGGAAACAAGATGGAGGAAGACGGGCCGAGAAAAGACAGGAAGACCCTCTTGAAAAGCCCACCAAACTCATCGATGATCAATACTTTTGTCTACACAGAGACGCGCTCGCTAATGGGATCAATTCCTTCCCACGGAGGTACAGTTGTACGCTCGCTATATACCCATGTACAGCTCGACGGCTCGTAAAACCGAGCTGGGAAACATTTTGCAGAAAAAATATCTGAAATACCACTTTAACAGATTATCTGTCCAGCTGACGACCTGAAAAATTCCATAAAATCTAATTAATTTATTTAATGAAGCAGCGATTGAAAACTTTAAATGTATGGCATATAATTGTCTATCAACCTTCTTGTATTCTTCTGATATCAACTAGATCGATTGCAACGAATATATTAACGTACAAATTTATTTTTAAACATGGACTTAGAATTCTGTCACCTATACATGGGTGACATGGTAGTTAAAGTGTTAAATGGTCGTTGTACACCACGATTCAAATAACACAGCGTTTCGCGTAAACATTCAAACATTAGAAATGATACATTTTATTGTGACAATCTAAATCGTACGATAAACTGTTTTTCTTGTGATAATATAATGTGCAGAATGAAATATTTTTTGTTTGAGGATCTAAAATGTAAGATAAAATCGTTGAAGCCTGCTTTTAATGATGTTTTAAATGATTATTGGTAGTATAACATTTCAAGGAATTATATTTTACATGGTCCACAAATGTTAGGTAATTTGGTTCAGTTTTGTGAAAATTGTGCGATTTTTAATTATGATTTAATACCTTCCGGCGCGTGTAGTCCATGCAGGCAGTAGAATTGGTTGATTTTAATCAGACATGGCGGAGACGATTTTCTGAAAAGTAAAGGAAACGAAAGATTAGATGAAAAGAAATATTATCCCATTTTTTCAACTTATTTTTCATACATCAGTTTATAAAAAATTTAACAAATATTGTCTGGACACGTCCTCTATATAATACAATAAACAATTCAGGTTTATTTATTACCAACTCTCTGGCTTACAGAGCACTGAAAGTGACTACATTACTTTATCAATATAACTAGCATGAATCTATTTCAATTTTTAATCATTCTCCGTTATTTTGTTTTTTGTTGAATAATCCCTCAATAAGTGTTTGTTAAAAAGTATTGAAATCCACTCTTTGGACGATTCTTGTAAAATATAAAAATTAACGAGAATGATTCTATCGAAATTGTTTAGCCACTTCCTGTTTCATAAGTTTATTGAATAATTCCTCGATAATGGTAAATTTATAATATTTAATTTATTACTTTAATTTATTTAATTTAATTTATTATAATTATATTATAATTTATAATACGTCCCTCTGATGAGTCTCGTAAACTATAAAAATTAACAAGAATGGATCTATCGAATTTATTTAGCCACTTCCTTTTGTATAAATCTATTGAATAATTCCTCGATAATGGTAAATTAGAAATATTATATATAACTTTCTATCATAGACATTTCTTGAATAATTGCTAGGTAATCATAAATTAAAAATATTAAAATTTACAAGCCTCTTAAACTCTATAAAAGTAAAAAGAATGAAACTATCAAAATTTTTAACTACTTTCTATTACAGAAATTTTGTGGAATAATTGCTAGGCAATTATAAATTAAAAATATTAGAATTGTCGAGTCTCGTAAACTAAAAGTAAAAATCTACGAATCTACTAACATTTTTATCCATTCTCCGTAGTAAAAATTCGCTGAAAAATTCCTGAATAATCGCAAGTTAAAAATACCAGAGGCCGTCCCTTTAACGAGCCTTGTAAACCTAGCGTTACATCGTGTCGATAATCATGTATAACGTCACAGCACGTCCGCGGATCGAAGACTATAATAAAATCGACTGGCGGGGGTGACGCGCGTCTTTTATAATGGCGGATCAATAGCCGGTTTACGGGGGCAAATCCGCGGCAAAGCCGTCAAAAGCGAAAAATTCAATTATGATCGGCCACGCTCTGGGAATGGCTGATACAGGTGGGCTATCTACTTCGCGCGATCGGCAAAAGTGACACCCGGTAAATTCGATGACCGGCGTGCGTTGCATTCGATTTCGACGACGACGCCTACGACGACGACCGGAAGCGGCGAACAAAAATTCGAACAAGAGAACGAAATAAAAAAAAAAACAAAAAAAGAAGAGAAATATACTCGGAGAATTTCCGCTACCGTTCTCCTACGGGCCAATTCTATATCGCACAGTTCGTCGGTCTGCTTTCCGCGCAAGGCATTGTTTCATTTCGTTGGATTGTTATCGTCCGGCGCAGTAATTTCAGTTTGATCGAGTGAGACAGGGGAGTAAGTGAAACTCCAAACTCTGTTAACGAGTTCCGTTGAAAACGTTGATAAGGGTAATCGGTTCCGGACATTTTATCGACTGCATGATAATGGGCCGATCAATTAACCTCGAAAGTATTCGCGTTCGAATCTCGTTCAAAGTTTCGCGGAAGTTGTTTTCGCGGATTATCGTAACTGTTCTCGTCGAATTCGCGTTTCTTTCTTCGATGATCGATCTCCCATCGATTTCGATTCGGAATTCGCGCAATTCGATGTCTTTACCCCGTCTACTTCACTTTTTATTCGGAACACTGCTCGATCAATGTAACGGCGATCGTATAAAAATATATTTACTGATTTCAATGACCTTGAATTATGTCGCCAAGGTCGACACTCTGAACGACTGCATCTTATACTTTATATAAAAATGAGTTCGATTTTTTTATCATTTTTTAACTGATATGGAACGTCTACGAAAAATGGTTGAATTCCTTGAAAGGATCGACAGTTATTTTAAATAATTAATTAATCAGAATGTTAGCGGTTTCGTGTTCGAGTTGTTAATGGAAAATGCATACCAATTAGAGCATGGCGTTGACAATTGACCGATTGGTCCGTTCCTCTCGTTGATTACTCGAAGACGAAGCGTCGAATCGCGAATTGGCAAAGGAAAAAGTGTCTTGGAATAATCCCAGCAATCATTCCTTTCAGGGGACTCGAATATTTTTGGGGCATCCTGAAAATCCAAAGAAACGTTAAAACTCGTTATGAATGCATTTTAAATTATAAATATTAGAAACCTAGAATTAAGATGGTATTCTTCGCTCTAAGCGGAGAAGTTGTAACAAATTGTAGATAAATTCTATTCTGTTTGCCAGACCAAGATCAAAATAGCTTTAGCTGTTTGGGCAGATGTTGCCAACGGTGATTGTCGCTTAAACAAATCAGAACAGGCCGTGGGCCCTTCGGAAGTGCGTTTTACGGTGCTCGTTCGCGTAAAAGACGAAAGTACTCGTGTTCGAATCTCATTTAGGGGGACATCTCGGTAAACGCGCTGATTCTACCGGTTATATCACAGACGAAGACGGAGGGTGATTTCGCTAAGAGGTCGATAGGGTAGCAGGGTGACATAATAGCTTACTCAGGATCCACTTGCGGTCAGTAATCCGATTGCCAGGATCAAGTGGTGCGCGGGTGTGACGATCACCGTATGCCGGATTCCTCCACGGACGATAAAGCACCGTTTAGTTTTTACGCAGCAACTTATTTTCTCGAGCGTCTCCTCCTCTCTTCCTATTTGCGATTCGTTGTAACACTACGTAGTTCGTTTTTTCACGCGATAAAAAATCGTGGATGATTATTTGGGGGGCTTTTTCCAAAAGCAGAAGAAAAAGCAAAACAACAGCTTTAATTAATTAGTTTGGAAATGTTTAAGGATGTTTGCTGTTTATTCGCAGCGAATAAATAAGTAAAAAATTCTAGTTGTACGATTACTTGTTGTAATAATTGTTTATGTTGCCCCGAAGCCACGCATTGCAATCACAATTTGAGGTTAGAAAATCATAAGGAAACCAATGCTTTTTATGTTCTCAAGTATGGCGCAGAGAGTCATCACAAGATTTACGAACATTTTAATAACTCCAATTTCGGTTAAATTCGTCTGCATAAATTTTTATTAAAATAAAATAAAAAGAATCGTGGATGATTACGTGTGAAGCTTTTTCCAAAAGCAGAAGAAAAGGCAAAATAACAGCTTCAATTAATTAGTTTGGAAATGTTTAAAGATGTTTGCTGTTTATTCGATCTTCCAACCGCAGCGAATAAATAAGTAAAAAATTCTAGTTGCACGATTACTTGTTGTAATAATTGTTTATGTTGTCCTGAAGCCACGCATTGCAATCACAATTTGAGGTTAAAAAATCATAAGGAAACGAATGCTTTTTATGTTCTCAAGTATGGCGCAGAGAGTCATCACAAGATTTACGAACATTTTAATAAATCAAAATTCGGTTAAATTCGTCTGCATAAATTTTAATTAGTAATTTAAATGCGCTCGAGTGTTGGACGCGAGTTTAAAATATAAGTTGATATAGCGTATTCTATCTAGATTATAAAATATACGAGACACGTTAATATCCATGTCCCATATGTCTCGGCTTCCCCTTATTAGACAGCTCGGTTTCAAAGGCGATCATCGCAATTTTCGTTATTTGCACAAAATAAAGTAATTTCCTCTGGGAAATTGACTGAGCGTAGAGGAGCTGCTTTCTGACTAGCTTTTTCCATGGCTTTTTTTATTTGTATGTTCTTAATAGCATCGGGTGCTGTTACGATTAAAGGGTAAGCACTTTTTGTGGCACAGTTGTGGGGGAGGAAACCTTTGACAAAATGCTCGTGCTGGTTTTTATGAAACTACCTGGAATTGCATGTTAATCAGGATTTTTTTTGCTTTTGACGCGATGGTTGTGCAAACACGTAACATAAAAATACATTTGTTGGAAATGAAATCACGTTATTTGGTAAAAATGCAAATTAAATGTTTTAAATTAAATATATCATGACATGGTGGTTACAATAAATTTATTGTGTTGTAGCTGTAAAACAAGATGTATTTTGGCAAGATATATATTTTTCTTTCGACACGATCGTTATTAAAATCCATAAAATAAAAATTTATTAAGTCAATATAAAATTGCATCGACCGTTAAAAGGGGATTTTTTAAATGTTTAAATTAAATATATTGCGACGTAGTGGTTACAATAAATTTCTCATATTATAGCTGCAAAAGAAGATGTCTTTGACGAGATAAATATTTTCCTTACGACATGATCATTACTAACATGCACAAAATAAAAATGTATTAGTTAAAACTAAAATTGCAGCGTTTATTAAAGATGCAATTTTGGAATATCCATAGTAAAATATATTATGACGTGATAGTTGCAATTTTATAACAGCAAAGGAAGATGCGTTTTACAATATTCATTTTATTTTATTATAAATATGTATATAGAAATTTAAATTTTTGTATACTCACATTGTTTTAGCAAAGCGTCGACTGTACAAAGTTCTACAACGAATTTGTAATTTTCTGCACAAGAGCATACAGTTCTTTCTTCTTTTCACTATCCAGACTTCGTGAGTATATTAATCGCAGTCACCGTATAAGAATTGGCAAGCGAAAGGAGGGTGCAACGATCGTGGCATTGCGGTGGCATCGTTTCCGGTTAAACAATTCGAATGCGTCTGCATAACGTTGACAAGGAGAACAGAACTGTCTGTGGTCGAACTGGTAGAATGAGAATCGCTTATGGCCTAGGAGTAGAATGGGTCCGTAACTGTGACGACAATAGAACTGCCGCAGGCTTTGCTGCAGGAATGAGAGTCTACCCTTGATCTACCTTGATCTACCTACAGCAGGTCGTGGAAGACAACTCCTGATTAAACAGGAAGAGTAGAAACTCTTTCCTGATTAGTAGAATGGGGACAACCTTTGGTCAGACATCACATTCGGTCGTTGAAAAATATTCCGTACAACCTTTCCTGCAAACTATGAACTAAATGTTCATAATCAATAATCTATTTAGACCCTAATCTTTCAAATTGAGGCCTATATTCTTAAAAATTAAGCTAGTTTACACAGGAACACAATTTATTTCTGAAAAATAGATTAAATTGCCCTTAAGTTATAATCGTACGATTCTAATAAAATAATTAAATCAGTATATTATAATTAACAGGAAACATGCGATTCATGGATCAAAAGTTAACCCTTAGCACTCGAATGGCACCTCTAAGGGGCGCCATTAAAATATTCCACGCTATTATTTAAACAAATTTTACATCTCTAGGTTTACAATTAAGAAATCAATAAAAATTTTAATGTTCCGAGTACGAATAATAATAATTAATTTACAATAAAAATATTGTTACGATTTTGGAATCGAATTGCTTCGAGGGCAGAAGGGTTAACAAGTTAACAGGAAAGGATACAATTTGTTGGATTCGCGATTTGAAGTAAGCGTAATTATTAATTCTTGAATTGTCTATTTAAATATTACATCGTCAGAAAAATTATTTAATCATTTCTGTGGTCGGCGAAAATGTTTATGCGACACAGTAACGGTTGAAAAATGGTGTGGAACGGTAAAGCAAGCTATAAATTTCTTGGACATATCTATTAATTTCGAGTATTCCACGATGGTTCGATTATTTATTAAAATTAATTGAGACGCATTATGACCGCCGCCGCGTCGACGCTGTAATAAATTGTCGAAAATGGCGGTCAGCTTTATTGGATCAGCAGTGCCTGCGCTCTGACAGATAACAACCAGCGGTATGCTTCATCCACCGTATGCGTTGCAGGCACAGAGCTGCGTTAATTGTTCATTAATACAGCGATACGCATGAGTGAATATTCAGGATTATTGTCTATGCTCCGTTCAATCCATGACGAATCCTGGTTTGCCTATCGATTTCATTCATCGTATTACAGTGCTACCTGTCTTCCTCAATTCGTTATGCCAGTGAAGCTGATATCTCGAAGAGGCTCCAAAACAATTATCGCTTATCATTGTATTTCACTCACTGACCTGACAGAAACAATTAATTATCGATCATTCCATTTATAAAAATGCAACGTATGTCAATACCATTCGTTTAATTTCTCGTTTAAAAGTTGCTTATCTTGTTGATCATCTTATTCGTTCATTACCGTTTTTGCTTACGTTTTCAATTAATTTTAATTCACACTGCTACGTTATTAGAGACATAACCATTCTAGACGAATGCAGCAACGCAAATTCTAGCAATTCTTTGTTATTGTATCACTTTATCTAAAACATTTCTTGATCGTCAACTTCATTCATGCATTCTTCTTTTTATCGTGTACGTAATGTATTTTAATTAATCGAGCACGAAATAGTTTTAGCATCTCACTTTTATTCATTCCCCGAAGCCTTTTCGATTGTATTTAAATTATTTTAATTAATGCAACCAATTGCAGTTAGCAAGCAATCAATTTCGAAACAGGGCAATAATGAAAATTCCAGAATCTAAATTGCATTCATTCGATTCTTTGTTTCTGTGTTTCCTTAACCCTCTATGCATCGAATTTTTGTTTTTAATCCAAAAAAATTGAGGGAACGAAAAATCAGAAATTATAAACCTATATATGCAAATGAAAACAAAATTTTCCGTTTAAACAATTTTATTGCAATATATTCGCTATGTAACTTTCAGGTAACAACGGCCTATAAAGTTTGCACTTCTGTGCATAAAAGCTTAAGCGTGAAATTCTATAAAACAATTTACACTTGACGTTAAACATTTTATTTTTGAAATCTCTTTGTTGGATCACATTGCAGTGCATACATATTGGTATAGTCAACTATATTGCTTATAATTTCCTTGTCAAATAGGTTTTGAAAATAGGTCACAGGAGAATGGGGTGCTTCGGGGACATTAGGGCAATCTCCTTTCCAAGGGCGATAACAACTATTATTATTCGTCTGGGGTAATGGTTGTCAAACAATTCTTTGTGGTCCTGCATCTTCCTCATCTGACGAGGATCGAGTACTACATTCTTCGTCACTGTCAATGGCATTTATCCGTCGACGGGGAAATACTATTACATCTACATCTAATGCGTCTAATTCTAATTCCTCTGTTATTTCTATCTGATTTTGTATTCATATTTTGGGTTTATGATGTATAAATCTGAAAACAGGAATGGATTCCTGATGAAATTTAACAAGATTGAAGCATGTGTTTATTTTGCTTTGCTCCAGACAAACTTTGGAAATGTAATTCTTATCTGTTTTATGCTGATAATGTGTAGTTGCATTTTTGCCCAATCTCTTGACTTTACATCGAGTGTCACAATAAAAATTGATTGCCGATGAAATTTTGCAAGGTTGAAGCATGTATGGATTTTGTAGTGCGTCAGAGAAATTTTGGAAATGCAAAGTTTATTTTATACTCTTAATATGTGGTTGCACTTTTACCCATTTTACTGATTTTATAGCGAGTGCAGCAATAAATGTTATGGATTCCTGATGAAATTTAACAAGATTGAAACATGTGTTTATTTTGTTTTGCTCCAGACAAACTTTGGAAATGTAATTCTTATCTGTTTTATGGTGATAATGTGCAGTTACATTTTCTATCTGATTTTGTATTCATATTTTGGGTATACGATGTATAAATCTGAAAACAGAAGAAAGCACAAGCTTTATCCTAAATGTACCGAAATCTGCCATAATAGCCCACTGTAACCTCAAAGTTACAAAACAGTATCATAAAGAAACAGTAACAAATTGAAAATTGAAATGCAAAGAAATAGGTTGTTATTGATATACGAATCCAGAGCTATTACGTGCACTATTTTTAGTTTGGTAATCACTGACAAAAGCACAAATAATATCAATTGGATCGAATGGTTTCGCTTATTTTTACTGCAGACAGTTTGCACAGCATTTCTTTTGTTATTTCAGGTTGATGAGCCTAGCAACGGTCATAAATATTAATATTGGTTGTCTTGGCAACGTTATAGAATTAAGATTTATGCTCCATCTCATGAAAAAAGCTATAATTATTTGGTAAAATTTCGATAAATTAAAATGTGACCTGAAAGTTACACAGGCCCATAGAGGGTTAATTAAAAGGTTTCTGATATATTTTTAATAGTAGATTTTATAGTATCAGTAGCCTTTGTTACTAGTATTATTTTATGTATGCGATAAAAGTGATTGTTTTAATGAATGAGAATATCCGTTCCATTCGTTGGCAGCCTAGTTACGTGGTCTCCTACGTAACGTTTGCAGACTAAACGGAGATTGAAATATGTGTGTCAACCGGTAGCGCGAAAAATTCTATTGATCGATATTATATTCGCGTCTATGAAATATTTCGAAAAGTAATTGGAAAACTGAAAGGATATCTGTGTGTTCCGGTTACCGTGTTGCTTTGCATTTAGTTAATGGAACGCGTATACACCAGGCGAAAAACTTTGATCATAAAATTGGATTAAAAGAGTCGCCTGCACGTGAAATATGCTTACTATTCGGATTCGTTAAAAATCTGCCGCGGACTAGACTCGAGTGCTTTATTTAATTTTACCGGATTAACGAATAAACTTCTCCTTTCCAAAAAAAAAAAAACTATGAAGTACACTGTCAAACACATTTAAACAGGTCTCCGATATAATCCAGATCCGCGGCAGGAAACGAATAATAAAAACGTATAAATGACTCTTCCGTGAAATCATATGAAAGCGTGCGGAAAATGAAAATTAATTAAAAATTCTGATTTCCACGCTATCTAGAATCCGTCGGAGGTAGAAAGAGATTTGATGATTCCTTAACCCTTTAGCACTGGAATGGCGCCTCTACGGTACTACTAAAAATTGCAATATTATTGAACCATAGTTTTATTGAACAAGAATTCTAGCCAGAGCATACGTAGATGCGTGAATCCATCTGAAATTATTTATACTTTTTATTTGTTCATTTTATTTCATCTTGATTTCCAAATATTCTAGACATACTGGAATTTACGAATACATTTTAGTTTTCGCTAAAATTACTATGTAAATAGCTAATGGTAACTAAATTGTATGCATGACGAGTGTACTCGTCATGACACAAAATACTGCAAACTTTCCACGACGAGTATATTCGTCAAACATAGCTAACTGGTTAAATAATAGTATCGCAAACAACATTGTCGAATGTCTCGGACCATTTTGCATCGGATCGGCCAGTCTAAAAGCCACTGTGCTCAAAAATGCGACAAATCGAACGTTCATAGAAATAATCCACAAAGTGCAGCGAAACGTTGGGGATCAGGATCGGAAAGTCGGCGTCGCGACGCCGGTACAGCCTGTGCAGTTTCCGTTTATCGGTGCCGCACCATAACCGACGTATCGTCTGCGTTTAATTTCTTTTTCTCCCGATAGTAGCCCGATGCTCGATAGTGGCGGTAATTAAACTTCCGGTTCGAAACCATTCATATTTGTCATCGTTCGCGGAAGGGTCAGGGTGCTACGGAGAAAAACGAATGGGGTAGTATGAGGTGCGGGGCGTTGGAAGCAAAGAGCAGAGAGAAATAGAAGGAGAAAGAGAGAAAGAGAGAGAGAGAGAGAGCAGAAAAGAGGCGAATGGAAAAATCGGGCGTCCGGGAGCCGGCGTCCATTGGATTTCAATTTTCGCATACCGTCCACGTCGAGCACATCCGCGAATTAGTTCGGTACGTAGCCGGTAAAAGTTGCCGGGGAGAGACGTCCGTCTGGCCGGAACGATATTATCGGTCTATTGAAAATCGAAAATCGGGAGAAGTATCGAGCGATCGAGTTTGCGGCGAGACATCCTGTCCCGTGGCCTATCCTATTACAGAGAGGGAACGCGGCCCCGCTGCCAACGGAGAGGAACGGTTTTATTGATCGGCAATCCACGCGGTCCGCGTGCAAAAAGAGTCGTCGGTCCGAGTTTAGGCAGCCAATGGTCGTGGCAGCGTCGAGAATCGTTCAGGAAACATTCTTCCATCCGACCATGGCAATCGCGAATTTTAAGATTGCTTCCGGTCACCCTCGAAAGCAAAGTTTCATCGTAGGAACGACGAAACTATCGGGGATATGTTATTCCGATTTTTCGATTTATTCCGATTGTCAAGGCGTATTCTGAGTTATCGTAGCGCCCTTTTTTTCTTTATTTCCCGC
>CM052098.1:16665622-16701021 GCA_028453745.1 Agapostemon virescens
TAGATTGTATTCGGTCTTCATACTTAAATCTTTTAATAATATCTCACACTATACTTTTACTAATTTTAAGCATTGCTGCAATTTTCCTTTACGATTCACCTTTTGCATTTTGAAAAATGACAAGTTGGCGTACGTTGTATGAAGTGTTTCCCTTACGTCCGATTATTACCAGTGAAACTCAGTGAATATCTAAACACAACTGATTTTCTGAGGCTCGAGACAGTTTACATAGACAGTAATGTTTGTAAACATACATCAAAATCGCATTTAATATCACACTACATGTTGCACAACTTGGTGCATATTAGAATAATATTGTATTTCCTACTGCATTCTAGTATAATCTTGTATATTCTGTTATGGTTTGTCATATGTTCGTATATTCTGCTGTATTCTAGTGCATGCTGGGATATTCTAGCATATTTTTGTATAATCTGGGATAATATGGTGCATTCTAGAACTCCGGGTCAATTCTTGTATATCCTGGTGCATTTTAGAATATTACTGTATATTCTGGTGCATTCTAGTATAATCCTGTATATTCTGTTATGTATGTCAACTAACATATGCACAATTGTTACATTTTCGTTATTGTTTGTTACAATTGTTAGTTTCGTTTAAAATAGAATTATCTGCGTGACCATCGAGGGTCACTTTATTAGTTTTGCAACAGAATTGTCCGTCTCGCACATTTGGCGAACAAATGTGCCGAGAACGGGATTTTGCTATTTACAACCGGGAACGTAAAAATCCTCGCCTCGGGGATTAGGACTCGAGGAGTGGTTTATTGTTAACAAGCTGTTTTACACGTGCACCTCCAGAGTTACCTCCGAAATTGCCGTCTCCTCGCCCGCTTCGAGAGTCTCTTTGTCATGCGTTACCGGACGGGCCTTACCTGCGCTGCGCGGCCTGTCCCTTGTTTTCCGTCAACGGGGCTTGCCGAAAGTTACGTCTCTCTCTTTCACAATCAATTTCACCATTTTCTTCGACCAGCGTGGGCGGCGACTGCCCTTCAAAATTGTCACGGCCTTCCCGAAAATATCTGTTGTTCATTGGTCAAGTCTAGTCACACCCATTTGACGATTGAACTTAAATACCGGTGTTCGGCAAGCGCGCGTCAGATTAGCAAGATTAACAAACGTTACCGAAGTCATACACTTCTCTAACGGCACTGAATTACGGTTCAGATCTTACGGTTTTTAGACAAGAATACTCTTGTAATATTTCAAATCGCGCTAAGTCTCACCTATCATTATACAGTCCACTAAAGTTCACATATTGTAAATAAAGTTTGTTACACTCGTTTTCTACAAAGTTAATCCTGGTGATCAGATCCATTTCACTAGTAACCCATCCCGAACAAGTCTCGCATCATCATCACCATTCGGCGCGATCACAGAGTATAAACAGTCGGGTAACGTAACGCGCGCCGCGATAGCAGAACGAAAAATCTGTCGCCGGTCCGTAGGGACCGACGAGGCCTGAACGGAAAGTCCAGCGCCGGTCCCTCGATAGTTCTCGATACAAGCAGAACCCTTGTAAATAAAATCGCCAAATATTTCAAAGTTGCACAGCGCGCGGAAGGGTAAAGAAAGAAAATAAAACGTAGTAGAAACGCTCAAGTTGAATTGACGAGGAATATTGAATAGAGCAAGTGGTTTGGTATGAAATCCAAGAAAATGGCGATTCGTTGGTGAGACTTTTATCGTTGAATTCTCGGTTTGGTCTTTCCTGTCACGTAAAGTCATTTGTGTCTCTGTAATATCACAAACATATGCTCCAGAAGGTAACAATGGGTCGAGTGGTTTGATACTTTTGGCGAGTAGTGTATCTCTCTCCACCCCTACGGCTCTGTTCTCGTGATCATCATCGCTGGATCGACCGACCTGCATCGAAACTATGCCGAGACAACGAGATAAGTCACGGAATCTTGCTGGGAAGATAAAGACCCTTCAGCCTCGAGTTCCTGAACCCCAATTTTCGTGTCCAAGGAAAATTGAGGCGTTCCAACATCGCGGGAAAAGTGACTTTGCATTTTTCGGGATAATTATTCCGGTGAAAAGAAATCAGTCACACCGTAGACAATTTTTCACGAAAATATCTACACGTGCAGGTTCGTTTGATTAATCGATAAATAAATAATGAAACGAACGATACCTTGAATCTACGTAAAAATGGAAGCTTATTTAACACTTTAACTGCCGAACTGACGACGTCAGAAATTCCACAAAAGCAAAGTAATTTATTTAATAAAGCATTTCATTCTACAAAAGCAAATTTCTTCGGCGTAAGAAATGAACATGTCTATTTACCGACGATGATTAGGGACGCGGTCCTGATCATAAACGGAGGATCTCTTCTATTAACATTAATTCAAGCTCGCAAACCGAAACGACCAACTATCGTCCATTTTCATTATCGTGACACGCTTTCATTTAACGCGGGAACACGAAACGCAGCGGACCGACATCCATCGAAACCAAATTGATTTTCCAGGGATCAGCGACGTCGATAAAATTATCCACAAGGCGCAAGAAATCGTCGGCAAATTTCCAGAAAATGTTTTTCAACGCGTTCCGTGCCAAGCTAGGTTTACTCGACTTTTCGTATAGGCCTTGTAATGCGTGACCAAAGACTTATATATTATTACAAACTTATTTGTGTCGTTCTTGTAGGCATTTTTCTGAGGAATGAGTGAAAGTGTTGAGATCGGTTTATGGGTTTATGGGTTTATAGCTGCAAAACATTATAAATAAACTACAATAAATTTTATTTATACTGAATGAAATGAAATTATACTTTGGACATATTTTTCATATAAATTTTAAAATATTGCGCAAAGCTTTTGCAATATTCTATATCGCTCTGGGTTTCATAAATTGAAATAGATAATGCAAGTGCAATGACGACTTAACTCGTCACCCGTCACCAATGTGTTAACCCTTTGCACTCCAAGCAATTTTAATTCCAATATTGAGATATTCTTTTTACCTAAAACAGTTAAATTGTACGTGGTTCATTTCGTTTCGTGTACATCAAATTATTACTACTATTCCGACGCAGAACACTTCAATGTTTACCGACTTCTTAATTTCAAATACAATGATGTAAAAGTTGTTTTAAATAATAGGGAGGTAATTTTTAGTGTCACCTGAGAGGAGCCATTGGAGTGCTAAGGGTTAATAGAGATAACAATGATTTTCTCTGGTGAGAATCGAAGGTTTCCTGAATTTCCGTTTCGGCGAACGAATGAATTCGCTTAATCACCGGCGATCTATTTATTAGTGCAGACGCGAGGAAATGAAAAAAAGGGGGCGGGATTACTTGGGGTATAAGCGTCGAAAAACGGGGAAAGAGCTCTGGAGCAGCGAGTTCGATCGGTTTTTCCGAGTGTCGAGGCGCGCGTCGCGTCGTTTCATTTTCCCGCGTGTGCCGCGCGTCATGCGAATCTGATTGCGACGGAGTTTAATACGATCCGCGATCCGCCGATGCGATGGAACTATAACGTGTCGAGCACAATCCGAGGGGCGTTGGCCGCGAGGCAATGGTGCATGCGGCAAGCCTGACACATATCAATCAGGCAATGGAATCCTCGGGCGCACTGACGATCCGACAATCCTCCGTTTCTATCTGTTCGCGTCTAGTCCTCCTCTCTCTCTCTCTCTCTCTCTCTCTCTCTCCATCTCTCCCTCTCTTTCCATCCCTCTGTCTCTCTCCCTTGGAGCTTCAACCCTCCAGCGCGTATCGACTATGACACGCGACCGCGTGCATACCGTTATCGAGTACAGCCTGTCGTCGGCTTGGAATTTCAATGCTAATCAGCTGTGATGTCTGATTGAATGGCGGATACTATAGTTCTTGAACGGTCCGTCGCGAACGCGAGACCGATCCGGACGTTACGGAATTACGAACACACCCCTGCCGTCGTGAAAGACGATTCGCCACCCTACGATAGTTCAGGAAGGTTGCCGAACGCGCTAGACATTCTGTGCCCGTTTCGTCGCTACTACACTACGAATTTTTCAAATAGTACCAGCCAAATTTTTTAACGTTTCAGTCCCACGGGGTATTGTCTTGATCAGGTCTGTAAATGTTTTTGAGCGTACGAATAGTAAATAGTTTTGTAAGAACCTTTTATACTTATCCTTGCGTTTCGAGCGCTTCACTTAACGAGGCTCGATATTTAGGGGTGGTGTAAATAATATTATAAAGACACACGACTTGTTAGTACGCAGAACTGAATTTAACCCATTGACTGCCAACTACGAGATATCTCGTAGTGGGTGCTGCAAGTTTAGATTGGCTACAAATCGCTATTTCAGTTAGGAACTATTAGAAGTGTAGAGTGTAAATAGTGTAGAGAACACATTGATTATCAATTTTTATTATTAAAACTATTATTAAAACTATATATTAAATTAACTTTTAGAAAGAAGTTTTAAATTAACTTTTAAGAAAACTTTTTAATGGAACTTTCAACGCCGACAGCATTTTTTATTACGAATGAACAAGGCCTCTTAAGTAACGTTATCTAACAATTTCGTTACAAATTACAATGTAAAAGCAGTTTTTTAAGCCTCATTTTGTTATTGTGCAATTATTAAAAGACCTATTAATAGGCTTCCGGTCGGTAACGTGTTAAGTGGGATTAAAAACTGATAAAATGTTACAAACTCATTTGCTTTATTCTATATTGCATTTTTTATAATGTCTCATTGTTTTGAGAGAAAATATATCCTTTAGCAGTGAGCTTATTGTAAAATACATTTTTGTAGCGCGTTAAATAAATATGTCATCGTGTACTATGGATCGGGTACTAGCGAGAAAGTCGTTCTCTCGTCCATCTGTTGGCGAGAGTAGGAGATAGAGTTGCCTTGTAATAAAAGTTGCACAAAATCCGGACAAATTGAATGTTGTCGTTTTTATAAAATGATATAAACCGGTAGATTTGCCGTTAACAGATTGTTATATAGCAGCGTTCGATCAAAGCGCGCGCTTTGATAGGATCGATTTAAACTTGTGTTCCAATTCGTATTTCACTGTCGCCGGAATTATTGTTTCGTCTGGCGTAGTTTTTAGATGACAGTTTCATGTTTCGCATTGCTTTGACGTTTAATGTCAAAATGTTAATAGTGGTCCGGGTTAGAGGGAACACACGTCCGTGTCACGAATGTTCGCTCGGACTCGTCGAATGGCACCGTTCATCCGAACGTTGGTTACCCACAGATTCGAATTTCTCGACTAATAAAGCTGTGGTGACTGATAGGCTTGATGATACCGCCGTTTTCAAATCGCTGACAACGCTGGCGGTAACGATGCAATGGCAACGGCGAAATTCAATTCTCGAACAAGCACTGTCATTTCGAGGGGAAACGTTTCATTAATTACTCTCCGAAAAGTGATTTCCAATTTTGCCGGTCGTAGTGTTGGGAGGTCTGCGAGTCTAGGTCACCGGACGAATTAAGGTGAAATAGTTCACATATTAATTACCAATTAATTAGCAAAAATGTAAAAAACAGGCGCGGCGATCGATATCGCGAGATTAAATAATCAATATCGCGGCGGTGTTAATGCGAAACTTTGCACGCGAGAAAACTCTGAAATTGTGTAAGTACTTGCAAGACTTCGATACAACGCGATCGAAACTGCCAAGCTAAAAGCCACGAAAATTCTACAAAATCAAAATGAGATGTTGAATGAAATAAAAATTGAAAAAATAAAATGTACAGTGTAGAATACTCCTGCCACCTTCTTGCACTTCCTAGATCACCATCAACTTTGATACAATAAATATATCAACGTTAAAATTCATTTAGACACGATATAAATAATTCCGTCACCTATATATGGGTAACATGGCAGTCAAAGTGTTAATCGTCTGTGAATTAATTGGTGGAACGGACGCAGTATTGATAACAACGGAAAGAAACATTTTCAAAAGTTGATTTTGACATAAACGCTAATCCGAACATTAAAATTGGCTAGTGTGCAATATTATCCTATAAAAATGTCAAGACTTAATTTATTTGGATTATTTGGAATTTTTATCACAACGCATGACTCAACAAAGAGATCTATCGAATCGGTTTCTATGAAGGCAATTTTATAACTTTGACAATTGTGAAATTAAAAATCTGAAACGGGTCATTTACTCCACTGTGATAGGTTTAGTATCGAACCTACTGACGCAGAAAATCAACTAAGACACATCGCCTTGTAAAAATGACAACAATTCATTTATTTAGCCTTCATCCGGTTCTTACTTTAACATCTCATTCACTAAAGATTCGATTATTTTAATGAAAATATGTTCACAATTTCAAGAACAAGTGGAACACAATCTGGAATCTATCTCATCTCAATTACATAGTTTAATGCTTTAATAAATGTACAAACAGTCGTTTGAAAACACTACGGCACTTTCACTAGCACGAAAGAATGTTTAAACAATATCATCTTGAACATCATCTTGAATATCATGTAGAACTTGATGTTTGCAAAGACAAACTTAGCCAGATAAATTTTCGTTTATTAAAAACTGCATTGAAATTTCTTTCGTTTCACTGTAAAATTTATTATAATCGAATGCAACAAACGTCGTTCACATACTTTTCAAATAAGCACTACAGCATCCGCATGTTTACTTCTGCCGCTTTTCAATTTTAATATTCTCCCGAGCTGCGTTCGTTTTGGCATGAAACATAGAATTTTGTGTACAATTCGAATAAACAAATTTAATCGCTTAGAGAATCATTGTACGTTTAAAGTGTAATTAAATTCGCGGAACGGCTTTATTCCATTCGAATTTATTTTATCGTTCCCAATTTCACCGTATCGCCGGCGTCGTTTACACGCGAAATTTCTTTTACATCGTTAACCCTTTGAACTCCAATGGCTCCTCCGAGGCGACACTAAAATTTGCGATGCTACTATACAAAATAGCTTTTACATCGCTATGTTTGCATTTAAGAAGTCGGTAAAAAATGAAGTGTTGCACTTACGATTAACACTACAACTACCGAACAATAAATCTCTATTAACACTTTGCTGACCGGCAATTTTCCACAGAAACTATGCCATGTCACCGGCTATGATTTTGTAATTGAATATGGAAGTAAAGTAAAACATTCTAAATAAACTCCAATAAATTTTATTTATACTGAATAAAATGAAATTAAACTTTGGACATATTTTTATATAACTTTTAAAATATATTGCGCAAAGTTTTTGCAATATTCTATATCGCCCTGGGTTTCATAAATTGAAATATATAATGCAAGTGCAATGACAAGTTAACTCGTTACCGGTCACCAATGTGTTAAGTGCGATTAAAAACTGATAAAGTGTTACAAACTCATTTACTTTATCCTATATTGCATTTTTTATAATGTCTCATTGTTTCGGAGAAAATATATCGTTTAGCAGTGAGCTTATTGTAAAATACATTTTTAAATAATATATACATATTTTAATAAATATGTCATCGTGTACTACGGATCGGGTACTAGCGAGAAAGTCGTTCGCTTGTAATAAAGAGACTGCATCTATTAAAACTTCGTACAATTCTTATTGTAACATATACGTCATTAAAGAAGTACATCCGAAAATGTCAGACGAAGACATTTTATAACTTCAATAATTGCGAAAGAAAAAACTAGGGATCAATCAAAATGACTGGTTTGGTAGTTCTAGCGTTAGTAACAATAAACTTTTCATGCCGGGAAGCACACGAGCCATGTACAATGGAACTAACACGAGAACATATTGATATACGAGAAACCGATTTTTATAAAACTTATTGGAGCTTATAATTCTTTGAAAAATATGTGTTTTTTTATCAGCGTTGGGGGAATTTTTGAGATATCTCGAAAACCAGAGGTCGAAAAAATTTGAATTGTTATTAAAATTGTTTTTCAATGGGAAGTGTAGTCGCACAAGAAAATATTAGAAAAAGGTTTTCGTTTAAATAATAAAGCTATAAGCTCTATAAGTTTCATCAAAATCGGATTTTCGCATCTGAATATGTTCCCTTGCAAGTCAAAAATAGTCTCGATTTTAGAATTAATTAATTAATTGCTTGGAGTGCAAAGTGTTAAATTTGCAACTGAGTTCGTTGTATGGTTCGACTATTAATTGGTCGTTCTAACAGATGAAATTGTCCTTGGCGAAACGAAAGCACGGGCAAATTGAGCACGAATATGGACTAACCCGATATATTTACCTCGTTAAAATGTCCTTCGTCAGTTTAATCGCAGATGCAGCCAAGTCAATACTCTAACCGAGCGATGGTCGATCTATCGAAGCGCTGTTGCTGCAGCAGGCCATCCTCGGCTTGGAATTTCAGTCCTGATCAATTACTACGGGCCCTTACCTAATTGCCAATCCTGAGAGTGGCTCCTAGTTTACTAACGTAACATTTCCTTTGACAAATGAGTTCTTATCTCGCAGCTGTAGTCGATTAATCGATGAACGGTTTCTTGCCCTCTAACTCGACGACACGATGTTACTTGTCTCGCTGCTATCTCTCGTATAGTTCAAAGAATCCTTGTAATTGCGACTAGCGTCATTCGCGACGCGATTGTTCGTCGAGAATGATTCATCTCAGAAATTGATTTGTAGGCTGGTATAGTAACGCTCGTTATCACTGTCGCACGTCCGAAACGTTCGCAATGTTAGCTGAAATTATTTTTTAACGTTTTCGCCGCCTAAAAAGTGTTACGCAATAACAATTTATTATTAATTTCATGCTTGCGAAAGAATAAAATTTAATTTTGTCTGGAAAGAATGTATAGATTAATATTTAGATTTGTTAGAAATTGTTTAAACTCTTTATCACGAGTCTGACTCGTAATATGGGAAGGGGTTAAATAAAATTAGATAAATTCATTTTGTGTACGCTGTTATTTAAAATCATCGGTTTCCTTCTCTAACCTGATTTAACCCTTTACAATCGAATGGCGACCGAGGCAGCAATAAAAATTGTCATACTATTATTGAAAGCAGTCGTTGTATTATAAAATTCTTGAGAAAACAGGTTTCATTTTATTTACACGATATTAACCCTTAGCATTCGCCCTTAAAGCGTCACTAGAAATTGCTCTACTGTTATTTAAATAACTTTTGCGTTGTTAGGTTTGCAGTTAAGAAACCGAACAAAGTTTTAAGTTTGTTAAGTAATAGTAATTAGTTTTACATATACGAAAGGAAATAAAGTATGCGCAATGGAACTATTATTAGTAAAAAATATTTGGAAGGACATTGAACATTCGAATATGTCGTATATAATATTGTTTTAATTTTTTACAGTACGTAACTTTAAAAATCTGGAACATTTCTTTCTAAATGCAGGAACGTTCAATACTACATAATATATTTTTTAGATTCAGAAAGAATAATTATAACTTTTAAAAAACGCTGAAAAAAGTGGTTTTTATTATTTTTAACAATGCTCTCCCGCTCTCAGGAATTTCAAAAAAATTTAGCATAATACTTCTAATTATATCTCATTGCTAAATTAAATCTGCGGTGTTCAACTTAAGATTGTTATATGAAATCTGCATTTTTTCACGTTTTTCGTTGTTTACAACCAGAGTTTGCAACGGAAAAATCTGAAAATGATACCTAACATGTGGCATAGCATCTGAAATGTGTCAGAATTTTTAAGTAATTAGTTAATTAATAAATAGGGAAAAATGGGCAAAGAAATCGTTTTTTCATTTTTCTCAATAACTACCCTTACAGATGAGATATGGGGCTGAAACTTTGCAGACGGGGGTCTTTTTGGGTAGGCTATCACATATTCCTAGCTCGATCAAAATACCGTCAGTGGCGAAAATCATCTCCAAACCCGGCCATAGCCTTTGAAAGCCATGGGAAAGGAAAGGTGAGATGTAGATCGATTAAATCGTCAATTTTTATAGTTGGCGTAGAATGGCGTGCACGGTATGGTCACGTCTGTTGTCCAGCTGTCGTCGTTCGGATAACGGTCAACGTGTTATTACACGGTTCACTTGTCGGTGGCATTAAAGATGACTTATAGATGCTTGAAGTTCGCGTGGCAACGCGCGTCATCGTCTGCGCCGCGACGGAGTTCCTAATTCTGTTTGCACGGCAAATCTTCCTCGCGGAACTTTGAATTCGATTCGCGAGGCGGGTGAAACAGGCCTCTCAAGGGGTTACATCGGGAAATGGAAGTTCTTCGCGAATTTCACGCCGCCTGTATCACGGAACAGTCGCGCGTCGCTTTAATATCTTCGAAGAATCGAACTGCTGCGTCCTCATCGCGGTGTCTTAACGTTAGGTCAAAGCCGGTCGCATGATCTGATTTTTCATTTGACTCCTTGTACGAGATCGTGTCAGACTCGTGATGTAGATTTTGAACGGAGTCTAATAATTCCCTTTATATTATAATTTATATTATTATAAATCCCTTGAATCAGAACAATATTCTATTTGGTTGTTGCTGACATACATCCATTGGAGAACGTATAAGCATGTTTAATAGTTGTCGATATTGTTTTCCTTTCAGCAGATTATGAATTTCAAAGAAATTCTGATTGTTGCAACCATAAAATAAATCGTAGGGCAAAAACAATTATTCGAGATAGAAAGTTGCATTCACAGGCATCGCTTTTGTATTAAACATTTAAAATATTATATGAATACACATGCTTCCAACATATTGAATAAATTGAACCACGTATTTGGCAATTTATAACCGAGTTTATATATACTTCACGAAAGTGTTATAGGATTTCTGTAGACATTACGAATATAGAAGAAAAGATATTTGACGTGGAAGTACGATCGTAATTAGCTATTAATGTCGAAACACGTCAAGAAAATACGGATTACCTTGTCGGTACACGGTGTGACAGGAGGGAGAGCTCGAGATAGTTTGATTAGGGAATGACGCCTAATTGTCTGTCAGTGAAACACGCCATGAGTTCGAGTATTATAATTGCGAGGCAACGAATCCATCCCCGGCGAGTCGCAGCACTGGATGGAGAAAGTTCTCTCGCTTGCCCCGAGGAGTTTGTTTAATTTACTTGAAAATTGCTGCTATTTAGCACCTCGGAATTAAGAAACGGAGACACCCTTCGTTGGCCTAAGTGCTCCCGGGGACTTCTCCCTCGGCTCGTCTACCAGTCCGCGAGAAACTCGTAACTCCGAAACTTCCGTCGCACACTTTTCTCTCTCTCTCTCTTTCTCTCTCTCTCTCTCTCTCTCTCTCTCTTTCCTCTCATCTCTGATGATTAATAACCGAAATTTTTGTATTGTCTACCAGCAGTACGAAACTCGCGAACTTTTCCCTTATGGGATCGATTAAATATTCATTGAAGCATCTGGTTAAAACCCGCTAACTTTCACGCTTTTTCAATTTAGAACTATATCCTTTTTCTTATGGCACCGATGGATAAATAAAATAAAACACATTCTGCACACATTTTGTGAATATTAATGTAAATTATAGAGCGAAACGTACGGCGACTTTCGTTCACATTGCACTTATTCATATTTACACTTTGAACATCAAGTCGATTATATATGACATCATTGTTTTACTAAACTTAATATGCAATTTTTATTGTGCTGTAATAAGCGAAACAAATTTCATTAGAATCTACAACGTGCGAGAATGTTCAAGAAATTATATAAGTTTTCGATTCTTCGAAAAAAGTTTTCGAATAAATGGGAACAAAATTTTGGATCACCGATTCTTTTGTAATTTTGATTACACGTTTCTAACGCTGGCTACACGTAACTGGACACGTAGGCAGTGTGTATACCAATTTTCAGCTTGATCGGAATGAAATTGCGGCCGTGGTGCGACATTGAAATTTCGGGATGTAGAAAATCGCATCGTATAATAATTACGTTTCGCATCTTATAAATACAACCTCGTGCAGTTTACGAGTTACTCGGTGACAAGAAGCGACCACGGGTAAAGATTTCCCGCCTTCCCAGGCGTGTGCAACGACGGGTCGCTTCGAATATTCATGTCGGCCATATATCTCTTCTTGTTCGCGAAACCAAAGATCTAACCGCGTCTGATACCATTAAATCCGTGCGGTATTAGTTTCTTGCCGGATGCTCAGGTATTTGAGAAGCATTCAGCCTTCGATATCTCTATCAGGCCAGATTCCTCTTACTCCCGAAAGCGAATAAATCCCGCAGCCGGTATCGCGATACTCGGTAAACCTTGTTAAGCCGTTTAATTACAACGACTAAAATCCAGTCGGCGCGAAGACCCCCCTGTCCGAAAACCTACTTACCGGCGAGTTCATTGAATTACCAACTTGGGGGTTCACAGTATGTGCTACAACCTCGCCATAAATTCTCACTCGGTTCACACCGTTTTATTTCGCACATTTAAATGGTGTTCCTCGAGCGGACATGCTTACGGCTTCACGGTGTATTCCGTCGCACCGGTGGCCGTAAACTCGAAGAATTTAGAACGCTGTAAAATTTCATTCAACGATGATCAACTTCGCCCATTGTATTTAACTAATTGATACTTTCGCACCCTTCCGTGTCGAATAAACTACTCCTGACGTTAAACTTTAACGAGCGCTGTTAATTGCTTTATGATCGCGTGGAACCCGCAAATTTCCGCATCGGTTTGAAGAAATCGTAAAATTCACAATGATCCTCGGTTTCCAGCTGAAACGATCGACAATGCTTTCAAATGGAATCAATCAGAATAATCTTACGAAGAGATTTCTGGACGATTTCTCAAAGCTTCCAAAGAAGGATATCTTTCAGAATTATTCGTGATATTTAAGTTAAATATAAAAATGCCACGAAATGACAGAAATTTGTATCGCAAGGAAAGAATTTTCTTCGTGTACTAGTTTTAATGAAATAATGATGATAAATAGTACTATCAACTGGAATATTGTTCGTAGATAGTACGATAGTTTTCATGTAATTTTTCCCCGGAAATAACGCTGTAATTACGTTAATTCATTTTGGATTGGTTCAGGCAAATATATACATTTTACGAAATTAATAGGAAGGTCCAACAACGTCCATTCCTCGGTTGATTAAATGTAATGTAGGTCAGTTATTGTTAACTGTAGTATCTACAGTCAAGTTACACAGCTCGCGATTTAGTTTGCATACCCTATTGCACAATGTTTACTTTATTATTCAGGAGGAATTTCGTGTACTTTATTCTTTGAATTCTCGAAAGTTTTCTATTATCGCTTTATCGGCTGTTTAACCAACGGCGAATTAAATTCATCCTAGACCAATGAAACTACAGTTAAATTGAACCAATCGAATATACATACTGTCCTTAACCATCTTCCGACGTCCCAGCGTCCCTTACTTGACGAGTCCTCTAACAGACCCAGGCCGAAACGCTCCCTCCCTTTTCTCACATCTTCAGCCTCTGTTAAAACGCGCCTTGGGACTTCCTAGCTTGTCCGCTTGGGACTTCTCCCACTTTTCCCAACGATGATTGCCAGATCGCATTCCCCTTCCTTTTCTCCTTTTCTCTCTCCACTCCACTTAATTTTCAGCTATCGCTAAACAATCACTCAAAACACTGTGATTTACTTCGACAGGCATTCGATGCGATTCCGCAGTAGTTTTCATAAAATTTGACCTGTAACAACGACGCTATTAACATGTTGAATGCCATGGGGGTCACCGGTGACCAGCACCGTTACATCGTTAAAGAACGGTTATCAATAAATTAACAGCATTGAACATTAACGTAGTACTGCCAAAATTATCCAGATTATAGTACGAGGTGAAAACTTTAGTTTTTAGTAACTAACAATTTTGTGCAATAACGTTGATCATTTCTATAAACGAAACTTGTTCGAAGCATGTAAAATTCTCGTGGCATTCAACGTGTTAAAAACTACACCATATGAAATTTATATCAGACGTCAAAACAAGAAAATGGCGTCAATGACGCGGTTCAACGGTATACTCCATTGACAGCTAGCGCCTCGTATCGGTAAATTCCGGTTTCTTTTCAACAAACCCAGTAGTGATTTAACCCTTTGCACTCGAACGATGACTCTGAGGCACCATTAGAAATGAGGCACTGTTTAAAACAATTTTTCCATCGCTGTGTCAAAGAAATTCGTAAAAATTGAATTGTTGCAAGGACGAGTAACAGTAAATAACTTCATATTGCATAAGATGAAATATATCGTATAGAATAATCTAGGTCAGAAAAATGGCTTAGGATTCAAGTTAAAACAACTTCGAGTGCAAAGGGTTAACAAAATGGAGGAACAGCCGCTAAACGAAGAAGCTGTCTCTCTCGCTGGTCGCAACAAAACTCGAGGTTTTTAACAGACCTGGTAGAGATTTAACCCTTTGCACTCAAACGATGACTCTGAGGCACCACTGGAAATGAGGCACTGTTTAAAACAACTTTTCCATCGCTGTGTCAAAGAAATTCGTAAAAATTGAATTGTTGCAAGGACGAGTAATAGTAAATAACTTCATATTGCATAAGATGAAATATATCGTATAGAATAATCTAGGTCAGAAAAAATGCCTTAGGATTCAAGTTAAAACAGAGCACAAAGGGTTAACAAAATGGAGGAACGCCCGGCTAAACGAAGAAGCCGTCGCTGGTCGCAGCAAAACTCGAGGCAACGGTGGTTCGCAGCTGATTTGTGGCGAGTGCAACGTCGAAAGGGTTAAGGCGGTATCGCGAAGCGTCAGGCTCTAGACAGAGGGTGGTGTAATCGAATTTCTGAAGGTGGAGGGATGAGGACGGCAGGGGCGCAGGGGGAGAGGGGACGGAAATGAAAGGGGATAACGAATAACGAGATTCGGGTCGGCCGTGCGACACGGGAACCTTTCGATTCGTCGTCAAATCCGAGCGATTTTTCTCGATGTCGCAGATAACGGCCGGCTCCTGGCGACAAATCATATGTAACGCGCCGTTCGAGTCTTGCGAAGCGTATATAAAATGCGCGGGAGATAACTGACTGTCTGGACGGAGGCCGCTCGAGACCCAGGCATTTTTATTCGGCCCGTAAAATGCGATCGGGGCACCTCACGTTGCTCCCGGGATATTTACGCGCGAAGATGTCACAGGAAGTCCGTGTACATTTGAATTCACCGAAGCTTGCTAGATTTATATTACGATTCCGCGTCGTCGAAACGAAATGCCCTCTCCCAGCCGGACGGGCACCATCCGTGCCGACGACGCCTCGAGGCGTTTTCGAGGACGCGATTTTTAAGAACGCCCGTTGCTGCTCCCCGGCAATTATTTTTTATGGCTCCTCAGCGATACTCGAATTTTCCAGCAGGTTAACGTTGCTCCTTGGCATCTCCTGCCCGGTTTCTTTTCGCAATTTGAGTTTCAACGTCGCAAGTGACTGCAACGAATTATTCCAGGATGCCATCGAATTGTTTCGTTTTCTGCCTTTTAGTAAATAACGAGCTAAAAATTAGGACCGTTTGCAGCGATATTAACGGGACTGTTAGCTTTAGTCTCAATTTTTGTTGGAAGTGTATTTAGAAAAATGGCTGAGTTGTTTGCTGTTTCGTGAATAGGTCTCTTAGTAGGGCTTCGACGGTCCGTCGCCATTGCCGACGAAAGTTGAAACGTCTGTAAACGTAAAAATATATTTTTAAGTAAGATTGTAGTCTCAAAATAACACAAAGCTATATGTAATTAATGACCCAGTCGAGATGTAGCTATTCCAACGCAGACAGAAAAATATTCTGCACTTGATAGATTGAAACAATGTGTAACTGAAACAGTTTAATTACTCTTCCATTTTGCAAGCATTAAACTTTGTAATTTTCATATCGTTTCAATCTCTTGAGTGCGGAATACTTTTCTGTCTACGTTGAAATAGCTACATTCGAAATGGGCCATTATTTGTACGTATCGTTACTGTACCCCTTTATCATTTTACGATTAGAATTTTACGAAACTCGATTCGAATTTCACGTCTTAACCCTTTGAACTCCAAGAAATTTTAATTCCAAAATCGTTACATTCTTTGTCCTAGAACAATTCCGTTGTGCATGGTTCATTTTTTCGTGCATACCAAATTTGTTACTATTAATCGTACAGGGGACACTTGAATTTTTCCTAACATCTTAAATACAAACATTGTAATGTAAAAATTGCTTTCAATAACAGTCTGACAATTTTCAGTGTCGCCTTAACACTTTCACTGCCATGTCACCCATATATGGGTGACAGAATTATTTGTCTATGTTTAAAAATGAATTTTACCATTAATAGATTCTTTGTACTCAATTTAATATGATATCTGAAGAATAAAAGAAAGTTGAAGAATGATTATGTGTCGTAGATTATAAGCTTTCAATTGTAACTTCATTACATAAATTTCTTTGATTTTATGGAACTTTTGACGTTAGTTCTTTGAACTTTCGAGGTTAGTTGGACAGTTAAAGTGTTGAAGGAGCCATTGGAGTGCTAAAGGTTAATTTGTAAAATATTCTAATGCCTCCGTGAAAAACAGTTGACAAATAGGAAACGAATGATTAAACGATGTACGTGCATTGGGTGTTATTAGCAGAGAGTATCGATTGTGCGAAAGCGAGCTTTAACCACAGGAATTCTTTCGAATTCTTAGCGAATCGTTTCACGTTTTCCGTGTTTTTAGTTGCACTCGAACGCGTCCGACTTGTTCGTATCGGTGGCCGCTTAACGAAGCATTAAAACCTAGTAAAGTACGCGCGACTCTTCATTTCCGCGTCTTCGAGAGGAAAGTAATCTTCCGGTACCCTCGACGAAGGCTTCCTCGCATTCGCTTCGCTGAATTTTATGGCAGACTAACGACCATCGTTATTTCTCTATCGGTTTTACGCGAAAATTGTGAATCGAATATATACAAGGCGAGTCCTCGTTTTTAATGCCAGCGGGAAAAAAGTACCTGGAGATAGAATGTAGTTCACTGAAACAGTATATTTTCTACGTTTTTTGTGGCGAGGCGTCCTGGATTTACCAACAAATACATTCGAGCATAAAATAATATTCAGTTGGTCGGTCATTTCAGCTATTCAGTTCTTTAAAAATATTAGTTTTATTTAGACATTGATTTTATTTGAAACAGTTTTGTCGAGAAACGGCGACGGAAACAGAGTTGTCGAGAATGCAGAGTCAATATGTAAAAGAGTTCAAAGTTTTCTTTAATTACACGTTTATCTGTATTTGTAATTTGTTATCTGAATTTGTTACAGTTCAGCATATTTAGTTCTTTAGAAATATTATTTTGGTTTAGACACTGATTTTATTTGAAACAGTTTTGTCGAGAAACGGCGACACAAACAGAGTTGTCGAGAATGCAGAGTCAATATGTACAAAAGTTCAAAGTTTTCTTTAATTACACATTCATTTGTATTTGTAATTTGTTATCTGAATTTTTTACAGTTCAACACCAGAACTATCCAATAAATCCAACGATGTACATTGCTTTGTAATAATAACGTAATAATATTCTTATTGTAACGTGTACGTCATTAACCAAAATAATAATAATTAATAACAAAATGAATCGTAGGACTAGGGGTTAAAGAAGTACATCCGAAAATTTCTGACGAAATCATTTTTGTAACTTCAATAATTGTGAAAGAAAAAACTAGGAACCAGTCAAAATGTCTGAATGGTATTTTTAGTGTTAATATACCTAATAAATCAATTGCTATGTTATAAGTGATTAAAGATCAACAAGCTAGATATTAATTTGAAACAGTGCTATGCTATATACAAAATTCAATCACTTCTCGAAAATATAAAAATATTTTTTTTTTCTCGAAAACGGAACACAAATATTTTATTTGCGAGGTTTGTAAAACATACATCATATTTTTCCAATCTGCTCGTCAACTCCGACGTGCGCTGCTAACGTACACTATCAAAAATATTTGATCACCATTCAGTCGGTATCATCGGCCCATAGAAGGGGAGAAAATAAAAGACTCTGCAGTCTATTGTACCGACTATGGTTATAGCTTCACTATTCCTTGTCCGTTATGTGTAGCCACTTTAACTATATGAAACTGCCAGTATCATGAAGCTCCGGATTGATATACAAACGAGAAAAACCATTCCGGTAAAAAGTACGTGGAACAGAATAACATGAAAACATTCTATAAAAATGACAACACAAAATATAAAAATGAGTAAAATCTCGAATAAAAATATTCTGTCAATTATATACACGGTTAGAAATTTTATGAAAATTGGTTAACGTTATCACGAGCTACAAAGATTATGGATTTGCATGCGTAATTAAAATTGTCAGCGTTAATTTCTGAATTTATTTCTCTTTTGAACGCATCTATTGATTTGAACCTAGCACGACAATATTAATTAAGTCTTTAAATATTTTCACAGTTTTACGACACTGTTTTTACACATTTTCATTATAAATACATAAAGTACGCTGTTCGGTGGTCACATAAGAAATATTTATTGCTCGTAGCAACTTTAATAGATTTTAATAACATTTTTACGGTACATAAAATTGACGTAAATCCACGAAACGCAATAACTTAAACTGTAATTACAGGTTCCATTAAAAAAGTTTGAGAGATTTACTTTGAATTTTTCTTCGCAATTTCGACCGCCAGGATTTTTCTCGAAAATGTTGTTTGCCCGTTATTCGGTAAAGTAACTCTTCGGTCGTGTCAAAAAGTTTCATCTGATTTGGTTAAATTTCCGGAAAATTGTGCAACTTCTAAATGTGATGGAATACTTTTTGCCGGGAGTTGTAGAAGCAAAATATTGTTTCTGGTGCCTGCAATGTCCACGTTGATTGATCATAGAAGTGCTCTGCTATTTTTCAATGGCGCAGCTATCGAAAAAATTGATTCGGGAAGCGACTCGTCAGAGTTCCTCTTTTTCCTCCGTATTTCATCGAGCTTGCAAGCCGTCCGTACTTTATTCGGACGTAAGCTCGGTAATTCCCAAACGATTCTGTCCTGTCTGCTATCTTATTCTTCCACTGTCCAATTTCCTCCTTCTTGAAACAATTCTTTACCCCGAAAGGGATGAATGGGGATTTCGCGGTGGCACAGAGAATACGAGGCCACCTTTGAAACGCCGCGCGCATATCAGACAACCTGACGAAATAATGGACCGGCTTCGTTGTTACGTTTAATTAATCGTACTGGGTCATCGTAATTTTAGTCAGTAAATTTGTAACGTTACTTGGGGCTCGCCGCCCTAATGAAACGTTATACAACTTTCTATAGTGTCCCGTTTCTAAGAGAAAGCTACCCTAACAACGGGAACTGGTCCATTTCGCAAATAGTGCGAAAATTGTCCCTGTGCCAATATTTGACCGCCATTTTCTCGCCTGCTGTGTCATAAAACGGACACCTCGTTATGGTTTATAATTATTATAACGAGTATACGTTAATACGAATGTATTAATGTGTTAATACAAATGTACTCGATAAGTTTAATAAAATTAATAAAAATAAGTATAATAAAATTTTAAATGCATGATCTTACAGCTTGATATCTTTTTCATTTATTTTTGTCATAATTTCACAAAACCATTATTTTTAAATAGATACGAATAACCAAAGAATAGAGAAGTAAGTTATTTAATTATCAGATAGATTATTGCAGATTTAGAAATTTATTTCTTGAAATTGATAGTTGTTAGAAATCGTTTGAATATCTCACTATGTTATATGAAATTTATATTAAGACACGCAAATGTATAATGTGTTTTTAACGTGCAATTATGTATGTTAATAAAATAATTGTTTAACTGTTTCAGGTAAGAAATTATAACAAGTACTACTCAACCACCCTTGTCTAACAATCACGAGTCAGAGCCACATTCGTGTGAGATTAATCTCGTGAGTAAAATAATATTAATATCTACAATCTATTTCAACAGATTTTGATTTAGAAAATTTGATATACGTCAATCAAATGTCTTGAAGAAATCAAGAAAATGTCTTGCGAGATCAATATTGTAAATGAAGCGACATTAATATCCACAAATAATTCCACTAATTTTGGATTCACAAAATTTCATGTAAATCAATGTATCAGCTAGTTGCTATTCAAATTCTTCTTTGAATTATAACGAAGAACCAGAAATCTCTGTCGACATTAATTTTGTAAATGTAACGACATTGATGTCGACAAATAATTCCACTAATTTTTTATTTATAAACATTCACATAAATTAATGAACCAGCTGGTTGTTATTGAAATTCTTCTTTGAATAATAAAGAAGAATCAAAATCTCTTGCTATATTAATTTTGTAAATGAAACGACATTAATGTCCATAAACAATTCCACTAATTTTTTATTTACAAACATTCACATAAATTAATGAACCAGCTGGTTGCAATTGAAATTCTTCTTTGAGTAACAATGGAGGACCAAAAATCTCTTGTGAAATTAATTTTGTTAATCGAATATCTTTCTTAAATAACAACCAACAACCAAAAATACCCTGTGATATGAATATCGAAATTAAAATGACATTAACATGGAGAAATAATTTTTGCAACTTTTGTTTGATCAAATTTTATATAATATGATTAATTAGCTGCGTTTTCACGCATTGTGTCCGCAACACGTGTTCGAAAGGTCCGCAGCTGTCAGCAGTTCGTCATTCTAGAACCAAGTTCAGCCCTTGACGACTTCTGACAACTTTGTCAGTGACAGGTGTGCTTATTGATTGTGAGCCCGAGTTGACGCGCGTGCGTGCACCACCCCCCTTTGTCTGCACATGTTTGTTTAGATGATTTTTGGTGCACACGAGGAGTTTGCTTCGAAAACAGTCGGAGCTTCGAGCACCGAACACGCCGCCCACAGCATAATCAATTTCTCGATTGTCCCGGTAAATGTCTCTTCGATTTCGATTTCACTGGAACGATGGAAATTAGAATTTGCAATCCGCAAGCTTTGCGTTACACTGTTCCACGTTAACACCCTCGCAGAGGCTATCTACATTTAATAGTTATCCCCAATATTCGGGAGTATCGAATTAATAGGAAAATAAAGAGAACTAGACTTTGTACTGTTCTTGATAATATTTCGTAATATTCGTACAATAATTTAGTGCCGCATAATATTTCGAATTATTAACATTTATTTACATTCCTGCAGGAATTCAGAGTCCGTATGAAAATTATCATACGAATTTATAACAAAATTTTTAAAGAATTTTTCTATTAGATGATTACAAAAATCAATGCCTTGTTTAAAAATAACAAAGTTGAATTCAACAATGAAAATAAAGCAACCGCACTTTAAAATAGCAATTGGTAATTCTGCAATATTATTAGCATCCTAAAATCGATGAATTTCTCTTTCGTAAAATTTCGCAACGATTCAATCTTTCAACTTATTAATTTTAATTTACATTGCTGCAGAAATTTAGACTCCATATAAATATTAACACACGAATTTACAACAAGATTTTTAAAGAATTCTTGTATTAGATGATTACAAAAATCAATGCCTTGTTTAAAAATAACAAAGTTGAATTCAACAATGAAAATAAAGCAACCGCACTTTAAAATAACAGTTTGTATTGAATTGATTTCTTTGAATTGATTTCTTTTTCGCAAAATTTCGCAACGATTCAATGTTCTCAATTATTAATTTTAATTTACCTTGTTGTAGGAAGAATTTATTTTCATCTAAGAATAATCGTGGGAATTTCATTTGTGGAAGAGTTCGTATGTTAGATGATTGCACAAGTTGGTGTCATATTTGAAAATAAAACACAAGCAGTTGGTAATTCTGCAATTGTCTCTCGTCTGTTTTTTTAACTGTTTTTTTTTACAAGCCGATGATCCCTTTCAGCGAAAACAGCATGGTTTTCCTGAGGTCTTGAGTCCATGGAAAATCGGCGACGAACTTTTGCAATTATTCAATGTTATGTTCAAAAAGATTAAAACCAGAAACTCATCGTAGTGATTAAATTTGTGAATGAATCTCGCAGATGAGACCGTCGTTCAATTATCGTACCGGCTCACTGATTCGTATAATCGAGATTCCACCGCACTTGCGAAAACTCTATCCGAGAAACGAATCCTTCCAACCCACCGAGTGATCAAACAACACTGGAACCGGTTTTTTAACGAATCGAAATTCGTGGCAGTGGATTCTCAAGTGTTTGGTCCTCATTGTCGAATTTTCCGATTGAATTTTGATCCCCTTTTCCACCGTCGCTCGCGAAGTGGTCCAACGCCATGCCGAGGAGACTCGATAATTTTGATCTCATGTACGATGTAAAACAAAAACGTCGCTGCCAATCACCACTGTTTCCACGCGATTTTCTGATTAATTTGAAGTCCTCGCGAAATTTTGTCCTGTTTCTGCTCTTTCTTCGCGTGCCAGTAAATTAAAAAGCTGTGCTCGCGACGTGTCGAGCTGACGAGCAATGCGAAAATAGGGCAAGGAGAAAAATATATGCTACGAGAAATTTTTTAATTTTATACACAAACGAAAATTACATAACGAAGTCAACGCTAACTTTACAGAATTCTTTCAGTCGAGGGGTTACGCGTCTTTCGATTCACGATGATTTAATAAGATAAACTTATTTCCTTGTAATTTTTGTAATTTGTAAAATTTTTAATTTTTTAATAAATATATTCTTGTAATTTTTATCATTAATGTTTTGCAACCCGAGCGTTAAAAACGAAAACGTAGCTGCAATTTCTTCGTCATCTTATTTATTATTGCGAATATTGTGTGGAAAGAATTTTTGTCACGAGACAAGCTTACCTCGTATTTATCGATTTAAAACGGTTTCAGGACTTTTGCATGGTATGAAACGTATAGGTCTTTTTAAACCCCAAGAAATTTCTTGCCCTGAATTTTTAAGCCACCCAGAAGTGACGTCCCTAAAACCGAGCACCGAGAACCGAGTTTCAAAGTTACGACGTTTTTATGAATCATGAATCGCGAGCGAATAAAAGGAGCAGCTGAACTTTGCAAAATTAGAAGTGAAATTATAGGCGGTACACAAAAACTTGGCAACAAAGAAACCCTGGAAAAATACAATCAACTTTCGACGATTTAATCTTCAAATTGAACTTTCACTCCGACAAATTGAGATTTATGAAATTCTTCGTTTCACAATATTCAAATTTCATTTTTCATACTAATCTTCATCTTCTATCTTGTTTATCGACGTTCGAAAGTCGTATTCTTTATAATTCTCACTTGTATAATTGCTGGTGAATTATACAGAATTTTTCAATTGTCGCACCGTTTCCTTTTCAAGTTTGTTTATTATCGTCAAATAACTATTCTTACGATTCACACAGGTTTCGTTTTGAATTTTCTTCGTCGCTATTTATCTTTATAATTTTCAATTGTCTATTTGCAGCAAACCAGGCTGAATTTTTAATTTATCCAGTTTTAGGGGATGAGCTTTGAACAAACCTCTTTTAAGGGAGGCGCAAAAATTCTTTCCACGTTAATATGCAAATGAAAAGGAAACAATTTTTTTTCATGAACCGTGGTATCCCTTTGAAGTGCAGAAAATACAATTCTTTCTTGACGGAAAGAGAAAGAGGGAGAGAGGTAGAGCGATAGAGACAGACATAGAGAGAGAGAGAGAGAGAGAGAGAGAGAGAGAGAGAGAGAGAGAGACGATTCAAAATTGGGTTAAAACAAGATCGATAGCGAGCTGAGGGAAACGCGTATTAACATCGCCGGCGCGTAACGTTTTAGCCGCTAAATGTTATGCGCGCGTGTAATTAATGCAACGTAGTTCGCGTTTACTTCGGCGAGGATGCCATAGCGTTCCTGAAGTATTAATAGTCTGGCAATATTAACGTAACCTTCAATAAACCAATCAAAAGGGCCGAAGGATACGTAATATAGTTCCTCCCTTACAAAGGGGGTGTTAAATAATAATTTCGTTCGTCGAGTCTAACGAAAAATTTCATGGCTACAATCGTGCTCTTTGATAAATTAATTTTCAAACTGAAAATGGTTCGAGTGCAAAGGTGCAAACACTAGAACTACCGAACAATAAATTCAACGATATACATTGCTCTGTAACAATAACGAGACTGCATCTATTAAAATTTCATACAATACTTATTGTAAGGTATACTTCGTTAACACTTTGACTGCCATGTCACCCGTATATGGGTGACAGAATTATTTGGCCAAGTTTAAAAATAAATTCGTACATTAATATATTTGTTGCACTAAATTTAGCTGAGATCTGAAGAATAGAAGAAGGTTGAAGGATAACTGTGTCATTGATTTTAAGTTTTCAATTGTAGCTTCGTTAAATAAATTACTTTGATTGTGTGGAATTTTTGAGGTCGTCAGTTGGGCAGTTTAAGTGTTAAAGAAGTACATCCGAAAATTTCTAATGAAAATATTTTTATTATTTCAACAGTTGCGAAAGAAAAAACTAGAGACCAGTCAAGATGACTGGTTTAGGTAGTTCTAGTGTTAATATTTCGCTGGGAAAAAATCAACGGGATCAAGCGACGAGCCTCGATACGGAGGCCACCATTTTTACAGCGAGCTGTATAACAGCCGTCTCGAGTGTCGAACCCTCGCCGACCTCTCTTTCTCCCTCCATCTCGGTTTTCGTTCTCTATCTCTCTTTCTTTCTCACTCATTTCGCCTCGGATAATTTGAATTAAGTTGGAAGAACTCTACTTCAGCCGGGGTAGCTCATCCTGTGTGTACCCGCCTCTTTTATGGTTGTAACTGTGACGAGAGAATTTTTCTAGGAGATTTTCGTGAGTGCGCCCCCACCCCATTTAATAGGGTGTTTTCGGACAATTCTGCCGGAGGTGGAAAATTTATGGG
Organism: Agapostemon virescens; assembly: GCA_028453745.1. Lineage (NCBI taxonomy): Eukaryota > Metazoa > Arthropoda > Insecta > Hymenoptera > Halictidae > Agapostemon > Agapostemon virescens. The sequence continues at coordinate 16,690,411 of CM052098.1, forward strand.
TTTTTACTAGCAGAAGGAATTTTTGTGACATCGATCGTGTCGGTGGGGTGGTTTCCGGGAATCATTGCGCTTTATTCAATTATTTTAGAATCGTCTACATGTCTCGCATAATGGACGTGTTCGGATTATGAATTTAATTCGAACGTATGAGTTCAAGCGTTCCTATAGGATCGGTCGTAACCAGACGCCATACAAAGTAGCAGACCGTAATTGAATAAAATTTTTGTATAATAATTTTGTACGACTTGTTTCTATTGTACGACTAACTTATACAATTAAATCGTCGCTACAGAATTTAAGGGACTGACTGTATCAAGTTTACGCAACATTATAAATAATTTCTATAATATTAAAATGTAATCACAGTATCTAGATGGATTTAACTGAAACAGATAATGAAAAATTTGGTAAGCAAGCTTTTTGCTTGTGCACAGTTTTTAAACTTTTCGTTTAAACTCAATAATATAGTAAAATATAGTATAAATATATTTTAATACGTTTTTAATTAAAATATATAAATTAATAATAATAATATAAATTTTATAGTAAATATATAATATAGTAAAATAAAAAGTGACGTGTTAATTAGCTTGATTTCTCTTTAACAAACAGAGGTCGAGTCTAATTACGAATGTTACGCGTTTCTTTCCAGACGCAATGAAATGTAATTCTTTTCTGATGAACAATTACTCACAATTATTACCGACAATATTTTCTTTCATTCTTCCGTGACGTTTCTAAGAATGAACACATCTCAGTGACTGTAGCCATAAATAAAATGGCACCGGTAAGCGTTTAAAGACATAAATCAAGAAAACGTGTAAATTTAAGACGGTCGAACATTAAATTGCTTCTTCCAACCCCGAAAATAATCCATTTCCACCGAGCCCCGACATCCAGCAGCCACATTTCAGCCTTGAAGAACCATTTGAAAAGACTCTCCTGCATAAGAGGTCTCGGCCCCTTACGAGGGAAACATCCCGTAGCCTCGAACAACTCAATTTTCATCGCGACCAAACGGACGCGTCGTTTCATTCGACGGGAACAGCGTTGTCCCGTGTGATTAAGTTTCTCGCCGGAAGTGTGCTCGACCCTTTAACAGAGAGAGCGCCCTGTGAAAGATGGCCGTTGGTCGAATCGGCTTCGATTCACGAACGATGAAAAATAAACAGAGCCCTCCCCCCCTTTTCTTCTGGATTTTAATTAAGCCCTCCCTCTCACCCCCTCCGAAATAAAAAGAGAAGAAAAACGTGGACGGTTACAATGGCGTCGCGACGTCCCGACGATAGAACTCTCCTGGAGATAGAAAGATCCACCGGAAGCTGCCCCGACGCCGAGTAATTATCTAATCGACCTCTTCCGCGTACAATATCGCCCGGTTTCTTTCGTCGGTTCTCCGGTTTCACCGCAAACTTCCAACGAGAAGAAAGAAGCCGACGGTCGCATGGACCGGAATCAGCTAACCGAAGCGAATCAAAATGTTAATTACAAGATCCACTGTCGTCCGGCTCGCCTATGACACCGGCTTTCATCTCGCCGTCGTCGTTTCGCCTGATAAATCTCGATCTTCGGTTCTTCGCACTGTCGCCAGCCGTTTAACCCTTTTACTTGCAAGCCATGCGAATAAACTACGCGAAACAGCTTCGTTCGCGTGCCACCGCGAATCATTAATTATTCTAAACGCGTTTGCCGTGGCGGGACTCGCATGATCGCCTCCGGTAACACTCGGAATCTCGTACGAGACGTTCATTTAACTACGCGTATCTTTGATCTAGAACCTAACACCGTACATCGCGTTTCCTCAAACCGAATCGTTGACTCGTTCGCGTCGCGCGATACACCAATAAAACAGCAAACGAAAAGGATCCTCGTGTTTTTCAAAAAAATTCTCCGGTTGTGCAACGCAACGCTAAAAATTCGCTGTGGCAGCGAACGCGTGAGCGAGAAATTTGCAAATTCAACGTAACATATCGAAAAATCCTTTCAGCCCCGTTGGTGCATCGTTAAAGACTACGACGCATTGAAATTGGAAGAAAATTCAAAACCTGCGCCTAGAGAAATATCCGATTTCGCGTGGAATGACCGAACGGTAAATTGCAACAGAGAAATAAAGAGAGAAAGAGAAAGAGAGGTCGGCGAGGGTTCGACACTCGAGACGGCCGACTATACAACCCGCTGTACAGCTGGCGGGGGGCTCCATATCAAGGCGCATCGCGGGCTCCGCCGATTTTTTAGGGGCTGCGTGTAATCAGCAAAATCCCGAGCGGTGAATCAATACCGTGCACACAGTCTACCCTCCAACTCTTCCCTGGCAGAGCCGGCAACCGCCTCCCCCGCGCCCTGTCCCGTTCTATGTTCCAGCGTCCTTTCGATTTCCGAAACTTCCGGCACATCGTCTTCGAGGCGTTATTACCAGCCGCCAGCCGGAGGCATTTTCATTTCCTAGCCCCCGAATTTTCCATTTTCGTCGGTTAGAGAAGACTCTCCCGGCCTCGTTCCACGTCCCGTGGATCCAACAGCGAAACCCCGTCCGCCTAGGGTTGCAAAAGAGCCCAGGAACGGGGTGCAGAAGGGAGCCAAAGGGTGGCCGGGAGAGTAGAGGCGCAGGGAGGATAAGCCCAGAGTCCTTGCACCGATATCCAAGTCAAAACCGGTCCGAGGGATGGCCTAGCCTTTCGAGAACTCCCAGTTTCCAACATCCCCCCCAAACCTCCATCCCCTTTTTCCGTGCCTTTTCCCGGGGATACGGCCGGCTGGATTTTCACCGGGTCCTGCACGATGGACAGATACAGGATATAGTCAGACCGGTTAACAGCGGTATGGAGATCCTGCAGGATTATCGGTTGTTACGGGGGTGAGGAAAACCAGCCAGGATATAGTATTTGTTAATGTTTCCTCGCCGAGTACCTTCCACCGTGTAAGTGGCTTTTCCTCAGCTTTTCTATGGGGAAACGAGCTCTTCTCCGCTCTGTATCGGAGATACTCCAGACTTCCTTTCTCTTGAGAAGTTTTAGCGAGCGTTCGCCTGCCCCTGAAGGCGCCTCGACTTCGCTCGCGAACACTCGTACCGTGTAAATCGTACTTGAATTTGCTGTATTAATTTTCGTTCCGATTCTGAACAGTTTGCAGTTCGAGGCAGTTGGCTAGTTTATTGACCTTCGAATGTATCGTACAGGCTAATCTTTCGAACAATCTTCTCCCGTTTGCGCAAGAAACGCTCGGTTGTCTAAATATTTGCAACGAAAGTTGAGGAAACAAAGATTTCAAGTGATCAGGAAATTTAATGTAGCAGAGAGTCGATCGGAGAGGGGAATTGTATTATTGCTGTTCGCTGAGAAGTTGTTCTGTCAATTTGATCTGTCGCGTTTATTGAGGTATAACTCGTATTCATTTTCGAAAGCACGGTTGGAATGCTTAGCATTCGAGTGGCGATTCTGAGGCGCCACGAAAAATTGCTATACTATTATTAAAACAATTTTTAAATCGCCACATTTGCAGTTGAGAAGTCGAGAAAAATTTTAACGTCCTAAGCACAAGTAATAATAATTCATTTTATATGTACGAAAGGAAATAAATTATGTACAACGCAGTTATTATAGGTAAAAATATTGTTTCGATTTTCAGGTGGAATTGCTTCCAGTGCAAAAGGTTGAAAGCTCGAATTTATTCTCTAAGCAACAAGAGCAATAAAATACATAGCTTGCTGTGTACAATTTTGTTAGTTGAATACAATTTTATGAAAGTTTATCTCACAATTATCTTAGAACTATTTCCATATATTATACTTAATTTGGCCAGTCCTAATTCTACATTTATAAACTAGAAACGTTTATGAGAAGACGTTTGGAGCAGACATAAATAAAAAATAATTTTTACAGAGCCCACGGTTAGTTATTGTTCGAAGACTTTTCGGAAGACGGTACATCCAACGAGGAGAACGGGCTTTCTGAAAAATTCTCTATTCAAAGAGAATAATAACAGTCACCCCTTCATAATGTATACATTATTAAAATCCCTGCTTCAAGAACAATATCCATCAACCAAAGACTTAGAGAACTAACTTCCCCAAGAGTTCAAACAACTTAACTTCGCAGGAACTTTTAATGCAGCCACTTAACCGCAAAAACATCCCACTTCCAAGTAAAGGATCCTGTATACATGTTCGCATTTTGAGACATAAACCACCCCCCCCCCGCCCGAGTATTAAAAATTAGCTTCCTCGTAGCGGAGCGGCTGTGGAGCTAATTAATAACAAAACTGCAAATTCTTGCTCGTAAAAAACTTCTAACGCTGTTTTTATCAAACGCGATCTCCCGTGGCTGGATATTGCGAATGAAAAGGCTTGTTTCTACTTTTTTTTAATCGCATTAGAACTGACAAAACGCAATTAACACTTTAACTGCCAGACCAACAGCCTCAACAATTCCACAAAATCAAAGTAATTCATTTCATGCAGCAACAATTGAAAACCTAAAATGTCTGACACATAGTTATCCTTCGACCTTCTCGTTGTCTTCGGATATAAACTAAATAGAGTGCAACGAATATATTAGCATAAAAATTTATTTTTAAACATAGACAAATAATTCTGTCACCCATGTGGGTGACATGGCAGTCAAAGTGTTAAACGCGAAATCGATATTTATTGCAATTTCCATTTCGTCTGCGTCCATTTATTATTTTTGAAATTCGCTTTGTCCAAAATTGTGACCATTTTATCAAATCCCTAATTTTCTAGTAGACAGTTAAAGTCATTGACCTCCAAGAAGCAAAAATACGACTGATTGGTACCACGGTAAAGGAACATTTTTTAAAATGTGCACGAGTAACCTACAACCATCGACAATTTACATAAAAATAATAAAAATTCATTGTATCTGACATTCTACAAAAAGATTAATAATTTCAATTTTCAATGTGAACGCTCATCGCCCGTTTTCCACAACGATTTACGTAAATCCAACCACACCTCCGCAAGATCGTCGAAAGCATACGTCTCGCTTAACACTTTGACCACCAAACTAGCAGCCACAAAATTTCTACAAAATCGAAATCAGTTATTGACTGAAATAAAAATTGAAAAAATAAAATGTATGCCGTCAAGTGCTCTCTCTCTCTACCTTCCTGCACTGTCTGTATAATCATTAACTTTGGTACAAACGAATATATTAAATTAAAAATTTATTTCGTAACCGTACAAATAATTCTGTCACCCAAATATGGGTGACATGGCAGTCAAAGTGTTAAGGGGGGAATACACTTTAGAGCGCCTAAAAAATAGTGATTTTTAGGAATTTCTTTCTCAATAACTACAAAGCGAATCGTTCTCAAACTTTCATGATATTATGTTCTATATTTAAACAATACAAAAAATTTTCTATTTTAATGATTAAATATTTATAAATTTTCACAGCTCCGCGCCACGCCCATCGTCAGTTCGTGTACATGCTAGAGCCTCTAATTTTCATCTGAAACAGAAAAACAAAAGTTTTTTTTAATCCTTATAAAATTATCTCGTCGATGAACTAAAAAAATTCCAACAAAAAGTACAAAAATGCAAAAATTTTTAGCATTATTGGAAAAGTTACGATTTTTCGCTAAAAATTTCGACTTTATAATGTAAATTGAAAGGAAAAAATGCAACTATTTAGGAAATTTTTTAGTTTATCGACGACATTTTATCATTACCTAACGAAAAATCGCCTTAGGAGCTCAATTAGTCCAATAGATCATTCTGTATCGTGTACACAAGATTCAGAAATATGATATTGGGAAAAACGCGTTTAAAGTTTTTCGACTGTTAGAGTAGTAGTCATTGAACACTTACTTCTGGAGGAAACTGATCCGCTATACCAGGGCCATATAGTAATCCGTCTGTGGCTTCAAAAAATTCATTTTACTCCATTTGGTGCATCCTACGAGAAATTCGTGCATCTTTTGTGCTGCTTCGTCTGCTGATATTAATATTTAATATATTCATTATTTTTAATATAGCTGAGTAGCCCTCGTTAAAAATGGCAGCCGCAATAAAGGCGGAGGTTTCGATAATTTTTGCTCTGGAATTTGGATGTTTTGGATTTAGGCGCCAAACCGTTGAATTGAAACTTTCATTGCAATTCTGTGTGTGTCCATCTAGACACCTGGTTAATAAATCCTCCTTTGAAAGTTCTTCATATATCAGTTTTAAATGTTTAAGGATATTTGGGTGAAGTGGACTAGGATGATTAAAATTATCTAATTCACCTTTCACTTCAGCTTTGCGGCACTTGCACCTGACGCTTACCTGTTCGGCTAACTATATCTCCCAAAATACATAAAATTTTGCTCCGTAACTTTATACACGTATTCTAGACACATACTGGAATCAATTTCAAACAAGAAAAAACATCGAAAATTTTCATCTTATAAAGTGTATTCCCCCTTTAAGAAATCCTAAGAAAGTGTCACCCGGCGTCCGAAAAGTGAAAGATCCCGGCGCCCGGAGAGCAGGAGAACTTTCTCAAATCCTAAAAACACGAGATAAAGAAGCGGGTGCCAGTGATTCGCAACCTGTAAATTGTGCCATTTACTCGGCGCCCTCGCAATTTCGTTTGAAATCCGGAAACTGGAAGGTGGAAGGACGTTCTGAAACGGCCGGCGTGAAAAGAGATCTCTTAATCAAAAAGCGATTTCATTTTCCGCGGTCGGACGTTTCATTTTTCATTTGCGAAATCCGATTCGGTGGTTCGCGTTTGCGCCATCGTCGCCGTTACTATGGCGAGACGGGTCATTCATGGGGTAGCGCTCTTACGAGAGAAAGAGGTACCCGCGAAATCCTCTCCGTTCGGTCGCCGCTCCGCAAAGGGGTACGGATCTTGGTTTGCGAACGTCTGCGATCCGCGAATTTAATAACTCGAGTTCGCCGTCAGATGAAGTTGAACTCGTGGGTTCGCCGAGTGGAACATATGTAAGACTGCCGAGTAGGAATTTCTACGTGGTATAGAGGAGGAGTTATACTACGGCCTCTATGCGTCCGAATATACGTATGCGCGGATGTACACGTGTGTTGGTAGCCGTGGAACCGGTGGTTGAACTTATTCCAAAGTGCTGGGCTCGGTCGTTCGTAGTTCGGCCGGATGAAGTACGAGTATCCGAGTTGCAAAACTCGTTACGTATAAATAAAAAGAGCTCGCCTGCGGAGGAGGACTTATTTGTTCGTGATAGACCCGGCTGCGTGCCCCGGCGAGGATAAATACGGCGAAACGAAAGAGAACGAATTGGAAGTTCGGTATTTGAATATGTAATGCAAACTACCAGCCGAAGTGGCCTCTCTCTCTCTCTCTTCTCTTCTTTTACTTTCGGTCGCTTAATGTCGTATTCGCCTGATAACTCTCGCAACGTTTTATTCTTCACCTTCGACATTTATGATCGAGAATTTTCAGGTCGGCTTTATTATGCGATATTGCTTCTTGACCTTACCGTTTCTTTCTGTTCGACGTATTCTTGTAACCTCTGCAACCTCGCCCATGAACACTACCTCCAATTAATTGCATTGTTCCAATCGTAACAACTCTGTCTGCAACCATTTCATTCAATTCGGTCTTTCAATCCGTTCCTTTCCAATCGTCTCACCGGTGTTATCGATCTATCCTTCATCGTCGCCGTTTCTGTTAATTACATTCTTGTAATTATTATTGCTTTGTCTATAATCGTTTCTTTCTAGTCATTCGGTTGATAATTTCTTGACATTGCTTTCTATTCATCTCACTGTTCTGATCAATCTAAACTAGCGTGTAAACACTCGTTTCAATTCATTCAAGATTTTTAATCGTTATTAGACCGTCTATAACCATTTATTTTAATTAATTTATTCTCTGCTGTCGTTAGAACCTTGTCTGTAACCAGTTCTTTTCAGTTCATTCAATTCTTTTACTCATTATAACTTGTCTCCATTCACTTCTTTCGATTCATTCATTCCTTGTAATCATTATGACCTTGTTTGTGACTACGTGTTTAACACTTTGACTGCCATGTCACCCATATATGGCTGACAGAATTATTTGGCCAAATTTAAAAATAAATTTGTACATTAATATATTCGTTGCACTAACTTTAGTTGAGATCTGGAGCATAGAAGAGCATAGTTGAAGGATAACATTGTGCCATACATTTTAAGTTTTCAATTGTTGCTTCGTTAAATAAATTACTTTGATTTTGTGGAAGTTTTGAGGTCGTTAGTTGGACAGTTAAAGTGTTAAATTCATTAAATTTTTGCAATCATTATGACCTTGTCTGTAAACATTTCTGTTAATTCATTCATTGCTTGTGATCATTATAATCTTGTCTGTAACCAATTCCTTCAATTTATTAAATTCTTGCAATAATTATAACTTTGTCTGTAAACATTCCTGTTAATTCATTCATTCTTTCTAATCATTATAACCTTTTCTGTAACCATTTGTTTGAATTCATTAAATTTTTGCAATCATTATGACCTTGTCTGTAAACATTTCTTTTAACTCATTCATTCTTTGTAATTATTATAACCTTGTCTGTGACCACTTGTTTAAATTTATTAAATTTTTTAAATCATTATGACCTTGTCATGTAACCATTTATTTCCATTCATTCTACTGCTGTAGCCATGGCAACCTCGTTTACAACAATTTCTTTCAATTCATTGTATCGTTGTAACGTCGCTTTAACCTGTCTCGTACAACTTCTATCACTTCCTTGCATCGTTTTAATCGCTATAATCTTGTCTAAAAATAATTCCTTTCAATTCATTCCTGACTTATTACTAGTCTGCGCATCTTTATGCAAAATAAAACATTTCTGCTCAAATCTCCATGAACTGGAGTGAAATTAACGATTATTTTCTTTTATAATACGTTTATAAACGCAGTATAAACGCAGTATAAATTGTTAAATCATACGAACACGTCTGCTATTTCTATTCCTCACAAACGCGTCAAATCCGCGGACTACTCGATACGCTTTAACCCTTAGCACTCCAATGGCTCCTCTGAGGGGACATTAAAAATTAGCAGAATATTATTCAAACCAATTTTTACATTGCAATGTTTGTATTTAAGAAGCTAGTAAAAATTGAAATGTTGCTCGTACAATTAATAGTAACGAATTTGATATGCACGAAAGGAAACGACCACGTACAATAGAATTATTGGAGGACAGAAAAATGTCTCGAGTTAGGAATTAAAATTGCTTGGAGTGCAAAGGGTTAAGATGGCGCAATCAAACTCAACGTCGATCTAAACCAACAATCCTCTACGCTAATCAAATACAACGTTACCAGAGAAAAATAAAACGATTTTCAATAAAAAGAAAGCAAACCGGACGTAGCATGGGAAAACAATAGCAAATCGTTAGGCAAACGTTTGCAGCGGTTCGCCGAAAAGCGGTCGAACGGGAATCGGGCTGGTGCGAAAAGAGCGCGGACGGAGTCGCGCGGTTCGTTTTCGCGATAATAAAATCCGAAGTTTCAACGAAGTAATCAAGAGCCGAGATAAAAGCTCGTGTAATTGCCCACCTGTAAAAATATTACTGCCGGTAGGAAAGACCGTTACGAACGGTGTTACGTTCTGATGGCGGCTTGACTCGGCTCGGCCGTGCGCGAGCACGAAAGCCGTATAAATACAAACATGCATAAATGCATAAGGCTGCAGATTGCTTCGAATATATCGATGCGTCGCTGCATTCTAGCCTGGCATAATTCTTGCGCGTGTCACCGGGGTGGCAAAGCGCTTTGTCGTGCCTGACAATCGGATACTCTTGTTTTATCCCGTATGAAGCGCACGCCGCGAAATATCGTGCCGTTTCAAACGTGACGAAATTCTTTCATATAGTTTTTATACTCCATACTGTCGCTCGTGAGTACGAACGTGTCGCGCACATTTCTTTTTTTTTTTTCATCGGTTAATCGACCGCTTCGATCATTCAAATCCGCCGTTTATGGTGACCAACCATCGACAAATCTTCGTCAACCTCGAAACTTCGCCCGACATTTATTTAATTATTTAGTTTCAACCTCCGCCTGCGGCGTTGAGTCTATTTTCACCCAGAGCATCGAAATCGTCGTTTATTTTTTAAACATTAAACCTGCCACAGTGGGGCGAATGACCCCTTGCAGATTTTCTATTTCAAAGTGAACATTTATCGTGTACAAATACTATTTTTCGAGATTTCTTTACTTTTTACTGTTAGCGTCGGGCTGAGCAACAATTTCGGTAAAACATTTTCGTTTTCATTGTTTCAGTAAATTTTAACCAACGCTCCGGTAACTCAGACTATGGAAATCGTAGTTTATTTATTCAACACTGAACTTGTCATAGTAGGTTGAATAACCATTTGCAGATTTTCTATTTCAAAGCGAGCATTTATCGTGTACAAATACTATTTTTCGAGATTTCTTTACTTTTTACTGTTAGCGTCGGGCTGAGCAACAATTTCGGTAAAACATTTTCGTTTTCATTGTTTCAGTAAATCTTGACCAACGTTCCAGTAACTCACAGTATCGAAATTGTCATTTATTTATTTAACACTGAACTTGCCATAGTACGTTGAATAACCATTTGCAGATTTTCTATTTCAAAGCGAGCATTTATCGTGTAC
>CM052098.1:16701031-16714139 GCA_028453745.1 Agapostemon virescens
GAACACTATTCTTCGAAATTCCTTTATTTTTTACCGTCAGCATCGGGAAGAGCAACGACTTTGGCAAAACATTTTCGTTTTCATTGTTTCAGTAAATTTTGACCAACGCTGCGGTAACTCGTCGTAAAATCGTGCCAAATCCAAATCGAGGCTGTTTAATCTAGAATTCTCGCGAGCCTTTAGCAACTTCACCGCGATCCGCCGTCCGTGGGTTTCAAACCACTGTGTTGAAATAAATTTTTTCACTTCGTACAACTCAGTAACTGCATTCAGTATTATTATGTTACACATAATGCCGGGGGATGTTCCGTGGCGTCGTACGAACGGCGTTCTATCGCGAGATAAAAACTTTGTCGCGTGCGTACTCGTCTATGGCAATCCTACAAACGACATTGCTTCGTGGAGTATCTTCGTCGGTGATAACAAAACAGTTAATAAATATTATATAGATTTTAATAAAGATGCTGGCTAAAGAAGACGAGGTGGCGCGTTCAATTTAAAGGATGCTATCCTAAAATCGTGGCCCGATTTAATAAATTACTGTGCCTGCAACAAACAACGACGTTTATAATCCATTCATTCTATAAAACGATGGCGATGGTATGCTTCGGCGAGTGTTGCACTATTCTAACATTATTTATGTAACGTTTCACGTCGACAGGTCGCATTTAGTATCATTTGGAAGATGGTGGTGTAGGTCACGATAATTATTTATTTGTGTATTGGCCGCGGAGAGACAGTTCTTTGGCCGCTTTGTCAGCGGTTCTCCGTTTGCCAGGAATTCCGTTTTATTCTTACGGCTTTTTTTCCTCTTCCCCCTCTCTCTATCTATCTATCTGCGTGTGTGTGTGTGTGTGTGTGTGTGTGTGTTATAGCAAATAGATTTAGTAATGCAACCTTAGTATTTTGCGGTCAAGGATTGGTCAAGCCCTCCGCGGAGCCGATGGTGATCTAATTTTCGACGATGTTCGCCCGCGGATTCGGATATACAAGCGGTGTCTAAATAAAGACGTATCCTCCGACGTCAGTCGAAGTGTCATTTAGAAACGGTATTGCGAGCGTCAAAGCTGTTTTCACCGGAGGGAGGATCCTTGCGATTTCAGGTGACACCGACGCCTCCCCGTCACTCTTACCCGACGATCGTGCATTTAAATATCTTGCTCCCGATGCGATTTTCAGATGCCATAATTTAATTGGCTCGCCTCTAAGCGAGAGTGGAAGTCGCGGGTGACTCTCGTTGCAATTCGAGAGAATATTTAACTTCGTTCCTGCGGATAATCCGATTCTCCATTTATTATATCGCGTTCGTCGCTCGAAAACGACGCCGAAACAATTACCGTTTACAGAAATGTCAGCCGTCGAGCGAAACGGCTCTTGCTACCTTCAATTAAACCGTGGAAATTCCCTCATTGGATAAATAAACTCGCGACAACTATAAATAACCGGTCTCGCGAATATTGTGAGAAGAAGCCGATATAGTCAGCCCTTCGTTGCAGTATTCATCGAAACTTGATTAAATAGTTTCTTAGGTGATTCTAGCGCGATGTAGAATTTATTTTCTAGTTCTAATGGCGATATAAAAATTTGTTAACTTCGGAACTACAAGATCTTGTAATCATCGGTTTTACTAATTAGATTATATTAGAATCGAATTATATCGTTCCAGTAAGACGTAGCTGTGATTTTATCATACTGGTCCTTATTTGAACGATTAGAAATGAGAGGGAGATTTAGAAATTAGTTTTCATTTGCTTGGTTAATGCTTTGGGACGTGCCTTTCGACAGCCAATGCGACAATAATGATAAATATTCTGTTTTGTTAAGGTACTGCGATTTGATCATGTCGATCCTTAATTTTGACGATTAGAAATTCGAGGGAGTTTTAGGAGTTATTTCGGTTACTTTAGTTAACGCTTTGGGACGTGCCTTTCGACGTCCAATGCGATAATAATTATAAATATTCTGTTTTGTTAAGGTACTGCGATTTGATCATGTCGATCCTTAATTTGGACGATAGAAATGCGAAGGAGTTTTAGGAATTATTTCGATTATTTTGGCTAACCCTTTGGGACGTGTCGATCCTGAATTAAAAAATTATCAAAATTAAAATTTTTAAATTATTTAAAAATTATTTTCTGTTTCTACACAACTGTAAAACACCAGATTGGTTAGTATGTACTTGTCGCCAACAAATTGTATTTCATTGATCATTTTTTAATTGAAGAAAATTCATCTCGAAGTGTCGAATTCTTGAACTATTATGGAAATGGTTGAAATATTATTGCAAAAATGTCTGTATAATTATTTTTGAACATGTGATGATTAACACGAAAATTCCTCGCAGAAGGAACGTGGAAAATGAAGACACTTTAAGTTACATCTTGAACTGTAGCATGTACTGTTAACGAAGAATATTTACAAGAAAATATGCCATCGTCAAACGATGGACGCGCCTTCTTCTCTCGCGAGACTATCTTTCGACGGTGTAAACACGACAACGCTAGCCGATGCTAATTATCGTTGCGAGCCGCGTAACAGGAAGAACAACAGGTATTAATTTCACTTTAATTGCTGATTTTAACGAGGAGAACACTGTTATTCGAAATGCCGTTTGTATAAACGGGATAATAGAAATTTTGAATAATCACTTTTCTTCGGTCGTGTGATAGTGATCATGACCTATTACATCACGACCGCGCGTGATATTGTTAACAATTTTATTTAACTCGCTCCTTTTTTTATCAGTACAATAACAGATTATGCTTGGAATAGATTTTCACAAGTGTTACAAAACGTGATTTATTTTTTACGTACTCGTATTACCTGAAAGAATATATTTTTAAAATTCGAATAGACAGGTTTTCATTATTTTTACGATTTCATATAAAATTTTCCATGTATTCGTATTACCTGAAAAAATATATTTTAACGATTCAAATAAATACTATTCGTATTACTTGAAAGAATATATTGTAAAAATTCAAATAGACAGCTTTTCGTTATTTTAACGAATTCATATAAAATTTTTCATGTATTCGCATTACCTGAAAGGGTGTATTTTAACGATTCTAATAGACACTATTCGTATTACCTGAAAGGATATATTGTAAAAATTCGAATAGACAGCTTTTCGTTATTTTAACGAATTCGTATAAAAGTTTCCATGTACTCGTATTACGTGAAAGAATGTATTTTAACGATTCAAACAAATACTATTCGTATTACCTGAAAGAATATATTTTAAAGGTTCGAATAAACAGGTTTTCGTTACTTTAACGAGTTCATGTAAAATAGTGGCTTTTAATATTCCGTGAACCCAGTGTCGAGAAACGTGAGAGACGTCAAGATCGATTTTGAGGCGAGACATGGTAAGCGAGCTCAAAGATGTTCACAAGTTGCCTTTTGTCAGCGATTACCACGGTGGAATTCGAAGCGAGATGCAAACCTGCGACGTTTATTTGCCAACGGGTCTACAACCGTTCGGAACTCAATTTCCACAGGGCGTCACTATACTTACGTATCGAAACCGTGGACCCGACGTATGCATATGCATACGAGCCAGCGAATGCGCGTCAGAGCGAGATCACAGAGGTGGCGCGTACACGAACTCGGAACTCCGCGATCGCGCATTGTCTCTGCAACTCGAGACGATGTTCGATAAGAGAAATTCGAACCCGGGTACACGCATCTAATTTTAATGGAAATTCGTTCCATGCTTCTTCCTGCACGGCACAGCTCATTTGTATGCACAGCTCACGTCAACTTTGATACCGTTCATTGCACCGATACATATTTTCTGCAAATAGAAAATATTTCCAGGCGTTGATTTATATACAACAGCTTGCAGAAAGCTTATACAACTTTTAAATTTGAATCTTTCAATTGTATTGTCGAATAATGTTTTTTTTTTTTCATTTTTATCTTTGTATTGGATAAAGTTGAAAAATAACGTAAAGAATTTTCGACTTTTGTGTAATCGTAGAACTATGACCTTTTGAATTTATCCAGTTTCAGATGCAACTTAGCTTGTTGAATTTTTAAATTTCAATCTTTGAATTGTAATGTCGAGTAAAGGGTACAGTTTTTTAATTTTTGTCTTTCAATTGGATAAAGTTGACAAATAATGTAAAGAATCTTTGATATTTGTGGAATTGTAGAATCGCGACCCTTTGAATTTGACCACTTTTAAATGCCACACAACTCATCAAATTGCTAAATTGAAATCTCTGAATTGTAATGTCAAATAAAGGGTACAGATTTTTAATTTTTGTCGTTGAATTAGATAAAGTTGAAAACCAATGAAAAGAATCTTTGACATTTGTTTAATCCTAGAATTGCGTCCCTTTGAATTTGATCACTTTGAAATGCAACATAGCTCATTAATCATTAAATTTGAGTATTTTAATTTAACTGAACTGTAACTCTAAAAACAGCACAAATCATTTAAATTTCGAAATTTTGTAGAATCTTGAAATTCTAACCTTCGATTTTGATCGATTTACAAGATGAAACATCTCGTGCAATTTTTAACTGTAAATCTTTCATCTGGATAGTTTCGAAATACGAAACAACTTGTATAATCTTAGATTTGATCGAATCGAAAATATCCACGGAATGAAATAAAATTGTTGGACGAAAAGATTCTTATTTATTGCATAAACAGAGTGTGCGATATTTACGAAAGAATGGAGGTGTCATGGATGACTGTTCGTTGGGAAATTGTACGAGTAATGTGGTAGAGGGATATCGTCGTAATAAATATCTCGGGGTGAATAAAAATCTATCGCGATTACTTAACAACGAGTGACACGGATCCTGCTAAACGATCAGTCGTAACGCAGCAATATCAATACTCGACGTGCCAAAGCTGTTGAATCCATCATGTTCAGGCAATAGATTTCATCCAATTATAGATCCGCTCGTAAATAGACTGGTTTTACAAAAAGAAGCCGGATAATCTACGATACTGGATTTCCATTCGAATGAACAAAATCCCACGGATCGATCTTATCGCGAGCGTAAATCATTGATTCCATTATTTCGAGAAATCGAGTGCAAATTGCGTCGCCAAATAAAAATATCATAACCTTAAAAAAAAAAATACATATATTCGTTTCTCAACTAACTTATTTTTTCATAATTTTCAATCGATCTTCACTGTGCCTATCTTTTATAACACTCTTATTTCGTTCTTTCATCTTCTAATTAAATACAAAATATTAAGCATTCATTAAGTTCTTTACCATTCCTTGCGTTAGTATATCTTTCTATTTTCGATTAAAATATGTTTTCGAATGATTCGTACAATCAATGGACACAATAATCATTCTGCGTCAGTAGGAAGTGGCAGCCGTTTAGAAATTTCTTTCTTACTCTGAAGAGGAAATATATGTTTTGAAATTTTGTTTGATTTGAAAAATTAATTAATGAAATAAAAACGTTCTGCGTCAGTGGGAAACGACGGCCACTTAGAAATTTCTTTGTCGACTCTATTTTTCAACCCTCTCGCCTGTATTTGACGAGTATACTCGTAATACGAAATAAAACAATTACCGTTTGCTAAATCGATTAAAATTTGGTGGAAATTGAAACATGCGCATACATTGCAGAAATTGTGTAAATAATCGCTTGGAAACAAAGTGCACATAGTGAGGTCGATATAACATCAGCTAATACGTAAAAGATCATCAAGCATTTAATAATTGCAATAAATTGAAAATAATATATACATATTAATAAAATATAAATTAAATACACGTATTAACACCAGGTTTACGAGAGACGTCAAAATTCAAACATTTTTAATTTACAATTGCTGTGATTGTAAAGATGCATCTCTAATAGTCACATTCTTGTTATTTATATAAACTAATGTAAATTCGTCGCTTTTACCGTCCCCCAAATCGAGTGTAAAATTTCCGAAAGTCGTTTTTCGAATTACACGCTCGAAAATGTTACAAAAGCGCTTCGTCGAAGTCGGCTTTGGAAAATGGACTTGTCCGAAGGACGCCAGCGATTAGACATTCATCCAATCCCGGTATCCTCCGTTTCATTACCAGAAACAGTCGCTGCCATGGGAAGATTTCCATTAACCCCGGCAAAACGTTGACTGCGAGGCTGGAAGCTCAGAATTTTCGGTGGTATTCTGTTTCCGGATGCCGGGGCTCTTGCACGCTCGCTCTTGCTCTTCACCCGGGCCGCCGACCTATAAATCACCTAATTCTCATCCCCCATTATGGTTAATCTCCGCATATACTCTGTCTTCCCGTGTCTGACTTTGGATTTCCATTCCGGGTCCGCCGCTTCATCCGCTTCATCTCCTGATGATTCTCGAATCAATGTCAAATCGCGATTTATGGAGACACCGGCAACCGTGCGGAATGTAACACTGCGACGCCGGGGTTGTAAACGTCACAGCGGCTTCAAATTGTCTCTCGTGATCGCCTAAAATTGGACCAGTCACCGCATAAAAGCTATTTTTGATATTCCGCCTGCCAAGCTTGCAACTGCAACCTTTTGTTGCGAACGAACGCTAAAAAGACACAGTCGACACGCCTAGAGGGCGGATCTACATGCAATTACAACATGTAGGAAATTCAGAGAAAGAAAACGAATAAATGACAAAATTGATAACACTCTTGTCTCGTTTTAAATTAAAGCGATTCCAATAGGCGAAAGAAATCCTTTCCTCGGCCTGGGTTTTATGCAACAGTATTATTTCCAAGTATCTGTCTAAGGATTCAATAAAAATCCGCAAAAAAATACTAGTAGGTGTTTAGTTTAAGTCGAAGAAGTTTTGCATTCGCCATCTTTAACCCTTAACACTCCAAGCAATTTTAATTCCAAAATCGAAACATGTTTTCGACGTAAAACAGTTTCATTCTACATGCATAATTTCCTTTTGTGAATATAAAGTTTGTTACTATCACTCGTAAGTGTAATATTCAAATTTTTACCAACTTTCTAAATGCAAACGTTGTATAAACTATTTTAAATAACAGTAAGGGAATGTTTAGTAAAGAGACGCCATTGGAGCGCTAAGGGTTAAGTGTTGATTCGAGAATAACTTTAAGAAGACGGAAACCCAAATATTCATAGGAAGTTAAAGAAGTTTTACATTCGCCATCTTTAAGTGCTAATTCGAGTACGTTAACCCTTAGCACCCCAATGGCTCCTCTCAGACGACACCAAAAATTCTCAACACTATTATTCAAAATAATTTTTACATCGCTACATTTGCATTGAAGAAAATCGGTAAAAATTGAAATGTTGCACATACAAGTGATAGCAATAAACTTTGCACGAAAGGAGTGCAAAGGGTTGAAGATTAGGATACCAATCTCTCCGAGTAGGAGGCTATCGTTGTAGGATTAAAGGTGCGAACCGCGACTTTTGAGGCAACTCGATGAAATTCGCAAGGGATCGAGGGAAAGAAGGGAGAGTTGTAGCGAAGAAGTTCCCCGAGACGCAAAAATCGTTATCACCTGCGAGTCCGCTCTTCCAGCCATGTTCCGGCCGCCATGACGCACGCAAACTACTTGCCCGGACAATGTGGAAATTATAATCCACTTGACGAAGATCCGGTCTCGTTAGAATTTCATTAGAAGCATCTGCTTCGGCGGACGAGGCGAGGTGACGTTGCCCCGGGTTATTCCTAACGAGGCCTGATTGAACAAGTGACTACATGGTACCCGGTCAAGGTACCGGCTGGTGGCTGCCGGGAAAACCCGAGGAAACCTTAAAACCGGCTGCACCGGAAGACGCCGAAAGGGGGAAAAGGGTAAGGGATGAAAGGGGCGAGAGAGAGAGAGAGAGGGAGAGGGGAGGAAAGCGGCGAAGAAGGGCGGAGAACAATGGCACCTAGATGAAAGAGTTTGCAGGCCCCGGGCCACACCAGGGCTTTTCTATATTCCGCGCCCCTGCCCTCCTCGCGTTGGTAACGAAACGCTCGCAATTAGTCGAGCGAATTGAAGCAAAACAACGACTATCGTTTCCACCGACGTGTATCCGTCGAACCGTGTTTCACATACGAACTGCTGGAACTTAGTGCAATTTCATACTGCGCACGGAATGTTTGGAAGCCTTACATACAGCTGATCTAGAAGCCTTTGCGTTCTTCTTTCTAGTCCGTCGATGGTGGCGAACTATTTAAATTATAGGACTTTTATCACATTTTACGGAAAGTATTGGCGATTATATAAATACGCGCTCGGATTAGAGAAATTTTCAAACTGCAGAAAGCAATGTGGAAAATTGATAGTATTGTCTATTCATTTTGATCAGAAGACATTCTCGCCGGTCAGCAAAACTTATTTCTGCCTTCGTGAGAGTTATGCGAAATGATTTCTGGAATGTGCAAATTTGCAAAACGCGTTCGGAGTGCATTCGAAACACATGCAGAATCAATTGGGTGTTCGTTTCGACGAGTAATCGAATTAACGTCAAATTAACGTCGAAATGACGCGTTCGTGTATTTTTTATTTGCAATCATTGCGGTGGGTTCTCGTTAGTTTGAAATAGTCGTTCTCAGTGCTCTGTAAATCTAGCGTTAAAAAAAAGAGATGTCACTTTTATTTCTGTTAAAGCCGAGCGAATATCGAAACGAATGGTTCACTCGAAATGTCATATTCATTACCGAGATAATTATCCGACACCGTCGACAAGTTCTGCAAACAGTTTAAAACCGAGAGGACGATGCACGTACCAGTTAGCGGAACATCGACAAACATTGTTGCCTGCTCGACACTGTTTTACTTGCCACTGTGAAATAACATTCAGGGAAATAAATGGAATCGGCCCTCCGTAATGTTGTTTTGAGGAATTAAGGACCATTTGAAAGTTAATAATCCTGCTGCGCCGCAAAACGGAGACCAACGGGGATATACGAATATGAAGAGAGCTGATATTTCAGCGGGAGATCTGACAAATTGGGAAACGAAGATTACATAGTCGCGAAAAATCGTTGAACAGAAAAGAACACCCCGAGCTATAATCTTCGCTCGATGTTTTATCCCCTAGGAATCGTATCGTGCAAATATAAAATTATGTGGATTACGTAAAACTAAATGACTAACTAGGAAACAAAGATTACAAACCATCAAAAAATTGTTGAACAAAAGCCTCTCATAAATTTCTCTTGAGGTAACACCCGGAGCTATAATCGTCGCTCGATGTTTCATCCCCTGGGAATGGTATCGTCCAAATCTAAAATTATTGTGAATTACGTAAAACTAAATAACTAATTAGGAAACAAAGATTACAAACTCGCGAAAAATTGTTGAAGAAAAGCCTCCTATAAATTTCTCTTAAGGAAACACCCCGAGCTATAATCGTCGCTCGAAGTTTCATCCCCTGGGAACCGTTCACTCCAAATCTAAAATTATCGTCGACCCAAACTTTGTTCAGCCATGAAAAACACAAATTTCGTCGACGTTACTCCACACTTACGATTCGCCTGCGAACTCTAAATCTTTTGCTTTAGTTAACACCTTGAATGCGGAGCCATTTTGCTTAGCTTTCGCGTCACATTTTATTTACCTTTAAACGGAAATAATGCAAGTGTACATAAGCAAAACACTCGCTTACCCCATTTTCGCTTTTCTGTTTCAATCGAATCTATCGAAATAGTGCGAATATTTCTTAATATTAGATGAATTATCTATAACATATTAATTTGTAAATTTCACATAGTGTTAAAAGCTCTACAGACATTCGAAGGAGCATTTCTGTCTTTTCCCCAGTTTCCAGAAAATTTGAACATTTCTAAGACACCCGTATGTCGTAGAACGAAATGATTAGAAATACGAATAGACAGATTCTTCTTATTTTTATACAATAATAATAAATACTAATAATAGTGAAATAGTCGTTCTCGGTGCTCGGTAAATCCAGTGTTAAATGGAATTCGTGGCTCGCATGCCGCGGAAATCATTCTAGACGGATCGGGGGAAGGTTTTTCAGAAGGCGAACATTCAGCCATTTTCTGACACCAAGAAATACGCACCCGTTTGCACGAATGGTAGCATATTCACGCGTCCGGTGGGGGGTAGACGGTCGGGCAAAGAGTCATTTCAATAACCGCTCGTAGAGCTCCAATAACTGTACGGCTTATCCCCATATCGTCTCGTTCCCTTCCCTACCCGCCCATTTTTCCCCTGCATATCGAGCCACGGGGATTCCTGTGACTGGCTTCTATCCGGGTCAAAATCTTGTCGCGGCCGTAGACGTCGCGTCGCTCTCATTTCCGTCAACCTTAACGTTCTCCGGCGGATTTCTCGGCTGAGAACACCCAACCAACCACCCCTCCGTTTCCATAGGGGTTGGCTTTTCGCCTGTGTGGAGGTTTTCATTCGAACATCGAATCGCACCGCGTACCGTTTCGCATTTGTTTACGTGGCTCGATCCCGAGACGTCTAGGTTCGAGAAGGAAATGGAGGCGGCGACGAACAAGAAACGACCGAGGTCAACCTCCATTTCTGGCTTCCGAGACGCGAGCTCGATAGCCTCGCCTCTTTGCCAAAGTTCGTTAAAAAAATCTGGCTGAAATTCAATTTTTAAAAGACGTTAATGCATCGATCTATCGTGGAAGAGATGTACTCGACTTTTCCGCAGAAGCCAGCCCCGCTGGCTCTTCGAGAGCCGCGGAGCTCGATCGCCAAGATGTCTCGCGTCACACCGAATCAGATTTATCGAAGAGAATACTAATCCAATGACGCGACCCTTTTATTAAGTGTAAAAGAACAGTTTTGTCGTCTCATTTCTTAGAAAGCCGAAGTCGTTTATTTCAAACAGGCTTGCAATATCCAAAAATCATTTTTTGACAAGTTCTTGAATTTGCTGCGGCTTCGTAAATACAAGATAATATATGCTAGACTACTTTAACGATCGAAGTTAAAAAATCGAGCTGCCCAGCAGAGAACATATAAGGGTCATAAATTTGGAGGAAGTGTTTAAATTGCAAAAATTGATGCATCGAAGGTGAAAGGGGCAATTTGGAAACAGTAATTTTCGAATGTATCTTTTAGTGGATCTTAAAATGTTATCAATTTAATTCCAACCGAAGAAGCTGTAGAATAACGTATGAATAATTCAGTATCATTTTATAATATTCCAACAGAGTAGCATTTGGCTACGAAGCCGAGAAGCTTCCAGGTATTTGTCCGTTGCTTCGCGTCGCGTGGAGAAGCGAAAGGGATGAAATAGTAGACAATAATTTTGCGGCTTGCTGCCGAGGTCTGAATCAAGTTTAAACCCACGGATTAGCATTCTTTCAACATACCACTGCGCGCGGTCAGAGTTGGCTGAGGTTTAAAGTAGATCTACGAAAACTGAGCGTTCTCTCTCGAACGCTGCTTTTCTCGAATACAATAGCGTCCAAAAGAGGCATATTTCATACGAATGGGTAATTTCAACGCTGTTTTATTACTGCTAATAATACAAATAAACAGTCACCGATATGCGCACGAAATTTGCATAAACTAACACCCGTTAACGCTCCGACCCGTTCATGATATCACTTTCTAAACTCGAGTGCGAACAAAACGATCATTCAAACTGGAAAATCTACCTGCTACGACTACGCAAATCGAACGGTATCAATCTTCTACAAATTATTCTAATTCATTTCATTCATAAAATTCCTAAAATTATTCTACTACTAATATTTCTAAACAAAAATTATTCTAATTCATAATTTTTAATCCTATATTCAGAACAAGTCAAATTCAATTTCCATTATGAACCGATCGATTAAATTACTTTCAATTAATTTATCTTCTTCAACAGTATGTCTAACGTTTGTAATGTACTATTATTGAAATTGTAAAGATGAACAATTATTCAACTTACTTCTTTGAATATGTATTATCGAAAAAACGACTAAATATTCGAGTAGATACATTTTCGTTATTTCTATAAAGTAATGTAAGATAATCTCCCTTGCTGCTTTTTAAACCTTCCAGTAAAAATGTTTAAATTAATTCAAGGGACACTAAGACCCCGTAGAATTTTATATTTATAATTTTATTAAATTATTATAGTTTAATTTATCACTAGAACTACCGAACCAGTCAATACGACTGGTCCCTAATTTCATCTTCCACAATTATTGAAATGATAAAAGTATTCTCATCGGAATGTTTCGAATGACCTTATTCATTGAAGCAGACATCGCGATGAAAATTGTACGAGGTCTTAATAAATCTTGTTGTTATTACAAAGCAATATATATCACCAGCATTTATTACTCAGTAATCTTAGTGTTAATTTCACTTATTATTAACCCTTTGCACTCGAATGGCGCCTTTAAGGCGACACGAAAACTTGCCATACTATTATTTAAACAACTTTTACGTCGCTAGGTTTGCAGTTGGGAAATCAATAAAAATGTTAATGTTTTAAGCACGAGTCGTAGTAATTAATTTTATATGAACGAAATGAAATAAACTATCTACAATGGAGCTATTATAGATAGAAATATTGTTTCGATTTTGGAGTAGAATTGCTTCGAGTGCAAAGGGTTAATAATAAGTGAAATTAACACTAAGATTACTGAGTAATAAATGCTGGTGATATATATTGCTTTGTAATAACAACAAGATTTATTAAGACCCCGTAGAATTTTATATTTATAATTTTATTAAATTATTATAGTTTAATTTATCACTAGAACTACCGAACCAGTCAATACGACTGGTCCCTAATTTCATCTTCCACAATTATTGAAATGATAAAAGTATTCTCATCGGAATGTTTCGAATGACCTTATTCATTGAAGCAGACATCGCGATGAAAATTGTACGAGGTCTTAATAAATCTTGTTGTTATTACAAAGCAATATATATCACCAGCATTTATTACTCAGTAATCTTAGTGTTAATTTCACTTATTATTAACCCTTTGCACTCGAATGGCGCCTTTAAGGCGACACGAAAACTTGCCATACTATTATTTAAACAACTTTTACGTCGCTAGGTTTGCAGTTGGGAAATCAATAAAAATGTTAATGTTTTAAGCACGAGTCGTAGTAATTAATTTTATATGAACGAAATGAAATAAACTATCTACAATGGAGCTATTATAGATAGAAATATTGTTTCGATTTTGGAGT
>CM052098.1:16714149-16744110 GCA_028453745.1 Agapostemon virescens
AGAATTGCTTCGAGTGCAAAGGGTTAATACTTTCGTTGAAGAAATAACAAAATCGTTGCAGATTTTTCTACTTTTGCACGATCAGAAAGAAATGAATATTCGAGTGACGGAAATACGAAAACCATAAGATGCAATAATGTCGTAAAGATTTTAGTTACCAGTTTGAGGATTAACCAGACGTTTGAACTAGTATTGCAATCTGATTAATATACATTGTATGTGCGAGGCGTGTGAATATCCATTGTGAAGCCGTTGCAACACCGCGCTTGTAAGTCGGGCAACGCCATTACGACTCGATATTATCAGCTGGCAGGATCGGAAGGAGCTTAGGAGCAGGAAATTGTGAACCGAGAACAGTAATACGCCGGGATGACGAAGTTCAAAGACGATCCTCTGGTATGTATTTGCCGTGGCAGTGCACTCTGAAAAATTGCGGATAGTTGTGCCGTTTCGAATAACACACATTGGCCTGTTGAAATCGAAGCAGCAGGATACGGAACACGCGCGGCAATCGCAATATAGTAGATCGAGGAAACGTATAATATTTTCTGAGTGGTTAGAACGCGGGATATCTATGCTCTCGGCTGTGACACAATTCCCGGGATGTTCTCCATCGCACGGAAAACTGTTCGTCACCGAAGCCACCGGGAATACACATCGAATATCGCTTGTATTTCCTGTCCATGTACGAGATCGCTCGAAAAACCTGTCGCTAGGATGAAGGACATTAAATATTTCTGTTCGAGCGGGATTTATATCGCGTGCTTCGCCGTCTCACGGTTTCCCGAGACCTTAATCCTCTATGCCCTGAAGGTACTTCGCCGAATCACTTTCCATTAAAATTCTGTTACCGAATCATGCGAGCCAGAAAAGTATTCGAACCCCGTTTTAACGGCAAACTTACCATCACCGGTCAAAATCACTGGTTCCAGATTTTTTCAACTACTGTTGAAATTGTAAAGCACGCTTCAGCTGGGAAATAATTAGATCAATGTATTTAACGTACTTCTATTTTATAATACGATTCGCACAAAGCTCAAATTTTATTCTTGTCATTTTATATAAGGCGATATTTGCCAGGTAATTTAAATTGGAATAACCTTCTTTTCGAGTTACATCAAATTACGTGATTTCGAAGCAATTAGAAGCATTGGTTTATTAAATAACGTGTAAATGGCTTTTACTAGAATTACGTGACAATAGAAAAAGGCACGTTTGGAGACTTTTTAGATGAACCTTTTATTGTGACTCTGACCAAATTAACAATATAAAAAATTCTGTTTTATATCCACTTGATTATCTTTAATAAAATAATCCTTATATTTAATTATTTACATTTAGACTAATATAATAAACCTAATACAATGTTATACACTAGAATGCCCCTAAATTATATTAAAGATTCAAATATGTGCCATAAAATTTAATAAAACCTATTACTAATTCGATGATAATAGAATCCTCTAACTAGTGAATTAAAATAATCTTTTTATTGAAAACTCACACCATATAAATAATATTTAGATCGCAATATAGCTCTCGCTTCAAAAGTTAATTTGTTCCGAATTTACGGTCCTGTCAGTGAGTTAAAAGAATTTTCCAATAAAATTCGTACATTAATGAAACCGTAAAAGAACTTTCACTCCAAGTCCGTTTAAAGTTAACGATTAAAATAGTGACTTACAGTAACATTTCGCCATAATAAACCGGTTTCACGTGCAAAAAGTAATT
This sequence comes from Agapostemon virescens, assembly GCA_028453745.1. Taxonomy (NCBI): domain Eukaryota; kingdom Metazoa; phylum Arthropoda; class Insecta; order Hymenoptera; family Halictidae; genus Agapostemon; species Agapostemon virescens. The sequence continues at coordinate 16,715,881 of CM052098.1, forward strand.
CCTTCTGTCGTCGGAATGTCCCGAAATTTTTCAGAAACTCGTCCGCCGCATCGCGATCCCAGAGAATTGCTCTCGTTCGTCTCAAGGAATTCTTTTCCCACAAAGGAACACCGAATTTCTAGCTTTTCACGGGAGAAATTGATATTTTCAGGATCATACAACCAGGTATTTTAGATCCTCTCGTTAAATCGACGTTCCGTTCGCATTCAATGGCTCGAAATTACCGAAGAACGTTGAATGCACCCTTAACCTGAATGCATCGTCTGGCAATGTAAATGAATTATTGCGCCCGTCATTATTACCAGGGAATGCAGCCGGTGAAGTGAAGCCACTGCCATTGAATGATTACTTTATTGCGCATAATATGAATTGCTGAATCGTTTTTTTTCCTCTTTCCGAAAGAGAAAATCCGTTGAATAACAGCGTTCTTTTTTTTACGTAGAGCCACGCGATTTTTCAAGCTGACTTAAATGTTTCTCATTCGTCTTGCGGATAGAACAAAAACGAATTCAATGACTTGTGTTGCAACGACGTTCAACTGGTCTTAGAGCTCGATATGCGCAGTGGAAACGTATGCGCAACCTTGTCAACGTACAACCACTTCGATGAACGCATGGTCATTGGTATTCAAGGTTATGCGAAGTGATATTAGTTAATTATTTATTCCAGCTGTTGAGTAATTGACGCTGTGACCTGATAAACTCCGGCGAAACTCTGATCAAATTTTCAAACGAATCTGAAACACCATAACGCTGTTTCCGCCATTAAAACGGAGAGAATATTAAATGTAACAAGAAAATGTAAACTTTGAAGAAACAATTCTTTCTCATGAATCATAGTGCAGTATTATATATCAATTAATAAACAATAGTGAAATTACTTGCACTAGACACTACAGTATATTTTTAAATATAAAGGAGTGCCTATGACCGAAGAAACAAAGCGCCGTAAACGCTGTAGAAATAAATTACTCGTAAAATTCAAATGATCGGCAACGGCCGAGCGTCTTATTATACTTACAAAGTTAGCTTCAGTGTTTCGATAACTGCCGGTGTACGTAGAACAGAGTGAAGTTAATCAGAGCAGGATGTTGAAAATTGATGGCAATTTTCGGTGAAACGGTGCGCAAAATGATTGACGTAGAACGGTGGAAATATTATTTACAATCGGTGTCCGCAATTTCATATTTATCGAACCATCGTCGGGCTGGTGTGTACGGTGTACGCGTGCCCAAAGTGCACCACTTAGAGTACAGCATAATCGTCGAGAAAAGTGCTTCCTAATGAGCTCGGTCTTTCGCAGGTGTACAGAAGTAGTAGTGGTCCCCGTTAGTCTGGATCGAGGTTCCATTGGCCATTGCAAACTGAATTTCCGATAATTGCTTTCCGCACCGCCTAAAATGATAATTAAATTCCTGGTCGCGCTATTACCCATGGCAAGCCATTGTCGTCATAATGGCCTTTCCGGGAAGCGTCGTAAGGGGAAGTCGTGGCTACATTTAAGGATGTTCTACAAACAACATCTCCGGGAGCACGGTAATGAACCAAACGGGCAACGAGTCCGAGGGAGCGTGCCGGCACAAGGACGACGCATAACATTTAATTAATCGCCTAATTGATACCTGCGCTTTCGTACGTCTCGCTTCTCAAGCCCGGCTGTTTATGCAAACGAGCGTTGACTGCGAACAGCTGCGACGCACAACTGCAATAAGTCGTGTCACTGCTATAGAAGAATGTGTCACTCTACTTCAAACAGGTGAAAGAAGTTTCGAGTTTATCGTTGTTCGACGATCTGGCGAAAATCGACACTGTACCGTTTCATCGCAAAATAATACGTCTTGGTTTTGTTAGGGTATAAAGTGCACTGACTCCTCGTGCACAATTCACTGTCCCCAAATCTGCATGCTCTTATGCATGTATAAAAATAGAGGAACCTGTTTTTATTAAAATATCTTAGTGTTCGAATTTATGGTTGTCCGACGACCTGGCGAAAATCGACAGTGTCCTGTTTCATCGCGAAATAATACGTCTTGGTTTTGTTAGGATATAAAGTGCACTGATTTTCTTATGCATGCATACAAATAGAGAAACTATTTTGAATAAAATATTTTGGTGTTCTTATTTATCGTTGTTCAACATCGTGATAAAAATAGACAATCGCTCTTTGCACCACGACATTGCAGGATGCGCAAAATATTTTACTTCGAATCCTGCATCTGCTCATGCATAGAAATAGTTCGATCAAAATAGAATTTCAAAAATTCGAATGTATCATCGTTTTTTCAACAAGGTAAAAATTGACTATATAGTTGCGTCAGGACATGCATAGATGCTTACATCGTTAAATAAATTGATGATTCGTTGCACATAATATGCTGCTTCGAATTCTTATGCGTGTAAGTGGCACGACCTTTTCATTAGAACACGAATAGTATCGTAAAATATCAATTTTCCAACTAAAGTGATTGCAAGAGCTCGCGATTTCAGTATGGCGACTGGAGACGTTGATGTACCATGCGCACTTATTCCGGCCTTTTTACTCGATAAATGAGGTAATAGAGAAAAATCGGAGAGGATTGTTAAACAGGACGGTAAGCAGATGTTGGAGTACAAAATTACAGGCCTTGATATAGCGAAGAGCATACGGTAGAAGAAAATAGAATTCGTCTACTTCCTGCTGTTAATAAGCCCTTTAAACAAAGTTAAATCTTTCAAACTCAGCAACGCATTGGAAACGATATTAAAACAAAATTACGAATACTATCATTCGCTTACTATCACTCGGTGGATAAATATTGTTCCCTCAATACGTTCGCATTATCGTAAACAAAGTATCAGGCACGTCGAATTGAAATCCAATTAATTTACGTTCATAAACTTCGGTACACAAGGGACGAGTATGCGATTAAATTACAGCAATTTGTTAACATTAATTCGCTAAACGACTCGTTTCGATTGAAATTCGCGCGAACGACATATCGGCGGCGTTTCAACAACGCATGAAAATATTGTCGACCTTCTGATACAACTCACTATCTACGTTTAGTGGCATAATAAAATCAGGTTTCATTAAAATAGCAATTATCGGGTTTGGATCTCTCTCTCTCTCTCTCTCTCTTTCTCTCTCTCTCTCTTTCTCTCTCTCTCTCTTTCTCTCTCTCTCTCTTTCTCTCACTTGGTGGCGTGCAGAATGCTCGTCCGTTAGTTACAAGCATGTTCATTCATCCAGAAACGGGTGCCTTTTGTTTAGCTACTCGTTCTACCTTTCATTATCAAGTTTGACACGGCAACGTTCACTTTTACACGGGACTGGGTTCGCGTCGGTCGCCGTCGACTTGTCCTTCAACCGACAGAGGAAAGTTGAATGACTATGGTCCGGATCGTGGTAAGGAAACACGACCAGTTTAAATCGGAAAATCAGTCAACAACGTTACAATCGCCTTGTTGCGGTATGATTAGTGGCGGCTCATAATTTGGCGAAATGGTTTTACCTGGCCGACCGATTGCCGGTGATTACTTCAGATGCGATTTGCAAATGATCATTACGGGGGCACCGCGGCGATTATAGCGTAGACGTTGATTTCCGAAACGTGGTCCTCGGGATTACGTTGTCGTCGTCGTCGTTGTTGTTGTTGTTGTTGTTCGAAAGTGTCCGGTTGTAATTAACGCTATAGAGAAGCAATTTTCAATATCGTACCCGGCGTCGTTACAATGGTTTGTTTGCGAATACCATCGCGTGCGAAATGAGCATTTGCATATTTGAATGTTTATTTGTGCGAACAGATGTTATGTTAAATAAACAGACGGCACGCGCGGTAACTTGATTTGTTTCTCACTGTAAATCGTGCAGGGCGACGAATATTATCTAATACGTGACAATTACACATCCACGTCGTCATCTGATGAATACTGTTTTCCGTTTAACCTTTTTACACATAAACGATGTCGCACGTAACCGGATTGAAAGGTTCTGACAATTTTATTTGTCTACATCGTGCTACACACTGCCAGTCGAACTGTAGAAGCCAATTTTTTTTATCGATACATTCATCGTAATAGAACTACGTTTTAAATGTTGTTTATTTACAGCATGAATGGTAGCGCGAGGAATTATGTTCGAAAGTTGAGGCGCGTTTCATAGAGCTACTGCACTTGAATAGATTAATTTAAAATAAATTCATTTCGAAACTTTCATCAAATTAAATTCTCAGGAACTCGCTATTTGCCTATTCAAATCTATTCGAGTTTTCAGTGTATTAATATTAAATGTATATTCAAGCGTTGACTTAGTTAAAATATATTTGCACATGGAATGTAATCGATTTATAAATATTCAGTTGTTTAATATATAAATATATGTATATGTGATTTTATAACTAATAAATTTACATCAATAAAAAGAAGACATTTCGTAAGTGACGAAAATTCCACATTTCATTATAATGTTATTATTCACAATTACAGATTAAATTAATGTAAATTACGAATTCTTATACAAAATTTACTTACCTAAGCTGCTATCTCATGATACACGAAGAAGAAACACGATGAATTTCTTCAGAAATGACACGATATAAAATGCAATTGACTTAATGCACTGTCTACGTAAAAGGCTATGTAAAATGTCTATGTAAATTCAATGTATAGAATAGAAAATAAATAACACGTAAGATCTTCTAAAAATTCTGACTTATACCATCTTCGTATGTGTCGGCAAATATATCAAGCGATCAACGCGAATCGATTTCGCATCACGCAATTATATTCAAGCCAGAGAGAACGTGAATTGGGTTACAGAGCGACGAAAGACCGTTCAAACTTACCGCGCGTTCGTCAGCGGAGCAGTAAAGCTGGTCCACGATTGGCCGACCAATAGCGTGCGCCGCTTGTTTGCGATGCCGGTGGGTATCGCATGGGGGCGTTAGCGGCGCACGGCGAACACGCATCAGCGGCGCGCACAGCGCCGCGCATCGACGGAATAGAGCGAGACCGGACGTAAGAGAGAACGAGCTAGACTCGTTCGCGTTCCGCCGAGGTGGTGCAGTTTTCCAGTGTCGCGTAGAGTGTAGTGTTTTTCTTCCTTTCCCCCCGTTTCCGTGGATCGAGTGTAGTGTACGTCGATGAAGCGAGCCAGATCTATCCCCGATGATTAAGGAGTGCATTTAGGTAATTAAGAATATTCTCATACGGCCGCGCCCCATTAAAATGCGAACCTCGTCCCCATCGGGACGCCTCGCGACGACGGGAACAACGATGGTGCGCCACTATAGCGCACACGCCGCGCCGGCGTTATTACCGTTCGTTCAATTTTACCGAATTCTACCAACGATTATGTGCTCGAATCCGCGTCAACGAACTCGTGTACTCTGATCGTCGTTCTCGAACGTGCATCGCGAGTGTTGCGTTCTCGTGTGCAAGGTGTGCACATCGGGGAAAAAAATATACGTACGTATGCACACGGTGTGCCGGGAGGGAGACACGGTTTGCAGCGTGGTGTGACGACGACGCCGCGTCAATGTCGATCTCTTCGAAATGTATTCTCGATACCGTACCACCGCGGGCTTCGCATCGGTTTCTCGGTGATATTCACGGCGTGTAGATACGACGAAATCTGTTCGTACTCACGTATACGTACATACCGTATACACATTTACATAATACATTCATAATAATAATTCCCGACTATCTTATCGGTCCGCGGTCGGTACAGTGGCAAGTGAATCAGTGTTTTCGTTGCCGCGTGTCGCCTCTGCGTTCCATCCTGTCTCGCGTTTCGACGATACAATATATATACACACGTTCGGCTGCGTAATTCAAACGGACACGGAATACAAACGATCGGCAACGAAGGAACATAGGAAATCTGATACTGGCAAATCGAACGATCGGTTCTTTTCCCCTCTACCTCGGATATTAACGAAAGAGGGAGAGAAGAGATACTAGTGCGATACATATATATAAATGTAGTATATATATATAGAGAGAGAGAGAGGGAGACAGAAAGAGAGAACGACTGGCCCCGTCGAGCGTGCGACCGAGACAGACGTGTTTCTACCGATTAGTTTTCTCAAGTGACTGTACCGCTTCTGGTCGTCGACTTTTGTATTTGCGTACCTCCCTCCCTCCCCTTTGCCCCGCGTGCTACCGTCTCCGAAACAATGCCGCTTTTCGCTGCACGCTTTTGATCCCGAAACCGAACGAACGATTTTACCACCGGCGGCGTCTACAAGCAATGCCGGATTAAGACCTTTAGAGGCCCCAGGCACTTAAAAGATTTTCAGAATTCCTTGCACCACCACCGCTTCGACACAATGCGGGACAGACTTTTAGGATTTCTTAGGCATTTTCGATAATTCGAAATTGTTTTTAACTGAAGCTTTCCTTGCTTGCTATCGAGTTTCATTTTTCCAATAATTTTTTTTTTTAATTCTTTGCATTCGCGTGCACACCAACATTCAGCAATGTTGTTACTACGAGAAAATTGTAAACTTGTGTAAAAAATTTCTAGTGTGCTTCGGCTTCCCCCGATGCTTTAAGCACGTGCTTAGTTTATCTATTGGTTAATCCAGCACTGTCTACATGCATGCGCGCCTTTAAGTGTCTTCTTCCGGCGGAGTACGTTTCTGCAACGTGCGTCCCGTGTCGGCGTTCGAACGCGTTCAAATTGTTTACCTCTCGCGACCAACGGTAATCGACCTTTTTTTTTTTTCGTGTTTCTCAACTATCGTCGTGCACGGTCAGATTATGGTCGTCGTCTGGCAGCAGGTCTGCGGAGTCGGCGATCGTAACTCTCGGCTCCCGAAGTATTTTAGGTTATTCCCTGAAATTAACGTGGCGATCTCTTCATCAACCATGTGTGCGAACATCGCTACTTTCGCTCTAACTAGCTTCAAATTTCACGGTTTCTTCTCCGATACGAAAGAGCGAAACGCGATTGCAGGATATCTACTTCTAATTTGATTCAAATGCGATATTATTAATTTATGTATAATTTTTCTTATAACTTCCAATTATTTCTAGCACGTTCCTGATTTTTCTAAAATTTGTCATCACGGTGACATGTTCTCTACTCCCGATTCCAATTATTAGTAGGCAGTGGATATTTATGCAAAATAAAAATGGCTACCCGAATCACACCAAGCTGGAGCAAAATAGAAACGATTTTCTAAATTAATTCTACATTTCTTCATAAACATAACAAACATAGCTGCTATTTAAATTTGTAGCCATTCCCGTTTATAATACATACCCAAAGAACTAAATTTTAATTAATCCAATTCTTTTTTTCCTTAAACCGAAATGAAATTATATTTTTAGTCGCTACCGGTACGAACTTCTCAGACTGAAAAAATTTAAAATACAGTAAAAGTGAAAAATAATTCCCAGCGTGTAACGGGTTGGTATTGATAAAATAAAATATTAAGAACCATCGGGTCCGGTAAACCCAGCCCCGTTAATCTTTCAAAACAACTACAAAACCATTGTCTAAATTCCGCCAGCAGTTTCTACTGTTTCAAACATCTGAATTTTTCTCAAGAACGCCATAAAATCCGATACGTCTAGCTGATCAGAAATTCCTTCCGAACTCGACGAGCCACGACTCTCCGGCAGCCCTGTCTGGTAGCGCGGGTACAAGCGGAATAACTATCGCGCCGTGAAACTCGTCGGCCGGTTGCGTTTATGGAAAAGCCGGTTTTCTGCGTTATATAAAGAGACACGGCCGTCTACGAGTGTGCGTGCGTGCGTACATGCGTGCGTTCGTTCGTTCGCGGTGGGAACAAGCTGTGTGCGTGTCGGTGAAAGAGGAAATTTTACACGAGCCGTGTATACCCCTCCGTTCGTACTACCAAACAGCACCACTACCACCAAAGCAACCGTTGTCCTTTGATTTTTCTCGATCGCGAACCCGGTGCTCTAGACTACAGATTCGACCAGTAAATTCGCGTACCGGATCGCGCGGATTACCGACGGCTCGTGATTGCTCGAATTAGTCGGGGTCGTCCGTTAACATTACGCAATGTCTGGTGCAACGACCCGTGGCCGTTGCGTTACGCGCACCGAAAAAGGAAAAAAGCGCACCATTTTGCCTAGTAGTAGAAGAAGAGCGAGCGAGGGAGAAGGGTGGGGGACGAGCAGGGGTGGAGAGGGGGACGGTACGACGGAGAGGATCGCGAACGGTTTAAACGATTCGACCGTTGGCGTCGTTAAGTCGGTGTGTGCACGCGCAGGTATAACGGAACGCGGATTGCACTAAATTCCACGGTGCAATTGCATTGCGGGGACAGCAGCGGAGCGAAACGGTCACAGTCGCCGGTATAGACGCGCATGGTCGATTAGAAAGACACAGGGCAAGGCTAAATATAGTGCGTGCGCTCGCGTTAACAGAGCTTTTCAATTTGAAATTCAGATACGCTGCGCGGGGGACGACGAGGACGGCGGCGGCGGCGCGGTGGTCGTTGCTGTCGGTAATTAGCGGTCGGCGTGGCCCGCGGACAACGACGCAGCCGATGAAAGTTGTGTTTACGTTGCTCGGTCACCGTGTACGAAAGGTTGACTGCCCCGGTGAACCGTGACGGTATTTATCAGCCGGCCATTGTCTTGGATTATCGAGATATCTCCGGGCGTCGGTACGAACGAGAACCGGTGTTTGTGCGTCCGAGGATGTTTCGCCCTAAGGAAAGCTTTTTATTTCACAGTCGGTTTCGACGACGATATTCTTTTCCCTCTGTCGCTCTCCGTTGATGCCGGCCTGTTTGGCGGTCGATCGAATGCAGATATGCAGTTTTATTGACGAATGATGACAATCGGTCTACCGTTCTATGTCCCGCCGTTCCCGCGTCAATATTCGCGGTTATGTACCAGCGAACAATACATGGGATCCGATCCACGTTGCCCGCGCTTATTGTGTGCAAACGCGCGAGCGTCAACCGCCATCTGGCGGCGTCGCGCGAACTCTACGTTTCCTGTGTACGGGGAAAAAGCCATGCGACTCCGACACTTTGTACAACTACGTTCGTGGCGATGTTTCTTTAGGCTTTACCCCTACCCTCGCCCCTCCCCCCGCCGTTGGTTTTGCAGGATTTTTGTTGTTGCTTTTTGCTAGAAACACGCGGTTTATTTTAGAAGGATGTTAACATTTTATCGACCGACGATTATTTCAGAATTTTCTGAGGTTCGTGATCCATTGCTCAACACTTTTTAACCACTTCGTCTGCAACTTATAGTAGCTCGCGAAAGTATTCGGACGCTCTTTATATAGAAATAACTGTTTTAAGATTTGAACAAACGTCTTGACTTATTTGGGCAATTAGATGTATTGATTTACTAAATGATATGTGAAAAGAATTTTCAAAAATTTGCTGTTGGTATGAATTACATGACGAAGGAAAAAGGAGCTCTTTAAATATTTTTCATTTGAGCCACGTACTAAAAATTTTTAAGTCACATTTTGCAGACCTATGATAATTATACGCATACAGAAAAATTTATTTATGTCGATCGACGTACACGCGAGATATATGCTATCGCAGCAATTGTTATTGTAAACCGACAAGACATTCTCAGTTATGTTATTTAATAATCTCGTTACAAATTGCAATGTAAAAGCAATTTTTCAAAATCTTATTAATAGGCTTCCATTCGGTAAAGTGTTAAGGAGATGGTCATTTCTGGTCTAAAGCGTTAATTAGCGAATTTTTTTGTAGAAATCAGACGGTAGCTTTGCATACACGTTTTGTATTATTTTGGCCTGTAAGGTAATTCTTTGAAGTCGGAGTGCTTGTAAATGGAGAAGGACTAATGGCTACCTAAATGGAGCATATTCCATTGGTCGGAAATAAAAAGGATGAAACAGTAATGTATCTGATCCTTGCTGAAAGACTTCGGAAGAATCAGTTTATTGAAAGGTTGCAAGGTCCCCGAGCTTTGAAATGACGCTCCAACTATTGAAATATCTCAACTAGAGTTATATAGTCGTCTGTAGGGAGACCACAAAGCTAACCGGAAAACTCTAATACTTGCCGCAATTGTTGCGATTCAGAGTTGTTTAAAATTTGAATTATTTAACGTCTGCGGTTGCATAGAGTAGGATGGGGTAAATAGGGACAATGGATAAGTATTTCCGTTATTTATGGGTGCGTTGGAATGGCTCTTCATAGGAAAGTTGTAGTACGATCATCCTCAATGAACCGAGCATCCAACTGGCGTTAGAATTTCGCATTGGTTCGACAATTTAGACATTTTTCAATGTCGCTTTATAAAATAGTTTGCAGTTGTTGAGCACCGTGGAAAATCGTCGTTATTGATAGATATAAATACATTAATAATCTTTATTAATAATTATACATTTATAGCGATAATAAATATTGGGTTATTTATTAAAAATAAAAATAAATCGGCATGAACTTTCCAGACAACCTAATAGGTACAATTTGAAACACTAGAAAGATTATATTTTTTAAATCGATGGAACTTTCAGTACTTTTTTTAATGACAAATAACAAATTACCCATTTTAATTGGACGCGTGGATTATTAAAAAAAAGAAAGTCAATAAGTACGGTTATTAAAAAAAAGAAGAAGAAAGAACGCGAATAATTTATTCCAAATAGTCGTACGACTTTCCAAAACTAGGACAAGTTTTAGGGATCTTATTCTGCGACCGCGAATAACGGACATTATTTAGGTGTTCTCGTTTAGGTGTCTCACCATGCACATAGAGGGTCACACAATTGGGACCGGTTAATATCTCTCGTCTAGTTAGCGGCAGGAAAATGTTGTAAAAGAGACATTTCGCATTTAGCAACTTCCCTTGTCCGCGGATGCGTCCGACAACTTCATAGAAACGGGGATCAATTGTTCGAGTGGTTTCACGAAATGTTTAAAACAGACACAATTTTCTGTAAAACATGCTGCACCAAATAAGCAACTGTGTTACAATTTTTTAAAATAGTTTAGCACTCTGGCTATCAAACCAGCATCTACGAAAAATTCACAAAGTCGAAGAAAATTATTAAACAAACAAATAAAATGATATTGAGCGGCTCACCAACTTTCTTGCATTTTCTAGATTATCGACAAAATTTCGCGCAACGAATATTGCGAAAATTCTTCTGAAAACCTATAATTCCGTCATCCACATACGGTTCACATGGCAGTCAAAGTGTTAACGTGGCATTCGCTCGTTACAATGAGGAATTCGAAAGCAATTTTGCAAGATATTAAATTTTATAATAGGAACAAATTATACCGAAGAATGTGGAGCTCCGTTTCAAAGACAGACGTCCTTTCGCAGTATTCAACTTCCGCTTTTATGACTCGTTTCTGTTCGATCAAACGAGAGAGAGAGAGAGAGAGAGAGAGAGAGAGAGAGAGAGAGAGAGAGGATCCCAATTGCGTTACTGACCCTGTATGTACCCGGAGCAAATTAAATTCAGTGCGCCAGATTCATCGTTCCATTAAACTATTACAGTGCTGCACATACCGTTACGATCTAAAGTAACTGATTATAGCGACTAATTCCCGGCATTTTTCGATATTCTACAGTTTCAACCGTCGCGAGAATGCTCGAGCCGGATTCGCCCCGTTGAAAGAGGTCGCAGGGGGCTGGCTGGGCTAATTTTTCAAAAATTACGATTCCCGTTTGACCGAGCATTTTTTTCCCATTGCCGATTCTCTTTCCGGGGCAGCCTGAACAGTTTCGCGAGGGGATATCGCGAGAACGGTTACGTTCGGTGCATTATTGCGCGCAAATCCAGCGACCGTTAAAAGTGCAGATACCGTCGGGATCGATATGTATACCGGCTCGGTGCAGGAAAAATCCGACCGAGATAACGCCTCTGTCTGATAATGCGGTATGCAGAGCATGCGACCGGTGTCTTTGTTGAAACAAAGTGTCCTGTCGCTACGTGTGCGACACGCAGCCAGACATGCAAGTCGAGAGAGAACGACCGGTGCATCGGACAGAGCAAGAAACCTGTCCGGTGCACTTTTAGCGGTGGGGGCACGAGGGGGCCATTGAGAAAGGGGCGTAGCAACCGGCGAGAGTACCCCTTCCCGCAATCGGCCTGAAATGGGATATCGTTACGAAGCGCGTGCTCGTTCAGGAGAAAAATTACTCGTAGAAAGGAACATCGAAATTTTAGAATTTTTTAGTCCGAAAGGAAACCATCGAAGTAAATATTTTTAATCAGGCCCTTGTCCATGAACGTCAACCCTCTCACACATTCGGTCTGAAATGGAATGTCGTTTGCGAAGCGCGTATTCGTTCAGGAGGAAAGTTAGCAGTGGAAAGGAACGTCGAAAATATTGAATTCTACTCGGAAAATAAATGATCCAATTAAGCATTTCTAATCAGGTTCGTGTCTATGGACAGTGCACTAAATCTTCCCGCAATCGGTCTGAAATGGGAAGCACGTATTCGTTCAGGAGGAAAGTTACCGATAGAAAAGAGCGTCGAAAATATTGAATTTTACTCTGAAAGGAAATCATCGAATTAAATATTTCTAATCAGGTTCGTGTCTATGGACAGTGCACTAAATCTTCCTGCAATCGGTCTGAAATAGGAAGTACGTATTCGTTCAGGAGAAAAAATTACCAACAGAAAGGAACCTCGAAAATATTGAATTTTACCCGGAATAGAAATGACCGAATTAAACATTTCTAATCAGATTTATGTCTATGGACAGTGCATTAACCCTTCCCGCAATCGGTTTGAAATATGATATCGTTTATGAACCGCATGTTCGTTCAGGAGAAAAAGTTACCAATAGAAAGGAGCGTCGATAATATTTAATTTTACTCTGAAAGAAAATCGCCGAATTAAACATTTTTAATCAGGCCCTTGTCCATGAACAATGCATCAACCCTTTCCACAATCAGTCTGAAATGGGATGTCGTTTACGAATCTCGCATTCGTTCAGGAGAAAATATTACCAATAGAAAGGAGCGTCGAAAATATTGAATTTTACCGTGAAAAGAAATGATCCAATTAAACATTTCTAATCAGGTTCGTGTCTATCGACAGTGCATTAAATCTTGCCGCAATCGGTCTGGAATGGGATGTCGTTTATGAACCGCGTACTCGTTCAGAAGAAAAATAACCCGTAGAAAGGAACGTCGAAGCTTTAGAATTTTACTGCGAAAGGAAACTGTTGAATTAAATATTTCTAATCTGGTCTGTGTTCATAGACAGTGCATTAACCCTTCCCGCAGTCGGTCTGAAATGGGATGTCGTTTACGAAGCGCGTGCTCGTTCAGGAGAAAAGTCCATAGAAAGGAACGCCGGAAATATTGAATTTTACTCCGAAAGGATACTATCGAATTAAACATTTTTAATCAGTTCCTCGTCCGTGGTTATTATATTAACGTTTTACACTCGAAGCAATTTAAATTGCAAAATTACGGCATTTCTTTGGACCCCGAACGTTTTCATTTGTATCTTCTTTATATTATGCACGTTGAACCTGTTTTCTCAGGAAATTGAGCTTCTAACAATCCGTAGAATACGGAGGAACTTATTAACATATAAACTGATTTGAATAATGACCTAGTAAATAAATGAAAGTACATGTGCGAAGAACTATTCAGGATTGTTGAGATTGTAATGACGTATTTATGAGGAACTGTTCAATTGGGTTAACTGCTTTGGATATATTGTTGCAATTTTTATCGAGCAAGGCGAAGTTTGTATGTTAATTAAGCTACGTGTTATGCAACTATTATAACTCGAATTTTAGGAGTGGGGAATTGAGAAAGAGGCATTGCAGCACCTTCTCTCGAACGAGTACGCGCTTCATAATGTTCCGCAGAACGGAACACGAATATTTTCTAATCTTATTCACAATCAAAAATTACCATATCAACATTGTTCAAATCGGATTCACGCCGAAATATGAAACGGTCGTTTTCCATTGTTCGCTTTTGCTGCTAATGGTAACTCATTCGGAGTAGAAACCTCGTTGCAATCACGGAAGCAAACGTATCAACGTGCAGTCAAGGCTAGCTCCATAAATCAAAGTGATTAAGTTTCTTTTTATTCTAGAGCAAACTTGTAAAGCAATATTCATGATGTACTTTCTAAAACTGGCCCCTTTTATTTTCAGTAATAAACGCTGATTATGTTCCAAGGAAAATTCTTTGCATTGCTTTGTTAAACATGACGTTGTTAATCCGATTAATTACAAGAAAAGAGACTTTCGAAGAGTTTAAATATAATTTATTAAATATGTGTTTAGTAGATGAATATTCAGATCTTTATGCGAAATAAAAATTGAAAGAAACATGAGCTACATGTAATCGTCAACATGACAACAATTATATATGTATAATTGTCCATAATATCGTTTTTGTCCGATTACTGTTTTAAATTACATAAATTCATTTTGTAATAAATGCATAAAGTTTGCATTCTAGTCATTAACTTCTAAAAATAAATCTTTATTTTTCTTTCACTGATGTTTATGTTAATTGGCATCGGTTTACATGTAAGAGACCAATTTACTTTTTCTTGTAAGAAATTATGAACGTTGAAATTCTAGTCACTGTGACTACAAAATTAATTTTATTTTTATTTCTGTTTGCTGTAATTGTCTATCTACCTGTTCGTTATACTGGTACCTGGGAAAATAGGCTAATTCGTTTGTAGATCCTTTATAGTTGAGTAGAGAGAAGAATTAGTCACAAAATGGCGAGTTCCTTCTTAGAGCATTTCTAAATTGTCAAATATGACATTTTTAGTTCGTACTTTTTCCTGGAGGAAATTATAAACGTCGAAGAAGTCCTAATCGCGTATCTACAAATTAATCATAAGGGAAGCGATTACGACAGAAAATCAATTTATTTTTAGTTTTTGTTCGTTGAGATCGAAGTAGACAAACTTGATTGTGCAGAAAAATTTGAAAAATAGTTAATTAATTTTTATATTCGTTATAGTTGAGTGGATTGACGAATTACCAAAAAAGTAGCCACAAGATTGCGAAGTAGCCTTCTCACAGCGCTCTAAATTGTCAAATATGACACTTCTGGTAAAACAGCTAGGGAATTTGGAATCACGTGTCCGATAAAGATGGCAGACGACGGGCTCATGCTTAGCGTCTTGGTCCCCTTGACAACAGGGAATTTAGGGGGATTTACTCGCGCGAAAGCTTGGACAGCAGGGAATTGAATCACCGAAGTTGTTTTAATGGAAACCGCGGTGCAAAAACAACGGAGATTGCATGCTGTTGCGCACACGATTTTGTGGAACGCGGTTTCGCATGTATTGCCAAAGTGAATGAAAAATATCGAACGGCAAACAAAAAATAGGTTAACGTTTGAAAGATAGTACATTGACGTTTCCAGCGAAGCTTTAACTTCGTCCTGTGATAAATAACTTCGTTTCGAGAACGTCGCGTCGCGTGTTTCGCGAACTAAAAAGGGTCACTTGCTCTCCGTTATCGATGCGACCATTATTTTTTGCATAATCACTCCCACATTTTTATGTATACGAGCTCATGTTTATCAAAACGTTGTGTACCGAATTCGTTGTTGCCCGGCGGAATGCGTGGCCACGAGCACGCGACGCCATGAATAATTCTACCGAACAGTCTTTTTAAAATACATTTTCTAAAAATGCTGTGTACTTTTTCAATAGAGTGACACCCAACAG
Organism: Agapostemon virescens; assembly: GCA_028453745.1. Lineage (NCBI taxonomy): Eukaryota > Metazoa > Arthropoda > Insecta > Hymenoptera > Halictidae > Agapostemon > Agapostemon virescens. The sequence goes on from CM052098.1 coordinate 16,731,525, forward strand.
GATGCAATCTGCAATATTAACTGCAGTTTGCGCGGAAATTATTCGCGTTCGAAATTCTATAGCTGAAATCTGCAGTATTACGTCCCGGATAATGATTGAAATGCTACAGAAATTAATTTCTGTATTAGTAACAATTTCATTTATTTATCGAATATTATACAAAATTTGTTAAATTTCCTTCGACGTATCTGTTTATCGGTTGTCGTAATTTTTATTTACAATATGCTGCAACGATTGGCCTATTTATCGAGCTGTTTCTTTCGAAGAATTTGCATAATCTTATCCAGATTTTATTCAGATTTGTTAACAATCACGTAGATAAACGTCAAGATTAAAAATGCCTCTCGAGTGGGCAAACACTAACGAGTATTATTTATTCGTTCAAAATTTGTTTCATTGTTCGATCAAGCTGTTATCGTTGAACATTCCAATAAAACTTTGTCCTTGCTCTATCTCTAACACAGCGACGATAACTACCGATAGCAAGATAATGATTTCGCACCTGTAGCTGAATTCCATAATTATTCTCGAAAAGGATTTGTTGGACTTTACAGCCGGGGATAAACTTGAATGGACACCCTCTGAAAATTAATAACTTTTTAAAAATTTACTCAAACGATTCGAGTATTTTTAAGTCGTTAAACACGTTTCAAATTTCGAACATTTATTTCACAGATGCAAGCGAGTTATAAATATTGCAAGAATATTTCGTTTGGTCGTATTTAGTTATTATTATTCAGCCTTCAATTTTTTGCAACATTTTCACTGTGCATATGATTAACATGGCTCAAAAAAACGCATTCATTAACATTTCATTACAGGCTCAGGTAAAAAAGTTAAGAGAACTGCAAGCTTATCTCTTGTCGATTCTGACCAACAGCAATTTGTTTAAAATATTGCTTCTACCGTGTTAAAAAACCGAACATTCGAAAGGCGACGCTGAAGCATCACTAAAATCTGCCACACTATTATTTAAAACAATTTTCTTATCGCTTTGTTTGCATGAAGAAATTCATAAAAATTAACTATTACAAGGATGAGTGATAAAACTCTAAATGTATAAGAGAAAATTATGTAGAACAAAAGTATTCTAGATCAGAAAGGCATTTCTTCTAACCTAGGATAATTTCATTCTGCACGATTTATTTCATCTCAGGCATATGGGGTTTTTTACTATCACTCGTTCTTAACACTTTATCGACCAGAAGCCTATTGATAGGTCTTTCAATAATTGCCCCGTAACAAAATGAGGCTTAAAAAACTGCTTTTACTTTCGTAACGAAAGTGCTTTTACGATTCGCAATAAAAATTGCTGTCGACGTTGAGGGATCCATTAAAAAGTATTCAGTGATGGATTATGAACTTAAAAGTAAAAATTTTAAAATAGTTAAATTTTTAGGAATTTCAAAGATGCAAGCACAGCGATGTAAAAATTCTTTTAAATAATAGTCTGACAATTTTTAGCGGTGCTTCAGAGTCACCATTCGAGTGTAAAGGGTTAAAATCGCTTGGAGTGCAAAGGGTTCAAAGCTTGTCCATCTGATTTTGCCGGGAACTATAAAAGAAGCCGAACGATTACAGATACCGAGCTGGACTGTGAACCTTAACGGAGTCGGAATAATTGCATTCGGTGCATGAAAGTAAAATAAGCAACGCCGAGCAGCCTGGTGCCCCCTCCGAGACAGTTTGGCTGCACTTTTAGGTATTTATCGTCTGACCTGAAAACTGAACAAGCGAAGCCGTAGTCAGAGGCATTATACACCACTGTTTCCCTCGAACGACGAACATTTCGTCACTCCGAATCCTTTTACCTGTGCTGTAGGCTCAGAAAGATTCGCGTGTGCACCTCGTAACGTCTTAATTCCTCGAGAAAACGGGTCGTCGGAAGCCTATTAATACGACACCGTCCATGAACTCTGTCTTATTAGCTTAACAACTATTAATAGTTATCCATTATTCCGTTTCGTTTTATTTCCCGCAACTTGCCGCACACTTCTCCGAAGTTTAACCTCGCGCTTCTCGAAAATGGCTGCGCGAAAGGTCTTGGAGCATCTTCGGAATTGGAATCTTCGTTCAGTTTTGCTCGAATCGCCGATCTTTGAGTTTCCTTGATCTTCTGTCGGCACAAAAAATCCGTGTCAACCCCTAGGGTTTATTATTTCTTTAGGGGCTGTTCCATTGTAAGGCAGTTCTATGTTACGGCCACTTCGTCTGGACAAGCCGCCGTAATATTTAACACATTGGTGACCGATGACGAGTTAACTCGTCATTGCACTTGCATTATCTATTTCAATTTATGAAACCCAGGGCGATATAGAATATTGCAAAAGCTTTGCGCAATATTTTAAAAGTTATAGAAAAAACATGTTCAAAGTTTAATTTCATTTCATTCAGTATGAATAAAATTTATTGGAGTCTTTATTGGAGTGTTAAAATTAACCCTTTGCACTGGAAGCTGTTGTAACTCCAACCCCAAGGTATTTTTTCTGAGCTAGAATATTTTCTTTTTCAAATTTGATTTCATATTCAAATTTTTAAATTTGTTTACTATTACTCGTCCTTGCAACGATTAAATTTTTACGAATTTCTTTGACGCGAGAATTGCGATGTAAAGATTGTTTTAAACAAAGCTGCAGCCATTTCAGTGGTGCCTGAGAGTCAAAGGGTTAACCCTTTGTACTCGAAGCTGTTTTAACTAGAAACCCAAAAAATTTCTTCTGATCTAAGATATTTTCATTCTACATGAATTATTTCATTTTATATATATGGGTTTTTTTACTGATATTCGTCCTTACAACCGTTAAATTTTTATCAATTTCTTCGATACAAAGATAGCGATGTTAAAATTGTTTCAAATAATAGTGTTGCAATATTTTATGGCGCCTTAGAGTCGCCGTTCGAGTGCTAAGGGTTAATAAATCATATTTCTGCGTGTGTCAGTGTATAAATTAGTTCGTAGCCCTACTTTTCGAATTTAATGATCATTTGTTAGCATCTGTTATACATTTTGTTCTACAAAAAAATTTCTGTCATTTTCTATGCGTTTACTTCACCTGACAAGCGATTAATGAATCTTCAATATGTAGGTGGGAAGTTTTTAATTTAATCCTTTGCGCTCGGAGCAGTTTTAATACTAAAACCGAGATATTTCTTCTGAATTAGAATTTTTTCGTCTGTATAATATTTTTTTATATTACATGCATAAAGTTAAAATTGTTTTCTCAAATAACAGTTTATTTGTAGCAGTTTGCAAAATGCTGATGAATTTAATGGTGTGAAAATTGTTTTGAGTCTCAGAATTCGAGTACAAAGGGTTAAAAGAGTAATGAATATTTTGAAGAAATGCATCTTTCTACAATGAACGGGGAAAAATTCTATGTTTTACTGTGTCAAAAAGTGAATAAATTGCATGTTTATTCGAAGAAACGTATGAGGCTCGATGTAATAAATTCTGGAGTGTCGCGTTCTCATATTTCACAATTTTCTATAGAACATTCATCAAGTTTTAAAGGTACGCGAAGACATAACATATTGAATAAAAATAAAAAAAGCTGTAACAATTAATCCAGACGTATATCAATTCTTTATTTTCGAGGTGTCACATAATTCTCAATTTTATATGGAACACGAGTGCCATTGGAATACATTAATTCTTTGTGATTCGAAACAGGTTTTCAGATTGCCACATAGTTGACAATTTAATAAAAAAGAAATAACGTGTGTCAATCGGGGTAATATGTATATTAAATCCTATATTGTCCGTTATTGGAAATATTTATCACGCCACATAAATTCCCCTGTCGTTGAACTTCGCACTTTCATCTGTTTGTCGAAACAATTGGCATCCAGTTTATTTTGTCCAAGGATTAAGCTGCATATTTTCAGTGCAAACAACTGGTCCCACTGATTTTCTTCTCGGAAGTCATTTAAATAATCGATCTCACCCATATATATGTTTGTATTTGCAATTCGTTTCACCTACTGCGATACAATCGGTTGTTTAAATCTCCGCCACCGTTGCAATTTCAAACAATGCAGTTGTATAACCTTCTTTCCTGTAGCCAGACAATAGAATTACGAGCACGCAGTAACGTTACACTATTAAGCGAGTACAAATTAAACGTTCGAACGATTTAATGTATAACTCCGTGAATGCGCACTCTTAGTACAACAATGTCATTAATATATCATAGGACAAATGTTATCGTTAATATTTTTCCTTAAAGTTACGGTCACTGTTGAAGAGGATCCGAAAACAATTTGCAGACGATCAATAAAAAGTTGATGGCAGATTAAAAAAGGCATAGAGACTAGTTGTAGAAAGTGTTCGCGTGGTGCAATAAATTATTTCACCATTAACGAGTCTCGGTTCGACATAGTGATTAATAGACGAATATCATCGTTAATGTTTTTCCTTAAATCTACATGCACTATTAAAAAGAATCTAAAAATAATTAACAGACGATCAATAAAAAATTGGTGTCAGATTAAAAAAGGCATAGAGACTAGTTCTAGAAAGCTGTCATGTGGTTCAATAAATTATTTCATTATTAACGAGTCTCGATTCAGCATAGTAATTAACAGATAAGTATCACGGTTAACATTTGTCTTGAAAGTTAGACATTTCTAATGAGAATTTCAAAGTAATTAGCAGACGAACAATAAAAAGTCGCTGCAAGATTAAAAAAGGCATAGCGACTGGTTCGACAAAGCGTTCGAGTTCAATAAATTATTTTGTCGTTAACGAGTCTTAGTTCGACACAGTAATTAATCGACAAATATCATCGTTAACATTTGATAAAAAATCGCTACTAATTCTAGAAAGTGTTCGAGTCGTTCATTAAATTATTTCATCATTAACGAGTTCAGCATAGTAATTAATATATTGCTACGAAGGGAATATTATAAACATGTTTTCCCGGCGCCTACGGACACTTTTAAATGGAATTTAAAAATAATTAGTAGATGATCGATAAAACATTGCTGGCGGATTAAAAAATAGAAAACAAGACATGGAGACTAGTTTAAAAAATTCCGTCGACTGGAAACAATGGTTGAATGGTTTTTCTTGCTTCGTCCGTGCGTTATGTTTGCCAGAGACGAAAATAATTTTATCATGCCGCATTCTACGTTGTAATGTTTGCACATAAAGACTTCGTTTAGCTGAGTTTTCCAAGCTTCGTCGCTTAATTCTCGGCACGGTTTCTTTGTCATAGAAAGTTCTATTTAAGTGGCTTCTATACCCAGGCCCCTAATGAGGAAGCGGTTCGTTAGAACTCGCAACAAAGAACGTTACACGTGCGCATTGAAAACGCCGATCGATCCGAAACGGAATTTTCTTTACAATCACTCGACGGTGATAGTAATACACCGACAACTATGGATATTAGACGAGGCTCGCGTGTATCACGATTCTGGCGGTTCCCGGAATTCCGTGCATCATACTAACGACCGTAGTATACTCCCAAAGGCGGCATTGTCGGCGCTCGCGATCCTTGGTTCGTTTGCGAGTGGCGTGATTCTTGCGAAAGTATAGTTTGTGTTGAGCCTCGTGGATGGTGACGCGGGCCTCCTTTGTCATTGAGCTGTCGACAATTATTCGAAATGTCTTATGATTATCGTTCTAGTCGCTAGAATTACATTGAATGATCCGTGTTCGATGATTAATAACAGATAGAACGATATTCGGTAGGGCAGGAACTATCAAATCTTTTATAATTTCAACCCCTTGCCTTAGAAAATCGTGTCAGACTCGTAATGTAGATTCTAGACAGATCCACTAAATATTTATATTAAACATTTCCCCTAATTCGAAAGAATATTGTATTTGGTTGTTGTTAATGTTTATCCATTGGAAAACATGTAGGCATACAATTGTTATAAATTTTCATTTAGCAAATTGTGAACTGTGAAGAAATTCTAGTCACTGCAACCCTAAAAATAAATCGTGGGCCAAAGGGTTAATAGCAGTTCACACTAAAGCGAGGAAACGTTGATTTTCTTCAAAAATATTTTTCTTGCAATTTTTTGAAAATTGCATCATAGTTGGAATTATCTTGCAAAGAATACTTTCTGCACCCTTGTGCACTGATCGGGGCAATTTAATTCGCACACGGTGTATTGATTATTCTAATACCGTATATAATGGTATTACGATCTATTAATAATAATACAATATCGTAACATTTTATATTGTAGGTCAGTACAATTTTTAGCCTAATTTCTTATCCTTTTAAAATTAATATATTAGATAAATAAATGATATAGACAATTCAGCGAGCTTTTCATAAAATCATGAATTCTTCTTGCAAAAACAGATGTATTGTTGTAAGGAAATTGCAATTGGAAATTTTTATTGCCTTTGGTCCTCATTACACCTTCTCGCATTAACTATAATCTATTTATGTGTAATAGTAGAGTGAATTGTTATCTTGCTACATTATCGCTCACACGAATCAAAGTAAATTTCCATTTAGCAGTTCTTTAAAACTAAATATTCATTATGCCGATTTGTTCCATTGTTCGTGCTCATTGAATAGGTCGGACTCCAGGTTTTCCTATCAGGTTAATTCGAACAACGTAGACGCTAAGCAGATCATTGCAGAAGGGGTTAAAATTGCAGAAAAATATTTTCGATACTCGTGCGGAAGTTGATATCGGCGATGATTTAATAATGGTATAAACATTTTGATTACAGTGCAAGGACTGAGCATACCTGGGAGCGTTTGAGAAGCACATCCCCCGAGACCCCTCCAGCCAAAGTCACTCGCCTAACCTCTCCCCTGTCCTCCTTATCCTCCTCCACACCCTTCCCCTCCGCAAATCTCGAGAAGAAAACTCCTTACCGTAATCACAGAACTCGTGACTTCGTTATGGACGGTATGGATTCCAAACCGGTCTTGAACGACGACCCATCGGTCACCCTAACCATCCGCCTGATTATGCAGGGCAAGGTAAGAGGTTTACGTTAGTTCTGTTTATTGATTAACGCCTGATTCCTTGGTTCGTTCGTTCGCTCTCGACTATCCCGTCGAGAACCACCTGTTCATTTTCGAAACTTGTGCAGATACGTTTGCCGGCGAACCCTTTAGCACATAACGCATCGAAACATTCAAGATTTCAGTGATCCATGTTGATCTTTTAGGAGTGGATAAAATCGTCACCTTTTAAAATTTTGCTATCCGGATAATGGAGGAAGTTCCGCGATACTGTATCGATTAATAGCGAGATTATGCGTGCCTGTAGTAGAGCTTGTCTGAGGGAAGGATTTTGCTAACGACTTTTAACTTTTTAATTACTTTCTCGCGTAAATAAAAATCGACGACCTGTTTCCGAAAGGTATGCAAGTCGTTTTGTCATGCACCCTTTTGGTGCCCAGAGCATCGAAACATTCAAGATTTTTGTTATTCAAGATTATTTAAAATGTTACTAGCAGATCCTTGAGGAAGCTCGCGACTCTGTCGATTAACAAAGCTTGTTTGAGGAAAGATTTTACTAAAAACTAACTTTTTAATTATTTGTTGCTTGAATAAAAATCGACGACCTGTTTCCGAAAGATATTCAAGTCGTTTTGCCATGAACCCTTTTGGTGCCCAGAGCATCGAAACATTGAATATTTTAGTCATCCAAGATTATTTAAAATGTTACTAGCAGATCCTTGAGGAAGTTCGCGACTGTATCGATTAAGGAAGCTTGTTTGGGGAAGGATTTTACTAAAGACTTTTAACTTTTTAATTACTTTCTCGCTTGAATAAAAATCGATAAGACGTTCAGACGAAAAATTTGGGGAAAAAGTTTGAAAGACTTTCTTTTCATGCTGGAAGAAGGAAGTTTTGTAAGAGAGGAGTAGTGAAGTTGTTAGATCTTTAAAAAGAGGTCATGAAAAACGGAGGAGTATACTTTTACGAATAAGGTACTGGATGATATACTTTTTCGTTGCATTGTTTTCTGAACTCTCCTACTACTATAGAATACAAGCTCACGCTCATTTTAATTCTACATACTGTAAAATCTTTTGTTATTTCTCTTCGACCGTGTTACAATTTAACATTTGCATTTGTCACATGAAATTATGAACAAAACGCAACTGAACGTATTAAGCACGTACAAAAGGGTGGAAATCGGGGGAGCATGTTTTCCAGACTTATTTCTGTTAACTTCTGTAACCAAATAAACAGTTTCACTCAATAATGCATGAACGGCAAAGGGAGGATCTTTTTTTTACATATATCTCTGTTATTTTAAGCGAGCAAATAAAAGTGTGACACGAGAATGGTTGAAAATCAAGGAATTATTTCTTCCAGATGTATTATTTTTAGCTTCTATGAACAGATAATAATGTTACAAATTAGGGGTGGATATTGCACATATGTTTGTTATTTTATGCGAGTAAATGAAAATGCGACAGGAAAACGGTTGAAATTCAGGAAGCATTTCTTCTAGACCTATTTTTGTTAGCTTCCATGAACAAATAATGTTACAAATTAGGGGTGGATATTTATTGCACATATTTCTGTTATTTTATGCGAGCAAATAAAAATGCGACAGAAAACGGTTGAAATTCACAGAAGAATTTCTTCCGGATCTATTTTTGTTAGCTTCCATGAACAAATAATAATGTCACAAGTTAAGGGTGTGTATTATTTGCATTATGTTTCTCTTATTTTATACAAGCAAATAAAAATGCAACATTAAAACAGTTAAAATTCTGGGAAGCATTTCTTCCAAACCTATTTTTGTTAGCTTCCGCGAATAAATAATGATGCAACATAAACTAGATCGAAAGTCAGGAAAGTTTTTCCACATAATTGTTTCTGAGAGACGTACGAGGATAAAAATCGAGAACCTCGTGCCAATTTGGTAATGGAGCCAGGCTCCAACCATAGTTAACAGCGTGTAGCGTGACTGGTTAAATTCCCTTATTGTTTTGATTGGGTCGACGGACTTTAGCGTTGTTACAAAGTAAACAGTTGATTCTCGGGTCTTGAGTAATTCAATCGTCGCCCAGTGAGGGTTGAAGTCGCTGCCCACTAACGTCTCTCGCTGACGCGCTTATGCCACATTCGAGTAAAGTATTTTCGTGTAGGAGTTCCTGTTTCTTGCGATGCACCGTGTTACACGCTTGTAGCACCAAGGTATCCGACATTTCGTACATGACAGTGACAGTCATTTTCATACCTTACATCGCACTTTATTTTTAGAAAACTAGAATTCGCGCTCGAGTTTCACCGGATTTTCGAAAATTTTTGAGATACGTGTTTGCGGTTATTATTGGACTTTGAGGCAATTGCCAAATTATTGAGTCAACGTGGCAAGTAAATCGAATTCTCTGTTTGTTGTTAGTATTATTAACCCTCAGAACTCCAATGGCTCCTCTGACACGACACAAAATTTGCCATATTATTATTTAAAACAACTGCGAGTAATCGGTAAAAAGATAAAATTGCAAGTAAAATTGCTTGGAGTGCAAAGGGTTAAAAGCTTCGGAGATCCATCAATTAGCAAGCAATAATTTAAAACAAACAAATACGCGAATCGTATATTCGTTTGAAATTTCAGTGTCTTTGGAGTTTTTATTTTATTTATTGGAGAATTATTTTTATTTACATTTTTATGAACCAGTTCGTTCCGTGAATTAGATACTTTCAGTTGCGACGAATAAATTAATGGTTAATTTGAAGTTTCACCGATTCTGCGACCACGATGAAGTTTGATTAACCGCCGCCTGTAAAATAGCGGTAGTATTTTACGATTCATCTGGTAGGCTACGTTAATTCATCTGCGCAACGAGAGCACCGTGCAATTAGTGGTTTTGCGAGTACTTATAAACCGTTTCAATTGTCCAACAATTATGTAAGGATACATGGTGCACGTGGTTAACCAGCCAACGCAGTTCCATTTAACGTCCGAAGACAAATTGCAAATATAAATCAGGAACTGCTATTGCACAACGTTGCAGGGGAAATACTGATTTATCATTCTACCGCGCATTGAAGAGTTCTAGCCACTGTGATAATATTATTTCCGTGGATTTCGAACATGCCTAACTCCGAAAATAGTTAAAGTACCGATTCAACGCGAATCAGACACTGGAAGCGACAGTATTGACGTACTTTCCGAGCGAATTGAAGATCAATTTATTTACAGTGAAACTCGTAAATCTGGATCGTATTTGTGTACCCTAAAATGTTCATTCGAAATTTTGACCACGGATCTGTGGAGCATTAACATCCGACTATTTTCGATTACTTTGTACAGTCGATAAGATTCTACTTATTTAGAGCCGAAGGAAATAATTCTATCGAATAAGCTTGCTGTAAACAGGTTCCCGATCGCATTAATCATGAATTAACTGTAACTCCGTGCACTCTCTGTTACTCTGTAATTGAAAACCTGATTAACCTCTTCAGGAATGTTTACACACGCTTACGGTCAGTGTTTCTCAACTCGCTAATTATCGAGGACGACCAAAATTCGCATCTGTTGGACAACTATATTCACCACGAAATTCGTTTTCTTCGCGTTTGTTGTTTTCTTCATTCGTGACATTATTATTTGTTCGTAGAAGCTAACAAAAATAGGTCTGGAAGAAATGCTTCTCTCAATTTTAACCGTTTTCTTGTCGCATTTTTATTTGCTTGTGTAAAATAACAGAAATATAATGCAAATAATACCCACCCTTAATTTGGGACATTATTATTTGTTTATGGAAGCCAACAAAAATAGGTCTTGATGATATGCTTCCCTGAATTTCAACCGAATTGAATGCAACGAATACATTAACGTAAAAATTTATTTTTAAACATAGACTAATAATTTTGTCACCCATATGTGGGTGACATGGCAGTCAAAGTGTTCAGAGGTCAAGGAGCAGTCATTTTGACCGGTTTGGTTAAATCAAACCGTATATTATACCAAAATTGGGAAAAGTTTTGGATACACTCGGTCTCGTTAATTTTTTGAAGCGACACCCCTTAGTCACTTATTGTGCTCGGTAGCTTGGGTAGAGAGTGTAGCGAGACTCGTATAAATTTTGCGAGCCGGTTGATTGATACTCGGTCGTTTAGCCAAGATCAAACAAGAATTGCACTTCGCGCGACACGCGGCGTCTATTTTTCGGTTCCTCCCATTTCCTCGGCTCCTCGTCGAATCGTGACAAGCCGAGGCGATGTTATCGATTGCGAGACGCGTTGATACACACCAGCCATCAGTTACCAAATTCAAAGAAGCCGCTAACACGCGGTTATTCTCGGCTGGTAATCCAAGTCCGACGAAAATACCGCCCTTCCGCCAAGGACCGAGAAATCCAAAATAAAAATCACGATTGTTGAAGAGGAGAGCGGCGTCTCCTTGGCTCGCGTCGCCAAGTATGTCGTCGTTGTAAATCTGAGCATAGTCGTTCGTCGATCCACCTGCCACTCGCACCGCAATCCTTCCTGCCGATTATCGTGGCATGTTTGCAATTTTGCTGCTGCTGTTCTCTATCTCTCTCTTTCCGTCGTTCGTACATGAGTCTGGCTCTCTGTGCTAAGTACTCGTTCAATATTTGCAAACGAAACGTTCGACCTCTGATTTTTAGGGCTGGACGTTTTCGAAGAATACGATTTCCCAGGTTTCCCAGCCTAATTCTATGACGTGCTGAAGACTATTCGATGTCTTAGATCCGAGAAACGAAACCGAAGATTTATGTACTCTTTCGATCAGCTGGTTTGGTCACTCATGATCCCCAAATGCGAAAAGAAAGAATACACAAAATTATTGGATATTTCCTTGCGATTTTCTCGATCACTTGTACTTTAACCCTTTTAGTGCCAAACGAAAGTATCGTGCCTATGCAAAAAATGCCGGATCAATATAACGAATTTACTAAAATTTGGAATCTCATGGCACTTGCCCCAGAATCTTCGTATAACGAACCTTATTTTCGAATGAATTAAACTCAAAAATAGTTTTTTAAATTCCTTTCCAATAAAATTGGACCATTTATAACGTTTCATAAATTTATTTTAAGATAAAGTTCGCTTGCAATGCGAATAGTAAGGCGCCATCGGATACGCAACGATATATCGTCGTTGGTACTTTTCGCAAACGTTTGACGTGGTTCAAACGCTGAAATTTCCGCCAAATCTTCCTCTTTAAGAAGACCTCCTCACATTGCGGCTACCACATCAGGGGACTTCAGGAAGCTACCTTTTATCAACCCCATTTTTCCCATTTTCGCGATTGATCGCCCCGAAATTTTAAAGTCGCGCCACGGCTGTAATTCGATTCCGATCGAGCTAAAATTTGGCATACACTCTGACCGCGCGTCTAGAAACGTGTACACAAAATTACAAAAGAATCGGAGACCTAATGATTTTTCACGATTTTAAGAAGGGGTATACCTTCAATATTTAGCGATTTTGTGGCAATATTTGGCAAATCTTTGAAGTCGTGCCCCGGCCAAACTATTAGAGCTATCGACATGAATCAAACGCGAAAATCTTCCTCAAACCTTCCTCTTTACGAAAAGCTCCCACAATTTAGGTTAGCATTTCAGGGAAATCCAGGGAGCTTCGTTTTATCAACCCCAATTTTTCCCATTTTC
>CM052098.1:16744210-16768023 GCA_028453745.1 Agapostemon virescens
CATTTCAGGGAAATCCAGGGAGCTTCGTTTTATCAACCCCAATTTTTTCCATTTTCGCCATTGGTCGCCCCGACATTTCAAAGTCGCGCCACGGCTGCAATTCGATTCCGATCGAGCTAAAATTTGGTATACATTCTGCCCATGCGTCTAGAAACGTGTAGCCAAAATTACAAAAGAATCGGAGACCTAAAGATTTTTCGCGATTTTAAGAAGGGGGTTACCTTCAATATTTAGCAATATTTGCCAATATTTGGCAAATCTTTGAAGTCGTGCCCCGGCCAAACTATTAGAGCTATCGACATGGTTCAAACGCTAAAATCTTCCCCAAACCTTCCTTTTTAACACGTTAACCCTTTGCGGACGCGTGTCGGATATATCCGCCCAAGCCGTTTTACCGTTGCGGACGACTGTCGGATATATCCGCCCAATTCTCGCGCTTCGGCTGGCGTATGTCTGTCGTCGTAAACGACATGATACGCATGCAAGATCGCAATGCAAACGTGCGACGTGAATATTTTCTTTACTGCGCGATCCGATACCTGACGTCCACAGCGACGTTCGCTCGTCGGGCGGCTCCGTCCGCAAAGGGTTAAGCGCCATGCCGAATTTCTGTGCCGTTCCGTTCAAGCCACTATTAGCCGTCAGGCGGGCCTTGCCGGGCCGCTCGCCGATAGACGAATCAGAGGATAAAGAGTCGGGTAACGTAACGCGCACCGCGATAGCAGAACGAAAAATCTTTCGCCGGTCCGTAGGGACCGACGAGGCTTGAACGGAAAGTCCAGCACCGGTCCCTAGGGACCGGCGTGGCGCTTAACGTGTTAACAATGACCAAAGTTATAAAATTGTCATCGCAGGAATCTATTCAATAAACTTCTTTGCTCCACTATACATTGTGATCGAAATGGCACAAAATCAATATAAATTAATTCTTGTCGCTTTCATAACACAAAGTGCACTAGTTAATTTTACTATTCGGTAGGTTAACACTAGAACTACTGTTACTAAACTATATACTGAAGTTATAAAAATGTTTTCATTAGCAACTTTCCGATGTACTTCTTCGACGAACCACATGTTACAATAAAATTGAACGAAGTTTCATTAGACGCAGTCTTGTTATTATCAGAAAGCAGTTTATATGGTTGGATTTATTGTTTGGTGGTCGTAGCATTTCAGCTCGGTAGAACGATTAAAAAATGTTTTTAGTATGAATAATTATATATCGGTAGCAAATATTAATCTACGTTACATCGCGAACCGTCGTCTCGCCGATGACAACAGTTGAATTTGAGAAACAGACGGTCGATCCTACGGTTGAAATCCCGACGAAACTTTGTTCCCTCGTCGTTTCGATTCGGTATCGCAAGGCGGGTATCGTGTATCCGAGGCACGGTGCGTGTCCTATTCCTCATATTGTGTCTTGTTCGCGTTTTCACGCAATCTGAGAACCCTCCACCTCCACCCGGAAGGCAAACTTGCTCCCTCGCCGGATACCGTTTGATGAAAGGCAGTCTCAAAACGCGGAACAAAACGCAAAATTGCGGTTCTCCGGGGAGGCGCGCCCCGCTTTATACGGTTTGTTCTTTGCTTTTCATTGTCGTGCCCGGGTTTTGCTCGCAATAAAACCCACCCGACCGGATGAGAATCCGTGTCCTTTCATCCCCCTCGCCGCCCCTCGGTCGCGTTTCTATCTTTCTCTTTTTCGTGGTTATTCCCGCGGATAATATTTGCGAGTTAAGTGGCGGGACAGAGAAAAAGAGAGAAGCGCCCTGTGCTTCAGGAGCGAATATCGAGGAAGCGTCTACGGTGATTTCGATGCACGGTTATCATTCAGTGATCGCGAGAAGCTGCTCGCAAAGAATGCGGTTACTATCGGCGGTAACGCGTAGCTCCGCGTCGGCACGCACGCACGTTTCCATGCTGTCGAAGGATCGAAGGGTTTTCTACGAACGCCATAATTAAACTATGCAAGTGTCCGGAATGCGATGGTCCATTCGCAGTGGATATTACTCACGGAGAATATTATCCATTCGACTTTCCTTCGAGAATCCTTCGAGCTCGTCTCTGGCAGGAAACGCTCTGAACTTCCGTCTTACGGATTCCTAGCCTCCTAGAGTCTCTTTTTCATTGGCTGTCGTCGTTACGCTCGAATCTTGTTATCCCCAATTAAACGTGGATTGCAGAACCGGTTCAATGGCGATATTAACGCGCGGAAGGGAATCGCGGCGAAGCAAAGCTGAAGTGAAATTCGTTGGCCGACGGATGTGTGTGGAAGTTTTGTCAATTCTGGGTGTCTTGAAATTTTTTCTTCATACTTTTTATTAAAATTGCGAGATTGTAAAATTTTTCGCTGACACAAGGAAGCAAGGAAACCGTGAAAGAGCCCAGTTTCATTTTTGATCGCGCTATATTCGTAAGGGATGCTTCTATTCCGGTCGCGGTTCGCACTCGCGAAAATAAGAAAGCTTCGATAGAGGGCAGAGGGGGAAAGAGCTGAACCGCTGTCGAGAATAAAATAAAATGGTGAACGAGGAGCGCATCTTCTTCTTGGCACGCCGGCTAACCGTTTTATTATTGACTCGGGTCATGGATACGCGGGCGACACGATGTTCACGGGTTTCGAGAAAAAGAAGCCACGCCGACGAAAGGTTTATCGCCTCGTGCGCGCTTTCGCTGCAACGTTGATCGCGTAAATTACACGAGGATTTGTTTCTGCTCGATGCTCTCGTAACAGCGACGGTTTCTTCCTCCTCGTAAGAGGTTTCATCGGCAAATTTTATTTACTATTTGCGAACGGGTTAATCAACTTTTATCTTAGTTTGTTGAATCCTTAAGCGATGCCGAAAATAAACACGGCTGTGGGATCTTCTTCTTTGAGTTTAAAAAATTTTTTAAGCGCGCTTTCATTTTTATATGGTTACACGAAGGGGAAATGGTCAACCATGCACAGACGCCTGCTCAAATCACTGAAACAATCATAATGGCTAGTTCCCAAGTTTTTCTTCTACAATTATTGAAATTATAAAAATAGTTTCTTCTGAAAGTTTTGAATGAGTTTCTTCATTTAAGGAAAGATTACGATAGAAATTGCACGAGGTCTTGACAAGTGCAATACGTCAGTTTCATTGATTATTCCGTAGTTTTAGTGATAATGGAATATGCATCTAAATCGAGTAGAATATTTAAATATTAGGACTAGAACTACCAGACAGGTTAAATGACTTCATACTGCTTTTTTGTTCACAGTGATTGAAATTGTGAAAATGTTTCCATGAAAATGTTGCAAATGAACTTTTTCATTGCAGTACATACTAACGTAAAAGTTGTACAGAATCTGAATAAATTGATGACGTTATCGGGGAGTAACAACAAATACTTTAACTATAAATGAAAGCTTTAGCGTTAAACGACGATTTCTGTCGCCTTTTTGAAAAGAAAATTATTGTATTTATTCGTGCATTCGGTCCAGTTCATTGTTTGCCTGCCAACTTAAAAAAATCTTTAATGCAACTTGACATTTTTTTTTTAACTTTGAGACCAGGTTGATTAATTAGGACTGTCCGCAGTTGATTTATTATTTGAAAGCGTAGCAACAATCGATATCGGGTATACTATTTTTGGATTGCATACGTTCGCTGGAAATTTCAAATTTTTACCGAGGACTGTTCCGAAAACCGATCTGTTTATTACGTGAAAAATGAATGCGAAATTTCATCAACACGCTATACGTTTTGCCCCATTTCTCACAGCAGCGTGTGTGCTATACGTACATAAAATACAGAGTCTAATTGCGACCAATTAATCATACGGAGCTATAGCTCAACTCGCTCGACTAACACTGTACAGTGTGCATTCGGAGTTCTAACTATGAATAGGTTTCATTCCTTGCACAGTTTCGTGCTCCGAAGAAGAATGTATAAATTGCAAATTTATTGACTATTTCAAGTTAACGTTCTCGTTATTAACATCGAAAATTTCTCGCTCTTTAAGATTACAAATTATAAAATTGCTTCTGATTTCTTTCTTGAATTCTCGTTTCTTGGATATTTCGTGTACTCTGCTGAACTTGTTGGTACAGTTTGCTATTAAGTTACAAATGTGTAAACATATTCAGACGAGAAGAATCATCAGAATGTAGTAATTTTTGCCATTATTTTTTATCGTTTTGGAAGAAGACTACAAATGCTGGACAAAACCCAACGACATATTTTAAAAAATTTTCCAAGCTTCTATATAAGAACAGTGCGAAGTTGCAAACTTTAAAGACTACGTGAAAAAATCAAATGATATAATGATCACTGGATTAGAGATTTTTATACAAGATTAACATTCAGAAAAAGTAGCGCAAGATGAAATGACGTTTCGCTAAAAACTTTATTTTATTTTATTCTTTAATGCAAAATTGCATTAGCAATTTGTATTAAGCAAAACTGGAATATATAATAAACATTTTCCAGAGTTCGATTTTTCTCGAACTATTTACAATCGGATTGCAAATTTTTGTGTGCGAAATACAAACGTGGTATGTCAACTGCAGTTGCCAAGAGTTATGTAAAAACTGATATAAAAAACAGTCCCCAGGGACTGACATAGCATTCAACGTGTTAAAGAAGTACATCCGAAAATTTTTAATGAATACAATTTTACAACTTTTATGTACCTAACGAATAGCTACGTCCGTTGTAACTACAAAATTTTTTCGTCATTCTTAGGAGGACGAAGAAGTCACTGTTACCACAAAATAAGTCGTAGGGGTTGGTTAAAGAAGTACATCCGAAAATTTCTGACAAAAATATTTTTATAATTTCAATAATTGCGAAAGAAAAAACTGGGGGCCAGTTAAAATGACTGCTTTGATAGTTCTAGAATTAATCATAGAGCTAACAGCTACAGAAAAGAATCTCGACCTGAACCTGAACCTGAAAATGTCGATCTCGTGTCAATCTCGTTTAGAAAAACTGAACTTTTGCTTAATGAAAAGTAGATATCGAGAAATACCCGAATTCGCGTTACGACCCAATAAAAGCTTCTAAAATTAATTCGACACGTTTCGTTCTCGAGTGCAAATTAAACTCTCGATTCTCTAAAAAGACGTTACGGATTTTTGGCAAACGCCTCGGGAACACGGCTGACATTCCTAGTTTCCGAGCATTCCGCCGATCTAGCGATCCATTACGATCCATTACCGTGTCGAAGTTCGCTGGTTCGGTCATCGGTGTGTCTTGCGACGCGACTAGCCGACCCAGCCTCGCCTAGATCCATAATTAATTGTCGCGCAGGCGAACGCATGCTCGTAGCACGGGTAATTAATGTCCGACGTCTTAGCAATTAATCGTTCCACACGGACGTCGAACGAGCCGCGCGACACGCAGCGCTGTTCGCAATCTTTTCGCGAAGGCATTGTGCACTGTCGCGGTTCCAGAAGCTTCCGCGCCAGCTGCGAGCGGATTCGCGCGAACGGAATATGATCTCGCAAGTTTTAAAACGTCGCGCGCGGAACATCCCGAAATCCTAAGACCGAGAGAGGAAAGTATGGTTCCGCGAGGATTTCGCCAAGCGATTCTTGCATCCGCTACCGAGAACTTTTAATGCGGCATACACACGGTTCGAAAGGTTAATCCCTGCTTTCGAATTTGGCGAAGTTTTTCGATCAATGTAAGATCGTCGCCTGTAAGGTGTCATTGAAGCGCCGAGGGTTAAGAGTCGAGATAAGATCGTTGACTGTGAGTCGATTTTATTCCAGTAGGTTGTCCCATAAGTTTGTGCCGCGAACTTTTTTATGGGGACCACAGAGATTTTGTATCGATGATATATAATCCTTTTCTAAAAAGGTGGAAAGAGATTTTGAAACAAGGGGTATTAATGAAAATAATAAAACTTAATATTTTATTTATTATCTGGTTTCTAAGATCGTCACAGAAAAAGATACAGTCTTTATATAACTCTTGGCAACTGCAGTTGACATATTAAATTTATATTTTGCGCAAAAATTTGCAATCTGATTGTAAATAGTTCGAGAGACATCAAACTGTGGAAAATGTTTATTGTATATTCCAGTTTTTCTGCTGTCTGAGAATCTTCAGAACTTTGTCGTTTATGACAATTGTTAAAGAATAATTTTTCGATCGGTTGAAAAATCGCGAACTGCGCGAACGAATCGAGGTTTGTTCCGGCCTGTGTTTGAATTTTCGCGGACGTTAAATTGGAAGTTTCTATTTTAGTTTCGACTGGATTTCAATGGTCGAACAGGAAGGAAAAATGGTTTTTGATCTGCGTCGAAGTTGGTCTATTGTAGAAATTGTAGGATACGAATTTTGTTAGCAGCGAAAATGTTTGTAGACGCAGCACGCGCATTCTACGCGCGTCGTATTCTACGCGGACCCGCTTGCAGGCAAGCTGAAAAATTTGTCAAATCTGTATGAAAGCGTAGTGCTTTCATGGTAAGTGTGTTACGCGAGCACCATTTCGGTATTAATACGGTGACGGAAAATTCTGCGGATTAATTTTTCAGGTTGATGCAAATGGCGTAGCGCGCGATTCTATACGTGTTTGAAAAGTGTGCTTTTCTTTGCTTCGCGTAGAAAACGTGTGCGCATTTAAAATTTAAAAATAAGGTCATAATCGGACTACGTATATTCAAGAGAGAATATTTTTATTGACGCAATTCTGGCTCGCGAAATGCATGCTACGGTTTTCATATTAACAGAAACGGATCAGAGATCAGAACGTATATTTTTATTGTCGCGATTCAATGTGACTTGGATCGCATTATAACTAATATTTATTATCTTGAACATTCTTTAACGTTACCCACAAAAACCTTCAAATGAAGATTTCCAGAAATGTCTTTTAACAAATATTCTTCTGCACTTTTGCACCCTTATCTATTCTGTGGGATTGGGTTCATCAAAATTAATGGATCAAATACGACACTGTAAAAGCACTAGAAGAATTTGAGATTATTAGTACTCAGTCGCAGATTTTTATTTAAAATAAATACTGCCTAGACTCCAAACGAAAATGTGTTTCTCCCTTAAACAATTTCTATAATTACAAAATAGAAATAGTAAATCTACCAAATACGACTTAATACCAAAGAAGACTTAATTTTCATATTTCCGTTTCTCGCAATCGACATAAACGATATTTATTTTATCCGATATTTATCCATAATACAGTCGTTACTCGTACAACTTATACAGTACGGAAGTCCCTTAATCTATGCCCACAATAAGTACTAATCACTGCCGGACAATTAACAATGAATCCTCGTCAACTCACCAATTCGTTTGCGCTGTCATCCTTCGCAAAAGTAGCAAATTTCGAGTCCGCACAATTAAATCAATTTACTATGCAGTTATTGTGCCGGTCGATTGCATAACATGCCGCCCAGGCGTCGATCCTATTACATTACACCATTGTTTAAACAACACAATACCCCCCGCCGCCCCTGAAAGGGGTAGAATTGATTCACTGGTGGATCCACGAAACCGACATCGCATTCCCGCCGAACCAATAGATCCCTTTCAAATTTCTGTTTGCATTGAATCCTTTAGAGGCACACGCCCCCTACCCCGAAGAATCAAATTCCCGACAGGGATAACGCGCGTCCTCCCTCGCAATACTGATCGAAATAGTGTTGCAAAGAAAAGCCCGAAAAATTGTGCCACAAATAATTAACATAATATATTTGATAGAAAACAGTGAACACTAAGAATATTAACAAGATATACCACCGCGGAATGTGTTCCGAAAATTATTCTAAGAAACTTTTCCATTTGCGAAAACGCCATACTCGGCCTCGTTTTCGAGTTATTATTGAAACACAGGGACCAATCGGAGCTCGGCTACAGCGCGCGGACTCCGCCTGGGCGACACATTCCGACGAACCTGATTGGTTCGCAGTTTTCCTTAATAACTCGGAAACGCAGCGTCGAATCGCGACTTGGCAAAGGAAAACGATTCTTAAATTGAGCCCAGGAATCTTCCATTTAAAGGAATTCGATCATTTCCAAAGCAAAGAAAACTGTAAGAGGCAAACAGTTTTGGAGCTTTACTATTTTATACTTTTACAATAGTTTTACTATTTTATAATCGATGGCGCTGAAGACTATTCTCCAGTCCATTTATCAATTTTTTTAAATATATTTTTGGTGATATCTCTTGCAGATACGTTAACTACAAATACAGAACTACTACTAGAATGCTCATGACGATATTTTTCGTCATGAAAATTTGCCGTAATATTTTGAACACATTACATTTTAGGTAGTTCTTATTCAAGTAAATCAATTATATAAGTTTACAATTATATAAAAACAATAAGTATTAACCGTTTGCACTTGAAACTGTTTTAACTAGAAAACCAGAGCATTCTTTCTGACAGAATATTTTCATTCCACATGAATTATTTCACCTTATGTATAAAAACATTTTTTACTGTTATTCGTCCTTACAACAATTACATTTTTATCAATTTCTTAAATATAAAGGTAACGATGTTGAAATTATTTTAAATAATAGTGCGCCAATTTTTCGTGGCGCCTCAGAGTTGCCACTCGAGTGCAAAGGGTTAAAAAGAAAGAAAAAAGTCCCCATTGTGAAACGAGTCGAACAAAAGTTGATTCTCCGGTTAACCGGTTAAAAACTTACTGGTTCCTAATTTCGTCTTCCACTGTCATTGAAATAATAAAAATACGTTTATCAGAAAATTTCGAATGAATTCCGTCGAATGAAGCAGATACCACGATCGAAATTGTACAAGCTTTTAACAAATGTAGTCTCGTTATAACGAAAGTAATACGCATCGGTAGCGTTTAATACTCGCCGATTCTATTGTTAAACGACGGTTTTGATACCGTCGGTCGAAATAGACTCTGGCAGCGTACACGGAGGGTTAACTGCTCGAACGACCGCGGGATAACTGTCACGGTATTATCCGGCCGTTGTTTATTCGTCCTCTGTCACCGTTGCGTGCCGGTTCAATTAGAATTCGCTTGATCGACAGCATGTTCCGACCGGCGGGAATAAATTTTCTGTCACTATAATTGTTACTCCTACAGAAAAAAATAATATAGTTACGACAATTTCTCATTTTGATTGTAACAGTCACGCTACCTGGCAGCGACCACCACACCGCTATTTCGGCTACGTTTCATTTCAATTGCACCCAGCTCGCTCGCGATCCGCTCGTCTCTCCGCTTCTGTCCTCTCGCTTGTGAGAGAACGCGCACACAGCCGATGCGCACACCGATACCGGTTCGTGCTGAAGTGCACCACGAAAATTATTGCACGTTTCTGCATATCTGAATGATGCTCCGGTGCACACAGGGCTCTTCCCAGGGACGGCTCACCCGAGACGCCCTTTATCCTATCGGCGGCGAGCCACCCTTGGAGGGTTTCCCTCGTCGCGTGGCCCCTTTCTCCCTTTCTTCGTGCTTTCTCCCTCGACGCTCCCCTCTGCTGTCCTTTACCCCCCTCTCCTCTCGCCCCTTCTCGCTCTTTCTCTTTCTCTCTTTCCCTTTCTCACTTGCGATCCCTCTTCATCCCCCAGTCGCGGCTTCCTCCGGTGGTCTTCTCGCGCGGGAAGTACTTCCATGACAAATCTCGTTACACCCACGTTTTTATGCTCGGATGGCGACGACGACGACGACGACGTCGATGGGGCTTCCCTCTTCCGCCATCGTTCTACTCCGTCTACCACCCCTCCAGCTTCCCTTTTCCTTCTTCCACCCCGAGCAACCACCGGGCCAGATGGGGTGGCGCGCACCGGGTTCTCTCTTCTTCCTTTTCGTCTTTCAATACCGGCACGCGCGCAGGGGCGGGATTTTTTTGTTTTCTTCTCGTTGTAGTTTCGGCACCCGTGATACGGCGATGATCATCGTCGCCGTCGTCATCGTCTCGGACGCGGATGGGGTGGTTTTGTGCGACGGAACGCCGCGTGTCGCCACGTGGAGTGGGTCTGCAGCCGAATGCTCGCGCAAATGCAACTGGGAAGATGGATGGTTTTCGATGTCGCGGGACGAACGCATCTGCCCGACGTCTTGGGATGGGATATGGCGGGCGCGATTGTCTCCAGGGAATGGCTGGTGTTACGGAGATTGCTGCTTTTAAAGGGAAGCGTGGTCTTATTAACAGGATCTTCAATAACTTGCGATGCACTGCGAGGAAGCTTGGAAATCATGTTTTATAGAACTGTCCTAGGCGAAACTTTTAAATTACGCTACTGCGGGTGAGCCGTAGGCTCGCGATGACCCTTGTACCCCCAACAAGTCGAATTCCAAAAGTAAGACTTCGAACCTTGATCGTTTCCCTCGGTGCAATTTTCAACGCAATAAAAATGTTTGTAAACTCTTTTGAGCAATGTTATAGCACCCATTCGAATATAGATGGTTTAAAAGTCCCTAAACAGGTGGTGTAGACTTTCGACAGTTTGCGAATAACCACTGATGGATAATGCGTTAATTTTCAAGAAATTCAATTGCCACGATTAATTTTAGTTTAATTTATTTTAACGATTGTTCGACATTCAATGTTCGATATTGTCAGCAGTTTAATGCAAATTGGATTTCGTTAATTGCACGCGTGTTTACGCAAACGGTGGCGCTTCACTTGCAAAACGTTTCGATGTTTTCTTTCGGATACCTTCTAATTGGCAACATCCTCGTCGTTTACTCGGTACAAACGGGATAAATAATTTTGTGGGAGGATCAGTTTGTTTAGCATCATCGAGCTCGCGATCGGAGAGTTTCATCTACGTATTAGAATTCCAATCACGAATCTTGGCGATCGTGTTTTCGTGCTTGTCAGGTTACAAACCTGCTAATCCTCGAGGATAAACATCAAAAGCGGCCGCATTGTGGCGCGTTAACTAAACCGATTCGGTGCCGATTGTTTTCCAATTAATCTCCGGCAACGGGCGTCGGATATTTCGTATTAACCGAGTTTCGATCCTCGTCGATCGTACCGAACGAGATCCGGCTGATTATAGTTTACGAAACGATTAACCTGATCGTTGTAAAAGTTGCTTGTCCGATCGATGTTGCTTCGGATTTGTTTTACACGAGTGAACTGGATAATACTACTAGGATGTTTCATTTATCTGTCTTATCTTGTCCTGTTATCTTGTTTGACCATTTGCGATTTAAACTGCTTCCTTTCTTTTGAAATCTTTTTTCACGTTTTTAATTTTTGTGATTTTCCAAAGTATGCAAATCAATAATATAAAAATATTATAATAAATATATATATATAAAATATATATAATAATATTATAATATTAAAAATAAATACCAACCGTTGGTATTTAGCAAACCAACGTATCAGACGATTGTGAATAAAATCATGCCGCCATGATTGTTTAATATTATAAATATAAATATGACATAGTAAGTGTTTAATAGTACTTGTAATAGATGAAAAGCAGCCATTTTTAATTTTTGCGATTTTCCAAAGTATGGTATTTCGCAGAGCAACGTATCAGGCGATTACGAATATCATGCCGCCATGTTGGCGACGCCGACTTTTACAATTTGGAAATGCCACCACTGTGGCGGCACCGGTCGCAAAGGGTTAAACACGTTATTCAACTGTGTCCTCGTGTAGGATCTATTTAGAGTAATATTTCAAAGGTGCCTCGTTCGAATAAGAAGGTAAAACGTCTACCCTAACGAATAAAGTGAGGCCCGCTGATCCGTTACTTTAGGGGAACGGTGACGTAGGGTCGCGTGTTGCAAAATTGTCCGTTTGGAAGGCTAACGAGCGAACAGATACACGGGACAGAGTCTTTCGGGTGAAATAAATACGTCTGGCCGCGTTTTTGGCCGAAGAAGCATTATGTCTGCGGGGAGAATATGCACGGTGAGCTCCTAGGACTGTCTGGACGGTGGCCAGGGACACCAGCCAATAGTTTGGTCCAACGCGAATTATCATGATTCCATTATCCTTTCAATGGCACACACAGACGTCACGAATAAGTACTCTTCTTCTTCTTCTTCTTCTCCTTTCTTTTATCTTGCTCGAAGATTTTTCTTATTCGCGCGATTCTGAACTTTTGATTGAACTTAGGAACGTGGACGCTCAACCCTTTCCAAAGAGCACTCTTAACACTGAACTAAAAAGCACTGACAACTAACGAGCACTAAACTGGACTAATGTGTATTCTGCTTTGTAATAATGAACCGGTTGCATTTATTCAGATTTCGTGAAAGTTTCATGTTAATATTGGCTTTAATAAAAAAAAAAGTTTAATCGACAAGTTTCCATGGGAATATTCTTGAAATTAGAATAACTCTTTCTAGAATATTTTCATTCTTAATTCTAATTCTCATTCTCCGATGAAATTAAATATTCTATTAACCCTTAGCATTTAAGTGGTGATTCTGAGTCACCACGATAAATTAACACACTATTATTTAAAATAATTTTAACATTCCAATTTCTATATCGAAGAGATTGATAAAAATTTAACGCTTGAAAGAACGAGTAACAGTAAAGAAATCCGTATACAGAAAATTAAATAATTTATGTAGAATGAAGATACCCTACGTCAGAAGAAATGCTTTGGTTTTCTAGTTAAAACCGCTTCGAGTGCAAAAGGGTTAACATTAAACGTACATTGATCAAATGACCAGTGTCATCCTTTTGATTTTACAATTAGAATGTTATTGCCATTCGATGATTCAATAAATTTCTTTTTTCGAGCATGCATTGCGAGAAACTCTGCACAAAATTTAAATAAACGTAGTATTTTTATAACCTAAAAAATTTGAATCTTTTTTACCGTTTGCTAAGTTCAATGTTAAAGTAGGGAAAAATGAAAGAACGAAGAAACACCAATCAGGCACTCGAAGTAATTAATAAACAACAATGATTTCCCAAGCATCAAACGAATGCGCACGAACAGTAACCAGAAGATAATTTTCGTTTCCGTAAAATTTGCAAGGCAGATTAATTTTTCTTCTTCCGAAGTAACGTACAATGCAGTTGTACACCTGCGTAACAGCGTTCGCGTAATTGATAATGACACATAGATTTCTGCAACTCAGCTCCTGGAAAATGCTAATAGGATCAACGTCAAAAACGACACGCAACGAACGGCGGCGGCGGCGGCGGCTGTGTTTCGATCAGGTGAAACACGAGTTTTCACGTGACCGGATAGCCAACTGTTTGGCATAACCAGTCCCGCGGTAATTCGACTAGCTAAGAATGAAGTAATTACGCGGTTAGCTAGAACTCGCCCTAAAAAGACCAGGTAGGTATCTTAATCGATCGCGGGAACACGTTGCGCAACACAGCCGCTGGTCGATTTGACGGAAAACGTGCGACGGCTACATTTTTGTCATAGTCGCTGCAAGAACTGCAACGTTTTAACGAGGGCATAAAAATATTCTCGCTTCGTCGAATTTTCTCTTATCGAACCTACCGAAAAACTTAGAACAACGTTTCCGGCAGCTTGACACTGTAACAACCGATTTTTCTCCTGTTTTCGAACTTACGAAACGGTAAAAACGATTCGGACGTTTTCACCCTCTGCACTCGAAACTGTTTTAACCCTTACCACTCCAATGGCTCCTTTGAGACGACACTAAAAATTCTCAGACTATTATTAACACTGAACCTACCACAGAGGGTCAAATGACCTTTTTCAGATTTCCTATTTCACTATTATTGAAGTTATAAAATTGCCTTCGTAGGAGTCGATTCGATAGATTTATTTGTTCAATCATATATTGCAATAAAAATCGCAGAAATTCTAAATAAATTATATTTCATCATATTTATGAGACAATATGTGTTAGTCCATTTTAATGCTCGGTAGGTTTAGTGTTAAAAAAAATTTCCACATTTTAATGTTTGTATCTAAGAAGTAAATAAAAATTTAAGTGTTGCGCGTACGAGTAATAGTAATAAATTTTATATGCACGAAAGGAAACGAATAACGTGCAATGGAACTATTCTAGGTAAAAAAATATCTCGAATTTTGGAGCTAAAATTGCTTGGAGTGTAAACGGTTAATAATAATACCATTTAGACATAGAAATGCTTCCTTAACGCTCTGCGGACGAGGACTTTTGAATATATTGGGAATATTTTCTTAAAAAATGTAAATCTTGTGTTAATTTTTTAACTTCTGAATGGAAATAAAGATATATACGGATTTTATGTTATTACAATAATTAAATTATATTTTTCTTAACCCCAACTTTAATTTCGTCCCCAAAGGGATAAACTATGAAAAGGTAAAAACCAGTCGTTTAACAGTTTCTAATTTTGTAAATTAACGTTCATGCAAACTCGTTGCTGACTGTAGAATCAGATAAGCGTTTACTGTCCCAAGTAGGAACACAGTGATCTGTATAATCAAACCGAGTTCAATGGCAAATGTAACGAGATGGGGAAAGCTCGACAGCCAAGATTCTAGTGAAAATTCGAGCAGAATCGCTGCAATTATAGCAGAGAAGGGCCAGTGTCCGTTACGCCAACAGTTTTTTCCCCGATTGCCACAATGTCAGGGTCGTTTCGCGGCAGCAGCGTGCAGCATCGACATAAATATCTGGCTAGAATCCAACAGTCGTCTTATCTCTGTGCGACGACGTCCCGTCGTTTCGATGTTTCCCGTCTTTTTCACGCTCGCGCTATCTCGCGGAGAGGCTCTTTTGTAAACGGCTCGATCCACGTGGAAGAGATATCCAGAGACGAGAGAGAAAGAGAGAGAGAACGAGTGGAAAAGATCTGCAACACCGGTGAAAAGACACTGTTCGGAGCATCCTCCTTTTTGGACGGGCCTCTTTCAGGACTTGTCTCGGATTCCAGCGAGGAGAGGCTGGAGCGGAGCCATGGCCGCTGGCCAATCGGTCGTCTTCGTGGATCGCGGACGTCTGATCGTCTAATAATTCAAAGCCGATGCAATTTTTGCTTAGGCGAGGGGTCGTCTTCCTGGATATACAGAACAGTCGGACAAATAAGTCGATGTCTCGATATACGTTTGTTGGTTGGCGAAGTGCGTGCAGTAGGCAGATGAAAAACAAAAGGACAAGGAATGTTTCGTCCTGGGTCTGCTAGAGGATCACTTGGATCCTGGGTCACCAGGTAGACAGATAGATTAACTGGACGATGAACAGACTACTACGTATAACGTCCTTAACACTTTACCGACCGGCAATTGTTTCAGGATTGTTTATGATTTATAGTTCATGACTCAAAATTTTTTAACGGATCATTCAACACTAACAGCAATTTTTATTGGAAATCCACAAGGCACCCTCGTTAACGTTATCTAATCACTTCGTTACAAACTGCAATGTAAAAACAGTTTTTTAAACTTTATCCTGTTAAGCACAATTATTGGAAGCCCTTAGCACTCGAATGGCGTTTCTGAGGCGCCACTAAAAATTGCCATACCGTTATTTAAACAACTTTACATTGGAAGGTTTGCAGTTAACCAGTTAAGTGTGTTTGACAACTATATCCGTCATGGAGATCAGAATTTTGTGCCATGATGACGTACAGACGCATTAACAAGATTCTCGAGAAAACATTCTTATAATTCGAACAACTGCGAAGGAAAAATCATTATTAACGAATCAACCCTTTGCACTCGAATGGTGACTTAGGGGCATCACTAAAAATTGCATCGCCATTATTTGAAATAATTTTCACATCGCTATGCTTGCGTCTAGGAAAGTGGTAACAGTTTCACTGTTGTAAACACGAATGATAATATAAATCTGAATATGCATAAGAGGAAATACCTTCTTGGTAATCTCCAGATATGAACTAAATTGACTGCAACGAATATATTATTGTACAAATTTATTCTTAGACATGGACAAATAATTCAGTCACCTATAAATGGGTGACATGGCAGTGAAAGTGTTAAAACGACTCGAATGGCGACTCTGGGGCACCACTAAAAATTGCAACGCCATTATTTAAAATAATTTTTACGTCACTACGCTTGCATCTAGAAAAATAATAACAGTCTCGCTGTTGTAAAGACGAATAATAATATAAACCTGAATATGCATAAGAGGAAATAAATCACGTAAAGTGAAATTTTCGAAACCAGAAGACATGCCTTTGTTTTTGAAGGTAAAACAGTTTCGAGTGCAAAGGGGGTTGATGTGCATCGTAGCCACAGATTCGGACACGACATCCTGCCCATTCTAGAGAAGCTAGAGACAACGATTGCAGCGGAATATAGATCTTGCGATTGCATTCGAATTTCGCGGAGATGCAAAATTCGAGAAAAACTGCCGGTTTATATTTGACTGACCCTCGGCAGAAGGGCTCGATAGGCGGTTCGTAGCTGTTCCTCTCGCAACGGTAGTGACCTCTCTAATTGGCCCCGGGCCAGGCACTCGGTTTCCCTCCCGTCTCGTCGGTGTCTTCTTGTTCCAGCTATATTTGCTTCCAAGGAGATTCGTCGACGGTGACGCGGTTGTCCAGCTCGGCCGGCCAAGGGGAGGGCTCGCGATGATTTACAGGGCTTTGGCGCCTTCGCGAAATCCCCCCGTCGTTTATTTCGAACGGGGAACACGAACAGGAACAAAGGGACTCTCCTCTCCCCTTCTCTCTCTTTCTCTCCCTTTCGCTCTCCCGATGTCGTTGATTCGCGAACGGCCAGAGCGATCTGCCGCGGAAACTCTCCGGCTAAATCTGAGGCTTCTATATCTGGACAAGGCGGATCAGCCTTTCGGACAGCGTTGTCCAAGCTACGAGTATGCACCGGTGTCCGGTTGGATGCACCGATTTTTGACCTGGTAATTTCTCTCTCTCTCTCTCTCGCTCTTTCTCTGTAGATTCGCATTCGGTTATTCGCTTCTCGGAACCGGATTCATCAGGCGGGCTTCAAAGTTTCGTGCTTGGCTCTCTCTGCTATATTCTCTAGCTCGGATTCCATATCGAAGGCAATGTTGCGTGCACGTTTTCTATTACTCGTTATAGTTAAACCCGCACTTCAAAGATTAAGAGTGGACTGTATTTCTGACGATAGCTGACCGGATGTTGAGGTGTTATATTATATTTTATTTTATTCGAGTGTGGAAATCCTATCTGATATATACAAGAGTGATCCTATTCTGATTTTGACATTCTCATACCTTCCACCGAGCAACCATCGATTCCATCGACGAAACTATCTACGGAGACAAATTGCGTTCAACAACTGCATCCTCGAATACCGGCAGTCACTTATCGGTTTGCAGCGGCTGTAATTTTTCCCTGTTTTAAAATTTTTCATACTATAAAAGATTATTAAAAAATAATATGGAATAAATACTATTAAAATCATAATTATATTATTATTTTATTTCAATAGCAAACTCAAAATGAAGCTATAAATACATTGGTGACGAAGTATGGTTAGTCGTGCCGCCGCGAAAAGTAGCGAAGAAGTACAGGTGTGCCGTCGCGAAAGGGTTAAACCCGTACATCAAAGATTAACACTTTACCGACCGGCGATTATTTCAGAATTTTTGTAAGGTCCATGATCCATCACTGAAAACTTTTTGATGGGTCTTTCAACGCTGACAGCAATTTTTATTGCGGATCAACAATGCATCCCCAATAATATTGTCTAATAATGTTGTTACAAATTGCAATGTAAAAATAGAATTTTAAGCTTCATTTTGATACAGCGCAAATATTGAAAAGCCTACTAATAGGCTTCCGGTCGGTAAAGAGTTAAGAGTGGATTGTATTTCTAATGATAGCTGACCGGATGTTGAGACGTTATACTATATTTTATTTTATTCGAGTGTAGAAATCCTATCTGATAGACAGGGTGTCCCAAAAATGTTTGAGTTTCCTGACAGGAATGATTCCCGGGGTTATTTTAAGAAAGTTTTCCCTTTACCAATTTGCAATTTGACGCTTCGTTTTTGACTTATCAAGGAAATATGTGGACTAATCAGAGCGCGGCTACAGCAGATGTCTTTCGGCTTGGCCAACGACAACGCCACACTCAGTGAGATCTGCAATTGAACCGGAACCCGTTCATTATAACCGTACTCTGATTGGTCCGTATTTTTCGTTAATAACTCGAAAACGAAGCCGCATATGGCATTTTCGCAAAGGAAAAAGTATCTTAGAGTATACCCAAGAATCGTCCTTTTCAAGGAACTCGAACACTTTTGGGACACCCTGTATACAAGAGTGAATCCTTTTCTGATGGCGAATGCTGTAGGAAACTCGTCTCGCTACGTTGGGGCGTTTACAAAAATGGTACAAAGATTTGATTCGGTAGTGGAAAAATGGAGGCGTTAGCAAAACCGTTGACCAGAGCTCGTAGAGTGGTAGCAAGGGTTATTGACAAAAACGGAAATTTCCGCTTTTCCGAACACGCTCGTCCGAGACGCCTCGCCGAATGTTTCTCGCAGTTAGAGCCGCCATTTTGGATTAGGGCTCTAGACTCCTCACTTTGTCATAATAAAACAGAATCTTCCGCTGGCAACGTGGGTTCGTCGGAACATCTGGCTCGTTATCGGTCAACATAATAATAAACGGAATTCGCTGCCGACAACGGTTTTCTTCGGACCTTATTGTTTCTAAACAGATTTCGCTATGCGACAGGCAACTGCCTGGAGATAGAATACGTTTGGTGCGTTTTGGGCCCTGTTGGTGGCGACTTGGAACGCTCTGGGTAGATGCAAAATTAGACGGTGGATGAAACGAGAAGAACAAAATGAAAAGATGGGTCTAGGAATTGGCTGAGCCGAACGTGTGGCGCCAACGCTGTTGGCCTGTAGCATGAATTCGCTCAGCTACAAATACGAGTATGCTCTGATCGCAATGAGTTAGGAGCGATCGATTGGAAATGTCGATAACTTTGATTAACCCTTAGCACTTTATGCTATTTTCATTCGAAAATCCAGACACCGAGGTAGAATAGTTCCATTGTACTCGGCTAATTCAATTTCGTGTATAGAAAGTTTATCACTATTGCTCGTACGTGCAACGTTTGAATTTTTACTTGCATTTTTAAATGCAAACGTAGTTTTAAATAATAGTATGGCAATTTTTAATGGGGTCTCGAAGCTGCCATGCGAGCACAAAGGGTTGGATAAAAATTTGTAACGGTCAGAAGATTTTGTAATTAATCGAGTATCGTTCTCGAATTTCAGATTTCAGATTTGTGTTGAAGATTTTAAATGAACGTCTAACAAATATAAATATTACGCCTTTCTTTTTCGACGAAATTTAATATTATTCGTTTGTAATCGATATTTAAGCATTGAAGTTAGATGTAGCAGTATAGACGATATAAATTGTGTTTTCTCTTCTGCAACATATTTAACGATGAAGATGTAATAACTTTAGTTACCTAAGTTTAGTTAATTAGATGACTGTGCGAATTTCTGTTACGACCCAGCATAATTAGGTGAATTATCCTGGAGCGTTTGGTAATTACATTTGGACAGTGCTGTCTGAAACTGCTTGACCATTTCCATGAATTTATAATTTATTTGGAAGGTGTCTCGTTGACTGCAAATAAAGCAGAAAGAAACAAGTATTCCATTTTTATCGTTGCACGATTAAATCATTCTAAATCTAGCTCGATTCTAAGAGCAAGTTTGAAGAATGTTTCTTTCTTTAAATCCACATTTTGAGCGCACCAGAAAATTTCTAATCAAAGTCTCTTAGATCTTAGACGAGTCAATAATAAAGTGCAAAATGTTGCTTATGATAACGTTGTATTTTATATTTGTAATAGCAAAACAAATGCAGTGGAAAATCGTAATCATTTTAACATACTCAAAGTGATTAGGAAACGAACTCCATCTTTACAGTGTCTGTCTCATAAAAATTGATGAAGACAATTTTTATTGCGAATAAAGTTCCTCAACCTACTTATCAGAGTCTCGAAGCTGCTGCCCATATCTTTGCAACTTCCTCACTTCACACTCAGAACTTGAGACCTTCATAAAGTGAAGAGTTTGAAGAAAGAAGAGAGCGACTGGATCCCATTGGCAGTAATGACTTTCCTCTCGGATATATTCTATAGCTATACGAATAGCCCAGGGATTCCATTAGTAACATCATCGCTCACAAGGAGGATGAAAACAGCCTGTAATTCTTGGAAAACCCGGTTGGTAGCTGCAAAGAGATAAGGTGCCGATCGGCTTCCGAAAGTGAGCTATTAAACTCTGCGAAAGCCTTCCCGGTTGATAAACGTTACGTTAGATGCATCCATATGAGTGCAACTATCTAGAGTGGCTCTTACACTCGAGAACAAACACCTGCGAAGCTTACTCTTTGTAAAATCGACGAGCATCGAAGAGTCAAGGTTGCGCGACGATGTTAGATCATTTTTCTTTTCCAAATTTGGTTCGCTGGTTCAGGTCGAGATGCTTTTCTGTAGCTGTTAGCTCTATGATTAATTCTAGAACTATCGAAGCAGTCATTTTCACTGGTCCCCAGTTTTTTCTTTCGCAATTATTGAAATTATAAAAATATTTTTGTCAGAAATTTTCGGATGTATTTCTTTAACCAACCCCTACGATTTATTTTGTGGTAACAGTGATTTCTTCGTCCTCCTAAGAATGACGAAAAGGAAAGGAAATTTTGTAGTTACAACGGACGTAGCTATTCGTTAGCTACGTAAAATTTTATTTCGATTTGTAGAAAATTAAGAACACACATATTGAGAAGATACTTCTTTAACCAACCCCTTGCTCTACGACTTATTTTGTGGTAACGGTGCCTGGATGTTCTTCGTCCCCCAAAGAACGACGAAAAGAAAGGGAAATTTTGTAGTTACCGCGGACGTAGCTATTATTTTAGCTATAAAATCTTCATGACGAGTCTGTTGTTGTAGGGCAAGAGGTTAATAACTCACACGTTACAATAAGAATTATATGAAGTTTTGATAGATGCAGTCTCGTTATTATTACGAAGTAACGTATATCGATTTATCGTTTGGTAGTTGTTAAGAACTGCAAATCGAATGGATTTATAATAAACTGTTCTGTCAGCGATGGTCTTTGAAAGTCGTCGAGATTCGATTGAGCGAGGAGAGACGTAACAGAAAGCAGCATTGTTGTGTACACGAGATATTAATAATCTATTTTAGAATATAGCTAGTGATGAACAAAAGGAGACACGTTCGGAGTCTCTTTTTTTAATTTGCATGGTTTTGTTTTAGTGGAAAAAAATGTCACAGGGAAACAAAAGCGTTCCTGCGCCTTGGGGGACGCTGTGCCGGACCACTGGCGGTCTGATTCCACTGTCAGCATCTTCCTTTTGCTTTTGTTATCCATCGTCGTACTCTATCCTATATATTCTTCTTATAATTTCGAAAATGACCACCGTTACTAAAATTGTTCAACTTATCTCCAACCGTTTCCCCCCTAAAGTCTCTAATTATTCTACGTTAAAATATTAGAGGGACCGTTCGTGTTTTGCATCTCGCATGCACGGAGCGAAAAAAGTATGATTAAATTCGACCAGATTGATCGACTGCGGAATGCAAAATGTGTCGGGTTAACGAGAATTAAATAATAGATTGAACGAACTATACGGATTGCCGGAGTTGTAATTAAAAACGGGAAAGCTCGGTCTGATTACCTTTCCACGCTTCTGATCCTAGAAATTGACAAGTACGTTAATCAATATCTATGAAACAGTTACAAAATATTGTTTAAATTGCTTCCTGCGCGTAGAAAATCATCAAAAT
Organism: Agapostemon virescens; assembly: GCA_028453745.1. Lineage (NCBI taxonomy): Eukaryota > Metazoa > Arthropoda > Insecta > Hymenoptera > Halictidae > Agapostemon > Agapostemon virescens. The sequence goes on from CM052098.1 coordinate 16,765,887, forward strand.
GTAATAATATTTTACGAGCTTGATACCGGCCGCTAAATATGTATACGAGGCTGGTTATTAACTTAATAATAAATTAGATAAATCATGTTCGCTAGCCAGCAGAACTGAAAGTTACAAGATTGATCCATTTATATTTATAGCTCCGCGAACTTTACATAATTCGAATAAATTAATGTAAATAGGCGTTTTAATGTGCGCGATAAATTGCACGTAATAATTGTGGAACGAACACAAATTGTGGTCAGCTATTCCGAGCGAACAGAAATTGTTTGTAATGGGTCCACGTAGGATGATCGTGTTTCTCGACGATGTATTTTCTTCTCGTCGCTAATGAAACGTCCTGTATTCTGGTCGGGAGCCGAACGAACGTTTTCCCGTTCTTTCTTTGCATACTTAAACGGTCGTTTCATTCGCTCCGAGCAGTCGGATTAAACGCGACAAACGCGGGGAGGGGTCCACGTTTTCGAAAGACGAGCCGCGCGCACTGCCCGTTTGATCGCCCGTTGGGCTCAAGTAGAATTAGTCGTTTATACAGGATTTAGAGTAATTAGTTCGTCGGCGTTGTCCTCGTTAAACAGTTTTAATTGACTGCGACATTGAGAACCCGACGCAATTACCGCGGGGAAAATCGGTATTCACCCCCAACGCGACTGCGACCCGCGAAACTTTCATATTTACTGATCTGTCGGCAGCCACGACTTAGCGTTAACGATTTCCCTTGTCCCGCGGAATTCCTGCGACTCGATTAAGCCCTGGAATTGCGTGGAGAGTGCTTCAACTTGCCCGGAAACATTTCTTTCGACGTTTTATTAAACTTTCCGCCGAGAAATTCGCACGAAATTTTATTTATCGCTTTCTCATTCCGGCTGGAATTTAAATCCTCGCGGAATTTCTGGAGCGTCTGGGAAACCGTGAATCAAACTCGTGATTCATGGAGATTTCTCGAACGGTTATAGTTAGACCGTGGATTTTATGCGTTTGTAACAATAACGAATAGCTGCGAGTCGAAGCAATAAAATCAGTCGCAGAGTTTCGGGATTTTTTAAGCGATATCGAAGGAACAATGAAATTTTTATCTGATTCTTGTTTCGAGATATTTGTGTTGAACGTTATTATTATTCCTTATATAGATTTTCAGTTTAATATATATTGAAAGAGAAAGATATTTGAACCAAAATGTTATAAATTTTTCGAATATATTATGCTGTACGTTAGAATTAGAAATAACGACGTGCACGAGATTAGAGCCTTGCATAATTGATCCTTGAAATATCGCTGAAATAATTTTAGCCGAAAAAATGGGTTTCCAGCCAGAGCTGGGTCATATTTTAAGTAGTCGTTGTGCCACGTTTCAAATAGAATACTATTTTAAAAATTTCGAATAAAATTCATTGAATCCTTAAATAAAATTTCCACTACTTTGGGAATCCTTCGAACTAAACACTATTCTAAGAACTTGGAATAAAGTTCATTGGACTCTTGACTGAAATTCTTACTACTTCGAGAATTCTTCGATTTAAATACTATACCAAGAAATTCGAATAAAATTCATTGAACCCTTGAATAAAATTTCCACTATTTTCTGAATCCTTCGAATTAAATACTATTCCAAGAAATTCGAATAGAATTCATTGAATCCTTGTCTGAAATTTCCACTACTTCGGGAATCCACCGAATTAAATATTATTCCAAGAAATTCGAATAAAATTCATTGAATCCTTAAATAAAATTCCTAATACTTCGGGAATCCTTCGAATTAAAAATTATTCCTAGAATTTCAAATAAAATTCATTGAACCCTTGAATAAAATTCCCACTATTTCGAGAATTCTTTAAATTAAATACTATTCCAAGAAGTTCGAATAAAGTTCATTGATCGGTCGAATAAAATTCGTACTACTTCGGGAACCCTTCAAACTAAATACTATTCTACGAAGTTCGAATAAAATTCATTGAATCCTTAAACAAAATTCACACTACTTCGAGAATCCTTCGAATTAAATATTATTTTATGAAGTTTGAATAAAATTCATTGAACCCTTGACTAAAATTCCCACCACTTCGAGAATCCTTCGAACTAAATCTTATTCTACGAAGTTCGAATAAAATTCATTGAATCCTTAAACAAAATTCGCACT
>CM052098.1:16768033-16796816 GCA_028453745.1 Agapostemon virescens
ACTTCGAGAATCCTTCGAACTAAATCCTATTCTACGAAGTTCGAATAAAGTTCCATTAAACCATCGAATACAATTCGAACTACTCCGAGAATCCTTGAGTTAAGAGTGCAACATTTTAAAAACAATATACAGCAGATAAAAATTTTTGATTTTTAAATCAGCACGTACGATTTCGGAACGGATACGGTGCATTCGTTATTCACTATTTGAAATAGTTATTTCACCGAGGCCGTTTCCAGCCGATTGTGCATCCTGAGACACGCTGTATTTTCTCCGTGCTCGAATCACGACAGTCACGTAACTCGGGTGGCGCGTTCAATAAACCCGAACCGTCGAATTTAGCCACGTGAACTGGTCCGGCCAGGGGGTCCTCGATCCTTGTCGGTTCGGGAAATCAAGAATTTAGCACGATACGTGGAGCGTTCGTGGCATCGTCGTCTGCCCGGAGGAACGAGACGACGCCTGGCATCCCGAAGCGACGAGCATCCCGAAGTGCTGCACAGCAGCAGCCGCCATATCTAAGTTTAGAGGGAGGCTGATGCTCGCATACCTGCTCGCCCAGAAGCCTAAGCGGTGACATTATCGTGGGGTCAGACCGTGTCAAGGAAGACACGGGATCTGGCTGGACACAGGCTACGAGTACACGCAACTAATTATAGGCTCTCTCGGTGTCCCCATCGTTGCGGTTCTCTCTCGGTTCTCTCTTCTCCACAAAGAGAAGATCCGTTCTGCAGCTTTGTGCTTGCTCCCGTTCGAATTAGCAGCGTGCCCCCCATTGTCCCAGGCCTTATGAAAATTAACGCATTAGGCGGAGATTCGGCACTCGAACCGCAACGATTCCGCTTCGACGATGCCGCGTTTCATTGTTCCGCGTTGCTTTTGTCGAGCCTAACACCCCGTAATTAGACGGATTTCGCACGACGCTCGCTCACGAGGTGTATATCTCTGACATCGATCATGGCAGACCCGCCGCCGTGTGTGTTGTAACGCTGGTATTAAAGTTGGACGGTGTTTGTACTAAAAGATAAAAATGGTCTCGCGTTACGCCGTGTTTATGACTGTTTACGTTCGCGCCTCTGCGAGATGCGATCGTAAGGGATCATTAGTGTATCATTAGAGTACACAATGAGGGGGGAAAAGCAAGTAAACCCGCGGTGACTGAGGTTGACGAGGCAGCCTCGGATATACGGTGCCAAAATGTTTAATGGGATTCGAGTCAGTTTGTTCCGTTAACGACGAAGAACTGGACGAAGAACTGAATGCTTGAATGATGCGATATTTATCCTCTGCGTTCGAGATGGTCTATTGTACGCGTTTAGGCGTGTTAGGTATCTTTGGGTGGGAAAGCAGAGAACCACGAGGCGCATGAGTTGCATCGGTGTCTTTTTAGTTTATTCATTTTGGCGCTGACGTGCTGGCGAATTCCGTGTTATAATTGCTGGGATTTCTCCTCTTGGAATTTTGCCTGATTGCTGCGAACTACTCGGATATTCCTATCCTTGTGGAAAGTCCATGCAGACCTTTATTCAGAACCGTAGTTTGATTATTTTATTAAAGTTACGTGTATTTAGTTGTTTCAGATGTTTGCGAATTCGGCGGTATTCCTTATCTTGGAATTTTGCTTGATCGCTATGAACTATTTGGACATTATAATTTTTTTAGAGATCCATGGAGATCTTTATTCAGAACTGTATTTTAATTATTTTATAAACGTTATGTGTATTCAGTTGTCTGAGATGTTTGCAAATTTGCTGTTGCTCCTTTTCATGGAATTTTGCCTGATTGATGCAGATTCATGGAGACTTTTATTTATTTATTTAGAACCTGATTATAACTACTTTATACAAATTAGAATGAAGGCACATTTTCTTTAAAGCATATAGAAAGTTTGTTCGGAGCGACATTCTGACTGTGGGCAAACAGAATTCTACAAGTTCTTACATTAACGTCGATAGAAACATATAATTCATTTAAATAATGTATACAGTGTTATACTTGACGGTTTCAGATACTTTATGGTTCTTCTGGCACGTTCGCTATTATTCTATACTGCATTCCTCTACAAAATGTCATACGAGTTATAACTGTCTCATTGAAAATGCTGAATGGTTTCCTGCCTGAAGAAAACCTTGGCGGTCATTGTAGAAAGTAACTTTTCCACTTTCCTCCGATATCATTTGGTAGAAAAATAATCCAAAATGTCAGAAGATCAAATGCATTGGAAATCGTTGCAACCCTCAGAAAAACGATCCGCTAAAAATGAATATTAAATTTTTACAGATTTTAGTCTCGTAGAACTACAATTTACAATGTGTCGACATTTTGTGCATATTTTTTTGACAACTATCGACCGTGCCACAGCCATAAATTGTCGCAACCCTCAGAAAAATGTAGAAAACTCAAGCAAAAATAATACTAGTGACGTACAATTAAATTGCGAAACATTCCCTTCAAAATGAATATGTAATTTTCACAGATGTTAGTTTTCTTGGAACCACAGTTTGCAATATGTCGACATTTTGTGCATATTTATTTGAAAACTGTCGACCGTGCCACAACCATAAATTGTCACAACCCTCAGAAAAATGTATAAAACTCAAGCAAAAATAATACCTGTGACGTACAATTAAAATCTGAAACGTTTCCCTAAAAATGAATATGTAATTTTCACAGATTTTAATCTTCCAGTTTTACATTTTGCAATGTATCGACATTTTGTGCATATTTCTTTGAAAACTGACGACCGTGTCACAAGCATAAATTCTCACAATCCTTACGAAAATGTAGAAAACTCAAATAAAAATAATACCAGTAACATACAATTAAAATACAAAATATTCCCCTAAAAATGAATATGTAATTTTCACAGATGTTAATTCTCTTAGAACCACAGTTTGCAATGTATCGACATTTTGTGCATATTTATTTGAAAACTGTCGACCGTGCTACAACCATAAATTGTCACAACCTTCAGAAAAATGTAGAAAATTCAAGCAAAAATAATACCAGTAACGAACAATTAAAATACAAAATATTCCCCTAAAAATGAATATGTAATTTTCACAGATGTTAATTCTCTTAGAAACACAGTTTGCAATGTATCGACATTTTGTGCATATTTATTTGAAAACTGTCGACCGTGCCACAACCATAAATTGTCAGAACCCTTAGAAAAATGTAGAAAACTCAAATAAAAATAATACCAGTAACGTACAATTAAAATTTGAAACGTTCCCCTAAAAATGAATATGGAATTTTCACAGATTTAAGTCTTCCGGTTCTACATTTTGCAATATATTGAAGTATTCCGTGCAATTATCTGAAAACTGTCGACGATACCAAAAGGGTGAGTGGACTAAGTTCGTTGTACAGCACTCCGTGGTTGAGGGGATGTAAAAAGCGATAGACAAGACGAGCTTGCGACGCGTCACGGGGATCACTCGCGATCGACGATCGGTCATCGATAGACGGCGAGGAAACCGATCGGACGAGAGGCTCCCGCGCATATTGTCCGTATAATTGGGTGCTAACGAGTGATTACCGAGTGTCAAGAGCACGCATATCACAGGGCAATGAACGTTTAGCGTATTTGTACTATTGGCGGTTGAAAGCGCGGTCGCTCGAGTGGCCGCACGCTTCGGGTCTATGAAATCGAAGCGTGGATCTCTCGTCTCGCAGCTTCCAAACCGGTCTTCATTAACCGATCGGTCGTGATTTATCGTACGACCGCGGCCATCGCGAATCCGTTAATTCAGTAAAAAGATACTACTCCGATGCGACTGCTTGTTAGGCTGCATAAAATGCAGAAGTCCGTTCTCCCTGTATAACCTCATTCGATCTTCTGCGATCGAACCGCAGCCTTCGCAGCAAATATCAAATATATTTTACGATGTCCAACATCGTTGCAACTGTGCTCGATTAGTACGGCATTTGACTCTAATAACGAGTCTGACCCTGTTAATGGGCTGCCATATTTACATAACCTATGGAAATTAACTTAAAATAGTAAGTCGAGAAACCATTACTGTGATATTAAATTGTGCGTTCAGTGTACACGTTGCTGAGGAAAATATTTTATCAAAATTTCTCTATTCGTGTGCTGCCATAACCTGCCGTAACCGGTTAAAAATAAGTTGAAACAGTAAATCAAGAAATTATTATTGTATGCTGAATGAAAATTTTTATGTAAATTTTGCAACAAGTGTACAATGTATTTTTTAACTCTCTAAGCATATTAATGAATATTTTATCAGAACTGACCTATGAGTGTGCTGTCACGTTTACATAAGCTGTGAAAATGAACTTAAAATAGTAAATTGAGATATCCTAATTTTATAGTGAATTAAATTTGTAATGTACACATCGCAGAGAAAAATATTATATTTTTGAATTCTCAAAGCTTATTAAATATTTTACCAAAACTGATCCTTCGATGTACTGTTATATTTACACAAACTGTGTAAATTGACTTAAAATAGTAAGTTGGGAAATTATAATTTTATATTGAATTAGATTTGTAATGTACGCATCGCAGAGAAAAAATATTATATTTTTGAATTTTCGAAGCTTATTAAATATTTTACCAACACTCACCTATTCGTGTGCTGTCACACTTAAATAAACTGTGAAAATTAAATTAAACCTTTACCGTACACGGTTACAGAGGGAAAATTGCATTTTTAACTGACTATTAATGTGCTGTCGCATTTGCATCAGCTGTGAAAATTTACTGAAAATAGTAAACTGAGAAATCATTATTGTGCGTTAAATTAAACCTTTAACGCACGCGTTGCAGAAGAAAACGCTGCAGGTTTTAACTATGATAGCTTATTAAATATTTTACGAAAACTATCCTATTAATATTAAACATGTTTCCGAAGTTGCACATTGTACACGAACACCTAGTAAAAACGAATAAATGTAAAGTAAAACGTCCGCTTAACAGATCTAAATAAATAGGTAATTAACATAAATTACACTATACAAGGTATACAGTATAATACAAATTTTAGTTCTTTTAACGAAACAGCGAAATACGCAGTTTTTAAGTATGTTTTCAAAAGCGAATCTGAAAAAGTTAATTACGGTACCTAGTACCAATACTGCGACATTAAGCTAACTTTTTAAAAAAGTCGATTAGGGATCAATTTATAAATGTTTAAGGGCATAAAAGTCTACAAAAATTTTGCTATTCGCCAACAAGGAAGTTCAACAAATTTTAGAAATACATTACAAGCAGGTATTAAAAAAATTAAAAAATTGCTATGAAAGCGAAGTAGAATCCAACTTTGTGCCAAATGTTAAAATGATCCGATATAATCTTACTATGATAAATTAGAATGATAAAGTAAATCCACAAGTACGATTTCAACATGTTTATTTCAAATGCAGCAAAATGGCCGTGGATATCGATCTTCTTAAAGATCTATAGATCTTCTCCGTTACGCTGCTTCTTGTATAAACATTTATAGTCATCTTTTGAAATCGTTACAGTATAATTTACAGTGGTACATTTACATAAGTTACATTTCGAACCAGATGAAGATGAACGAATGTGTTTTAATAGAAACATGCTTTCAATGAATTTGATAGGTTATGCTCGACAAGTTTTTGTCAAGACGAGTAGGCAAAATGTGTCTGCAAGTTGGCTCGAGGTTGTTGACGACACTGTATATTTTTTTTAAATGTAACTTTTATTTTTTGTTATCGAATGTTTACGACCAATGGCGCAGTGTCGCCAGATACTTGAGAGCACAATGTAACTTACACGTATGATCGGGCGTGTACTCAGAAATTTATGGTTACTGTTCAGCCGTCGTAAAACGTTATAACTTTACGTTGTCTGTTGCAGGAGGTCGGCAGTATCATTGGGAAGAAAGGAGAGATCGTTAAGAGGTTCCGTGAAGAGGTGAGTTGTGTCGATGACTTAATTTTAAAATCATCCTCTTTCGTATTTATGAACCCTTGCCGCTCGAATGGCGCCATTTAAAACCGCCATACTATTATTTAAAATATATTTTACGTTATTTTGCATGTAACACTAGAACTACCGAACAATAAATCTTCGTACAATACTTATTGTAAAGTATACGTCATTAAAAAAGTAATTCAGTAATTGCTAAAGAAAAAACCAGGGACCAGTCAAAATGGTCCTTAAAATGGTTTGGTAGTTCTAGTGTTAAGAAATTGATAAAAATTTCACGGTTACAACGATGAGTGATAGTAATCAACTCTGTGTGCTTGAAAGGAAATAAAGCGTGTGCAATGTAACAATTCTAAGTGAAACATGTGTCTATTTTCGAATTAAGATGGCTTCGAATGCAAAGGGTTAAAGTTGGATCCATCGAGCGATAAAAAGGTTTTTCTAGCCTTCTAAAATGACGAGTTTGTTGAAGCACCTGTTGTGATCATGCAACATGCAAATATTTTTTTTTTTACACTCGAATTACAGAGTACTAAACTAGACTAATCTACTCTACTTTATAGTAATGACAAGATTGCATTAATTAAATTTTTATGTTACTCTGTGCTTGGATGAAAAAGTTCATTTAAAAGGTTTTCGTCGATACATTTTTATAATTACAATAATAAAAAAAATTGTTACTAACATGTTATTTTGACCTTTAATTCTAGTATTAACCCTTTGCATTCCGAGCCATTTTAATTCCAAAATCGAGACATTTCTTTTACGTAGAATAATTACATTGTACATGATTTAATTAAATTTATTACTGTTATTTGTACGCACAATAATTCAATTTTTAATGACTTATTAAATGCAATTATTAAGTGCTATTATTAGAACAACAGTATGGAAATTTGTAGTGTCGCCTCAGAGGAGCCGTTGTAGTGTTAAGGGTTAAAGAACAGTTAATGTTAATATCTGTAGAGCGAATAATCTGAGACTGGTCAATTGATCACCAGTGGGAGGTGCAGCGTTAATTTATCGTAGAAAGGAAAATATAAAACGAACTGGTAATTTTCTGGAATATTCATCGAGAGTTGGAAAGGTTAACGAGTTTTTGATAGCCGAAGTGTTAATGAAGGAAAACTTCAACTTTTAAACAATTTCTGAGGAGCAAAAACTCTTCTTAGCTGATCAATACTTATTTAGCTTTCGTTTTATTTTTATGACGCGTCGTAAATGGCTGAAGGAGTTTGAGAATCCCTTCATTTTTCATCGAATATCGATTATCTATTCTTGCGCCCTTGTTTCACGTTGCACATCTCTTTCTTCGGATCGTAACATTTCGAGGTTCTCTCCAAACGAAACGTTTCAATTTAACGAGCAATATTCGGTGAAACAGATCTAGTTACCGAAACGTGTTTAATAATAAATAATAATCTAAAGATCAAACGATGTACAATAAAATCCGTAAAGTTAAAAGTTCAAACAAAGAAAGATTACGGAGGATTAAAAAGGCAAATTAAATCTCTCGAAGTTACTAAAGTAAGAACAATCCTTGAGGAGATTAAACGAATCCCTAACTAGCTAAATGTTAAATGATTCATAAGAAGGCGAGAAGATTGGAAGATCAATTGAAAAGCGATTGGATTGATAATAGTTAAAAGGAGAAACCGATATTTCTGGTTTATCGAAGTAGACAAAATTATTCAACAAACACTACAAATATTTAACACGTTGAATGCCACGCGAATTTTGTATGCTTCGAACAAGTTTCATTTGTTTCATTTATAGAAATTATCAGCGTTATTGAACAAAATTGTTAGTTACTAAAAACTGAAGTTTTCACCTCGTACTATAATTTGGTTAATTTTCGGAGTACTGCGTTAATGTTCAATGCTGTTAATTGTGGCATTCAACGTGTTAACTATCCCAGGGTTAAAATGACTCGTGAAAAGATAGTCTCTAATCAGATTGAATAAATGCCTAACTAACTGACAGTTGACATGACTTACGAGAAAATTGTCAGTTCAAGAATACCGAAAAGACAAAAGTAGTCTTTTGTAGTCAAGTACAAAGAATTCTTAAGCAGATGGGACGAATACCTAACTACCTGGGTGTTAAGATAACACATAAAAGAAAAGGGTGGGGGGAAGAAGGTTGGACAGGGTCGAAAAGAAAAGTGTAGTCTTTTGTAGTTACTGAATTAAAAACAATTCTTGCGCGGTTGGTACGAATACTTAAACAGCCGAGGATTCGACGACTTACAAAGGACGAAAAGGAAAAAAGCGTAGTCCTTTGAAGTTATCGAGAGAGGTGGAATTCTGGAGATGATTGGACGGTGGAGGAGGGCTAGGGTTTAGGGTTGATTCATTTGAAAACTCAAGTAGGACGAGTAAGAAATATTTATCGAATTCATTGAGCTAAAGGAGAGACATATAGAACGGTTGGTTAACTCTATGATATTTTCGTGTTGCAGTCCGGGGCGAAGATCAACATCTCGGACGGAACATGCCAGGAGCGTATAGTGACGGTCACTGGGCCGACGAACGCGATCTTCAAAGCGTTCACGTTAATATGCAAGAAATTCGAGGAATGGTGCTCGCAGTTCCAGGACAACCAGAGTGGCGGTGGCGCGACCAGGCCGCCAATCACTCTCAGGCTCATCGTGCCTGCATCGCAGTGTGGTTCCCTCATCGGTAAAGGTGGATCGAAGATCAAGGAGATTCGCGAAGTAACCGGTGCTTCTATTCAAGTCGCCTCTGAGATGCTGCCCAATTCAACGGAACGTACGGTTACCATTTCCGGCACCAGCGAAGCCATCACCCAATGCATATACCACATATGCTGTGTTATGCTAGAGGTACGTAGCCCCAAGCTAGCGGGCAGCCTCTCGGAGACGTCGCTCTGGTCCGCCATTTTGTCATCTGGTCCTCAAGCTGTTCTTTCTATCAGAAGAAATTTTATCAGACGTACAACGACTATAACGTAGACCTTCGCCTAGAGCTACCAAATGATCTAGAAATATAAATTAAGGAGACTGATTATCAGAAACTAAATATTTTTAGTTGGCAACTATTGGAAAGGATATATTGAAGTTCTGAGCGAAATTGTTCGCCTAAAGGTTTGCTGAAGTACTAAGTAAAATTGTAAGAAAGAATCGAGTAACCGAAAATATTTTTACGAAATTGTATAATTTTTCTTCAACGTATGATGCATATATTTTAACTGTAGTAATTTACTTTAATAATTGATAATACAATTGAGTGTGCTGAAGCCACTATAGTGGCGCATCTTAGTATAAGATTACATCTTCTTCTTAAGAGGTTAAGAATTAACGTTTTCTTTGGAAAAATAGGTTCATCTAGTAGTCGACAAAAGGACCGAATAAAATATTTGTACTTCCAAAAGTCTACCGAAGTACTGAGTAATGTAACTGTTCATTGAAAGGACCTAAAAGCTCTTGGATCGGCATAAGTTAACGAGATTCAAATGCTAATTGTCGCAAAATAAAAATTTCCAATTTTTTAAAAAGATTTATTCGTTTTGCAATTTAGTATTCTACAGAGATTTGAATTGTGGCATTCTGACGTACCCGAATGAATTAGCTTTTAGTAGTTTATGCTAAAATTTGAGTATTTACTTGAGTAGGATGGAAAATCATGATTCGGCGAAGTGAAAGTACTGTTCGAACGATTCTAATAGAATTCTGCAGTTTCTACTTTTCGAACATTCTAGCGAGTAGTCTCGTCAGCTGGAACGTGCATCTGGAAATTAGCAAATGACTCAGTAACGTTTCTGTTGCGTTGATACAGATATCTCTGTAATTATCACGTCCTATCATACTAACGATAAAACGCCCTATTCTGTTGGGACCAATCCGCTGATAAGGAGAAGCGTATTTAATTGTCCAATCATGACAATGCCTTGTTTAAACGCTGACTAGTAGCATTCCTAAACAAGATTAGAATCCTAAAGTCGCATATCCATTTTAAACACGAGACAGATTTCATTTGTTAAATGGTAAATATCTTTATTTATTTATTCCGTTCTTTGCAAAAGTTAAATTGCTTTAGCGAGTAATTTCTTCTATGAATATCTTATCCAAACGTTCCGTATCGAACACAATGCAAGTATGTTGTAAGAAGATTATACTGTTACGAACCATGAAAATCGCTCTTCGTTCCAATATGGCCGCGAAGTTTCTACTCGCGAACAGAGAACTGGCTTAAGGATTACGATTTCCGAACTCGTGGACTGTTGATATCGGGTTCGTAGCTAGATTACGACTTCTCATTGATTATTCAACTTATGTTCTTATTGTATTCCATCAATGGAAAGCTATATAACTTGCCCCCGTAGAGTTCTGCCAGCCAAGACCTACCGGTAGACGTTACCTACCGACGACATTTCAAATCAAACTGATGCAAAAGGCATAATGTACTTCCGAGAATAGAAAGGAAGAGAGAAAACTACTGCTATTGTAGTTAACGAGCAAAAACGTTCGTCATAAACTTGCAAAATGGAAGCTTTCGAACGTCGTTTGAAGAATTTCAACTTCGTCCCAGTTTTCGCCGATAAGAATACTGCTTCTTTAGCAATAATCAGTGGACTTTGCTGGAAAATTTATGAAAAAGACAGATAATTATAATACTTTATTAAGATAATCTTAATAAAGTTCATTAAGATGCGCCACTATAATGGCTTCAGCACATTATTAATTATTAAAGTAAATTATTACAGTTAAAATATACATGCATCATATGTTGAAGAAAAATTATACAACTTCGTTAAAATATTATTAATGTTAAAGTATATGCATCGCATATTTAAGAAAAATTATAATTTAGTTATCAAAATCTTCATTTAAAAATTATTAAAGTTACAGTATGTGCATCATATATCTAATAAAAATGATAACTCAGTTATCAGAAACTAAAGATAAAGTATATGCATCACATATTTAAGAGAAATTATAAAATTTCATTAGAAACCTATTAAAGTTAAAATATATGCATCGTATCTTCAAGATAAATTATAAAACTACATACAAAAATGATTAAAGTTAAAGTTTATGCATTATATCTTTAAAAAAAAAAAAAAACATTATAATTCAGTTATCAAAAACTTTATTTCAGTGTACTCTGTCTAAGAGGTTAATTGACAAGATAGATCTTAATATATTTCAGTTTATTTTTTTCCCAGTACAATGCCATTATTTTTTCTGAGAGAACAGCTTATGGTAACCATTTTTTATAGATTCTACTACTGTTTATTCGTGATTTCAGTCTCTGCTAATCAAATTGCATCATCGACCAGAGTGACATCTCCGAAATATAACCACACATAATTAACATTGTACGATTATAATTTCTCGGTGCACCGGTTGAGAGAACTTCAACGAATGCATGGGTCGATCTCCAAAGACTCTATTGTTCATATTCTTACTAATAAGCAGAATTTTCTTTTTGCTTGTAATAACTAGTCTATTGTCTACCAACGCGTGTTGAGTCATCGGTCTATCAAGAAACAAAGATGAAACTCTTACATGTTATTCAATAACGATGGCTATTTTAATCGTAAGACAATGATTTGTTTCAAGCAATATGCTCGAACGATATCTTTCATTAAATTTCTTTTTAACTTGATTATGAACCATTTAATTTAATTGTAAGCTCATTTGCTTGTTTCTGAACGATCAGTAGCTAAAGAAAATATTTAAATTGCAAAACCCGCTCAATGTATTGAAACACATCTGAAAAGAAATTTAATTAGTTCCCAAAATTTTGTAATAAAGTTTCGTATCGAGTTTCTTTTCCAGATACAACAACTTCTGCTAGCTAAAGTTTTAACCCTTAGCACTCCAATGGCTCCTCTGAGGGGACATTCAAAATTGGCAGAATATTATTTAAAACAATTTTTACATTGCAATGTTTGTATTTAAGAAGCTAGTAAAAATGGAAGCGTTGCTCGTACAATTCATAGTAACAAATTTGATATGCACGAAAGGAAACCACCACGTACAATGGAATTATTGGAGGACAGAAAAATGTCTCAAGTTAGAAATTAAAATTGCTTGGAGTGCAAAGGGTTAAACCAGAACAAATTGGTTCTTAAACAATTTTCTGCTTGGATTTTCACAAGACCTGTGCACCGAAGGGTCACCCAACGATATGGTAACGACATGGTCAATTCTGTCTAATTCGACTCAGTGGCCCTCTTGGTTTCTAAACTGGAAAATTATATTGAGTTTAACCCTTTGACTACAACCATGTCCAGCTTAAGAGCCTCTTTGTGCTCTCTCAGGAGACTTCTTTTCAGTTCCCAATAAATCGACGAGTTCACCATGCTCCATGAAATTGTTAAATGCAAAGGAAAGTTCTGTCGTTCTTTATGTCAACTTTCAAAACGCGTAGCTTATAGACGGCGACATCGATCGAAACGAAATCTGCGTTAGTTTTGAGTCCACGTGCATTGTATTCAGTGACGTAGGTTAGTTCGATAAGCCGGTACTGTCTAGTATTAATATATTCCACAATGTGCGATTCGAAGGAACATTTCAGGCACTGCATGTTGCGTAAGAGTCGAACAGAAAACAACGCTGCTAATAGCAGCAAAAACGGTCGTATTGACAAATGTTATTGTTAGAAGGAACTATTATGTAAACCAAAACATACAGAACTAATATCGTGTCCAGCTTCGTGTACAGACTCGTGAAGATTTTTAACAACCACTATTAAACGCGTTTGTTATCAATTTTCTTTAAACTGGAGTAAAATTCTATCTCGGGGAATACGTAAGCATAGAATAAAAACGTATACTTTCTTCTTCTAAAAAATAATGAACGAAGAAATTCTAATCACTGTAACTATTAACTCTCTGAAAACGGACCATTTTCACTGTTTTACAATTGATGACGTTTAGAACTATCCACTGGTCTGTCCATAAATTTTTCTAAATATATTTTTCGTATCTTTCGCAGATACATTAACCTTTTTGTTGATCCTCATTTAAGAAATATTCATTCAATTTAATCGCTAGAATTTGTGTAAGCAAATGTCGGTTTCGATACTCTGTATTAAAGAGGACTCTGCGGCATCGCATTCAAAGCGTTAAACAACTGTATTCAGCTGTGCATATATCATAAACAGAACAATTCAATTTAACACTAAACCTACCATAGCATGTCAAGCGATCCTCCTTTCTATTTTAGAATTGATTGAAATGATAAAACTGCCAAATCTCTTTGTTTCATTATATTTCCTAACGGATATTTCCTAATCGCAAATAATCCAAATAAATTAACCCTTTGCGGTCGTGTGTCTACTTTCTATTCTTCTACTACTCGGTAAAGAACCATACTGCTCTTATATTACAATATATTAAGTAGAAAATCTTCGAAGATACGTAGAATTTATTGTGTTACATATATCTAAAGTTTAAAAAAGAGTTAATAAATTTTCTAGTTCCTTCACAATCCAGCATATTGTATATTATCGTTCGCTCGATAAACATTAATTCCAACCAGCATGACACCTCTGTATTGGGTTGTCCTGAAAGTTCGTGGCGATTAATTTTTACTTTTAATAAATCTATACCAAAACGAATCGATAGATAATCGATAATGTAGCAAAATCGGCGCCGCACTTAACGTGTTAACCCTTTCGCTACTACGGGCCACTATAGTGGCCTTCCATAAGATGCCAGTGAGGTACTAGGGTCCACTATAGTGATGAGATGCCAAATTTGCAATGTTGGCCTGTGCGTAAGACCGTGTTTTAAAACATATCATACGCAGTTACATTATTAACCCCTTGCACTATTTTGACGAGTCTGACTCGTGATGAAAATTTTAGGCCAAACATGGATGTCACGAGTCGGACTCGTGGTCTTAAGTATGAACATCTCGAATGGGATTGTGTAATTAATTATATTATTATTACTTATTCAGAATTTGTTTTAATCTTATGTGATAATTAAAGTATTT
Organism: Agapostemon virescens; assembly: GCA_028453745.1. NCBI lineage: Eukaryota > Metazoa > Arthropoda > Insecta > Hymenoptera > Halictidae > Agapostemon > Agapostemon virescens. Next base: position 16,781,926 of record CM052098.1, read on the forward strand.
TTTAAAAGTTTTTGATTCAAATTCATTTGAATTTCACAAGAGTTCCATCGTGTGAAGTAAATACGGGCACAACTGTCCTTCATCGCGACAATTGAGGCAGCCGCGTTTGGCCTGACTTTTCCCGAGGTTCCGGATTGTGCAAGGGGTTAAAGGCCATTATAATCATATAATTATATTATATTATGTTATATTATTTTATTATATTGCATTGCATAATGTTATTTCCTCTGATACTGTAAATTAAAAAGCGCATGGTAAGACGTTATAAATATCCTGGAATACTTATCCTGGATAAGTATATTATAATATCCTGGAATATTTATAAATACCCTTTGGGGAAAAATTTTTTCGTCGCGGCACGCCGCAGCGCTCCGTTCAGCGGAAGTACCGCCCGTAGCAAAAGGGTTAAAGAGTGTCCGAATACTTTCGCGAGCCAGTGTAAACGACAATGAGCGTAGAAAGGAACGAAAACGACGGAACTTTCGCTTGCAGAGCGATAGAATAGCGACGATCATCGAAAGTGTATAACCAGTGTACCCGCTAACCGTGCGGTCTGTTTCTTTCTGTTTCAGTCCCCTCCCAAAGGCGCCACGATCCCTTATCGCCCCAAACCCCAAGTTAGTGGGCCAGTGATCCTGGCTGGTGGGCAAGCATACACCATCCAGGGTAATTACGCGGTGCCCGCTCACTCGGACGTAAGTACAGTATTGCCATTGTCCGCGCCCGTTGCCGGGCCCCCCCCGCCCCCGCTGAACCCCCAAACTTTGACGACTTCGCCCTTCGCGGCCCACCCTTCTTCCTCGGCCTTTGCCGCTTCTCACGGGCAACCGCTCCTATCCACGGCCCACCTTACAACCCCACATCTTCCTCTCCACCCGAGCCCCTTACACGCCAGCGTGGCAGGCCTCGCCGACCCCCTGCTGAAGAGTGGACACTTGCAGGCAGCCCTCCCGCCCGCACACCTCGTGGCAGACGCCGTAAGTCTTTTGTTTTTCGTGATCCACCCTCTCCCGAACTACCCCCAAACGAGATACTTACCACCAGACCGAAACCCTCCGTACCCCCCAGAAAACCGGTACACCACCTCGAATATACGAGCCCTGATATGTACACCCGCGCGCACACCTTACACACGCACACACGCATACACTCAGATAAACACACACCAACACGTCACGCGTACCGGCATTCCGTTCTATTCGCCATAAACCCACGTACTATCCCGCACACCGACACCTTTTGTGTACACACAAGGACACACGATGAAACACCATCCGATTCACCGATGCCGCTCTATTCGTACACACGCTCTATCCGTGCTCTATTCGAGTCAGATCGTATACCACACCCCCCGATGATAGCGGTAATTGGTGGAAGTATGGATTTTGTCAGGATGCACGAACACAGGAAGATTGCATTCCGTGGGGCACTCAGTTTTCTTCTTTTTCCGAAACGTTTATTAATATTCGATATTCGATCGATCGGAGTGAAAGGATCGCGACGCCGAAGCTCACGGATTTTGATTAACACTGGAACTACCAAACCAGTCATTTTGACTGGTCCCTAGTTTTTTCTTTCGCAATTATTGAAGTTATAAAAATGTTTTCATCAGAAATTTGTCGGGTGTACTTCTTTAACACTTTGACCGCCATGTCACCCGTATATGGGTGACGGAATTATTTGTACGGTTTCTAAATACATTTTTACGCTAATATATTCATTTCTACCAAAGTTGACGATTATACAGAGAGTGCAAGAAGTTAGGAGGAGCATTTTACGGCATACATTTTATTTCTTCGATTTTTATTTCAGTCAATGTCTCATTTCAGTTTTATAGATATTTTGTGGCTGCTAGTTTGGCAGTCAAGGTGTTAATGACGTATACCTTGCAATCAAAATTGTTTGAAATTTTAATAGACACAGTCTCGTTATTATTACAAAGCAATGTATATCGTGGGATTCATTGTTCGGTAGTTCTAGTGTTAATGGTCGACGGTGGGCTACCGTGACCGGTGAATTGTTCTGGATTTGCCGACTGTGTTTTCGGGGGTGAGAACCACCCTCGAAGCTTCTGCGAGACGAACGAGAGTCGATCTTCCGCGAGGAATCGAATTTTTCTAGGTCGAATTGTAAAACGTAGGGTGCACGCAGAAACTTATTTCTTTAACGCTGGAAGTTTAGTTTTTTGTTATGGTATTATTGAAGTTATAAAAATGTTTTTTCATCCGAAATTTTCTTACTTGTTTAACACTGAAACTACCGAGTAAGAAACGGCGATCGATGTATATTGTCTTGTAATAGTGATAAGACTGCATCTGTTCAGACCTTGCCTCATTTTTATTGGAATATCTGCTTCATTGAAGAAATTCATTCGAAGTTTTCCAACGAAGATACTTTTATAACTTGTGGAATTGAGAAAGAAGAAATTACCAACCAGTCATTTTGATTGGTCCGGTAGTTCAACAACAACGAGTCAGATTCGTGATCAAGATTTCGAACTGAATCTTCTAAAAATGTATTTCCTTAATTTTCTTTAAATGGTAATAACATTTTATTTAATTGTTGATCGTATACGGTCATTGGAGAACAGAAAATTTGTCTTTTCTTTTTGTCGTTCTACGTAGAACAAAGAGTCTAATCACTGTTATTGTAAAATAAGTCGTAGGCCAAGGGGTTAATGACGTATACCTTACAATAAGTATTGTATGAAGTTTTAATAGATGCAGTCTCGTTGTTATTACAAAACAATATATATTTTTGAATTTATTGTTCGGTAGTTCTAGTGTTAACGGGAGATTCGAGAAGCGCCAATAACGACTGTTTTATAGGCTGTTTGTATAAATAACAGCAATGAAGTCGGACAAATTTTTAGCCATTGTTTAAACCATGTATCACCCGAGATACTAATGTGTTCAATAACGGGTAGACCTTTTTAATCTCGATGATTGTAAATTATAAATATTGAAAGCCAATCTTTTGATCTCGTAAATTTGTTGGTTATTTTAAAATGTTAATGCAACTGTATCTTTACAGTCTTTCGATCTGCCTACCGTGTACACTGTTACGTACTCGGTTTCGTTGTGGCTGCACAAAAGAATAAGCGAATGCTCCGAATATTAAGATGATATTTAAACATAAAAGCAAGATTAAATCAGTGTTTTATAAACATTTTTCAAGGTGCTCCACCGAATGAATCGAACTGTCGCTTTAATGTATTTTGTTATAGAGAAAGTTAAGTAGTTATACCAGATGTGAAGTTCCTATGATTTAGTGCACACAGTATCGTTAAAGAATAAGGGTTTTTACAACTTTTCTGATCCTACAATAATTCTTTTCGATCGTTCTCTTTTAGTTTTCGTTTTTAAACAATTTGTTACAACGAGATTTATGGAAACGTCGCGTGAAATGGACTATGCGATTGTAGAAGCAGTGAATTATTACGTAAAAAGAATTGTCGATCTTTGAACTTTTGCAACGTTCGATAAAAAAAAGAAACATCTTAAAATGCTCAGTCTGCGTTTATTTTAAACAGCGAATTCTCTATTTTCTTCTAACTGAGCGAAACATTTACGAAGTTTCGTTTTATCCTCATGAAACTATGAAAACATGAAATTGTTCCTCTTGATCTCAAAATTTATAAATTAAATCAGCTGTACAGAGTTTGAACTTTTTTCTTTCACTGCTCCATTATAACAGAACTCTAAAAAGGAGAGTCTATTTTGTACTACGATCTCACAAAAATTGATTTGCGATTTTTCGTCATGCACATATAGTTCTTTAAATGAAAAATGTATTGTCGGTACTAGAATAACCTAAGTCGAAGTTTTTAAGGCCGCAAAGACATTATGCTAGTCCTAAGTATACTCGACGCACTCTTGACACTCATTTTAGACAGACAAACACTCCACACATACTGAACACACACAGTACACAAACAGGAGGCACACGTCTGACCACGTAGCGTCTTGTGCCTATTCTAGTTAACAGCGGCACTCTTTTCGATGCAAATTACAATAAAACCGCAATGGAAAATCGCAGATCAACTTTTGAGACGTCAATAGAGCGAAGAAACTTCCCTCTAAAAGAACCCATTCAAATCAACACGCAAAAAAATTCTTTAAATAATAAATTTGAATTTATAAAACACCAACCTCATTGTTCTCACTTGATTTTGAGACGAAAAGGAAACTTTCCTAAATTCGAGGTCAGCCGTATCAAGGCAGAAAGGATATTCACCCTTTGACACTTAACCTAACCGACCATTAACCCTTTGCATTCGAACGGTGACTCTCAGGCACCACTGAAAATAGCTGCAGCACTGTTTAAAACAATTTTTACATCGCTATGCTTGTGTCAAAGAAATTCGTAAAAATTTAAAATCGTTGTAAGATGAAATATAGATTATGTATTTATATATTTTTATATATTTATATTTATATATAATTATGTATATATAAAAATATACATAAGATGAAATGTATCGTGTAGAATGAAAATATTGTACGTTAGGAAACACGCCTTGGGGTTGGAGTTAAAACAGCTTCGAGTGCAAATGGTTAAAATTGGCTAGTATATATTGTCCTATTAAAACGATTCAATTTATTCACATGATTTTTCTTACAATGTACGATTGAACAGAGAACTCGATGAGTTCCGAATTAAATTCACCCTTCGATACAGGCGCAGATAGAGCATCGCAACATTTTGGCGCGCAAACTTACAGAAATTACAAAGATCGACGATCTCTCGGTTACGACAGACTCGGTGGTTCTATAATTTTCCGAAGAGTGTTGCGCGATTATCCGTCAGTTCTGAGAGAAGCGCGATGGAAGTTTACGTTGCACAGGGTAAAGATTTTCCATGGGAACGATCCGGTTTACAGCTCACTTATGTCGGCACGGTACGCACGCAACCGCGAATACCAAAACGGTTTCAATATTTCGCGGTTCGGTTGGTTATCTCGGAAACGTCCGGCGTCGAATATCCAATTTTCACCAAATGCCGCAGCGTCGTCGCGTAGAATGTTTGCCCGCGTGTACCGGAATGCTCCACCGTTGTATAGGCCACCTGGTCCCCGTCCTAGAAAACCCTTTTACGAGCCCCCAACCACCTTAGTCCACGTACATGCATCGGCACCCTAAACACCTTGGCTTTCCGCTCGACGTCCTCGCGCGGAGCCTCGAGTAAATCATCCGAGGAAACAAGGTTTCCTTTAGTCGAGCGAACGCTTTTCCTCCGCGCTCGGAAAACAACGTTACCCAGGGAAGGGGTGAAAAAAAAAAAAGGAAAAAGAGCTACGAGAAAATACTCCTCCTGGTTTTCCGAGGGAGAGAAGCTCGAGGCTGCGCGTGTCCCGTCGTCGTCTCCCAATCGCGCGACTTCTCGGGGAATTGCTCTCCGAATCTGTTCCGGAGGAATCTCTACGGAATCAATTTTGGGTCTAACTCAATTCTTGTTCACTATTCGAGAAATCACAAGGTTCTCTCCGTAACTATCGCGTGCTCGGACGCGTCCGGAGACAGTTCCAGAGAACGTACTCCGAATTCTTTGCAGCGCGCCGAACGCGGAGACGAAGAGCGATTGAAAAAGAAACGACAACTGAAATTGTGGTTGCTTCGACTTTAATCGTTTGTTGCACCAGCAACTTTGATCTGTTTTTTTTTATTATGGCCGGTTGTCAACGCATCGAACGGCGAGCTAATTTTGTAAGATCCAGACAAGTTTCGTTTATTTCATTCGTATACAGGATTAACAAGTTATTGAAGGGAATTGTGTCCATAATTATGGAAGTGGTCTAAGTCAAAATTTAAATAAAATGAGTTTATCAGTTATTTCACACCACATTATTTTAAACTAAATTTATTCAATGTAATTTTTACGATATCGTCAAAAATTAACCATTAGATAGTGGTTGTAATTTCAACATTATATGGAATTCATTTAGTGTTAATTATGAAAGCGGTCTAAGTCAAAAATTTAAAGAAATTATATATACATATCTTGAATTTTTGGTATCGGATCATTCCTTTCTACCGAATGACCGTGATTTTGGGTTGATAGAAATGAAAATAAAAAAGTTTCACGAAGAAGGAATTGCATATTAGAAAAGCTGCAATGCTTTACTTTGTTCGCGTTAGTGCGAGCTAGTTATCCCTTCTCCCAATTATGGGGAACATAATTTGAACAGTTACGGTGGAGATCATTCCGATCCATACGGAGAGAATATTGTATCGTAATGTAATCTGTAACTTGGGAGCTTTTGGCTTCAAGTTTCTAATGATTACAGTTGACTATATGGTATGATTAAAAATGATTTTAAAAAGATTATATACAGGGTGTCTCGCATACTATGGATAACCAATTGGAAAGTAACTGTACACGTAAAAATGCGTCGAGAAAAGTAATAAAATGTTACTCTATACATTCGATCGAATGTGAGGAATCACTGGCTGATTTGTTGCACCAATGTTGTTGGAACACCTTGTAACCCCGGCGTTTTTAACCCCTTGCCATATTATAACGAATCAGACTCGTGATGAAGATTTTGAACCAATTCTAACAAATATAAATATCGTGCCTTTCTTTTTCGACGAAATTTAATTTTGTTCTCTTCTAATCGATATTTAAGCATTGAAGTACACGTAGCAATGTAACAGATAGAAATTGTCTGTTCTCTTCTGCAACATGTTTAACGATGAATATACTGCAGTCACTTTTGTCACAAAGAAAATGGTAGGGCGAGGGGTTAAATAATTTTTTAATCATACCATACAGTTTTAAGTAGTGTATTTAAAACTGAAGCCAAGAATCTAATGCAACGAATGGATATTACACGAATTTTTCTTTTTGTCGATCGTAAACGTTAAGATAAAACACACTTGAATCTGTGCCATGAGACGTTGCTGTTCTGGCCGGTAAACGTGTACCGCGAAATACAGTCTGGTTATGTTTCAAAACAGTATTCTCTCTCGGCCTAAAAACAGTTTGTTAAACTGTGCCACCCTGACAGCAAACGTACGACACGGTTTACCTCAAGTGTATGTTCACCGGACAGTTTAATATTCATTACTGCAAATCGAATTTCCAGTACGGTCCGAGGAATATTCATGACTATCAAATTCGATTTAAAGTCTTCGGGTCTTGATGTCGCTAAGAACGGGGTACCATAATTACCATGCAGATATTCATCGAATGAAATTGAGCCGAAAGCAAAATTCAATTTACCTGCTGTTGACCACACAAGCTGCTCGTATAAAATCTCTGTGCTGATAGCGTGCAGATAGAGTTCGTATTCGAAACAAATCGCGCAAAAAATAATAATTACGATTACCTAACCTGTTAACTGGGTGTGACGAAATATTTCGTCATACACGAACTACTATTGCAGTGGGCATGACGACATTTTTCGTCATGGATAAATTTACTGTAATATTTTGAACACATTACATTTTATGTAGTTCTTATCTAAGTAAATCAATTATATAAGTTTACAATTATATAAACAATATGTATTTAAAAAAAAAAAAAGAAAGAAACAAGTGTCTATTTTGAAATGAGTCGAACGAAAGTTTATTCCCCGGTTAACAGGTTAATAGAACAAATAATAACGGATAGAAATTAACAGAATTTCGCCTTAGAGACGAAACTGTTTAAGGTACAACCATGTTCTCACCAATTATGGTTCCGTAAAATCGAATGCAGAGAATTATCGAAATTTGATGCTTGATACGGAACTGTGGAATAGTGAACAAGGATTAACAGTTGTTTTATCATTTTAGGGGGAAAAAAGGTATTTTCGAGATACCCCAGGAAGTCGCGCATGTTTGGTAATGCGCTTTGCTTTTTATGTAATCCGCACGTGTCTGTTTACGTGTATCGGCCGTCTCTGGTTTGTTTCGTTTCCCCCTCTCCCTCTTTTATTCTCTGATTTTATTTGTTTATTTCTCTTTTCGTTCGAACGTTCACCAAAGAAAAAAAAAACGCTTCTGATGTACTTCCCTACCAGCTGAGGTCTCGGTGTTACGTCTCTACCTTTCTTGTGCTTGCGATTGGTAGTGGGTTGATTGCCTGGAAAACTGCTTGCCGTTCTTCACGGTGCACAGATTAATTGGTTGCATGCGACATGAAATATACACGATCGTACGGAACGCGCGATAAGCGCGACCGGATAACACACAGCGAAAATGGATCGCGTAATTCCGTCGTCAACGCGAATTTTTTCGAACGGTTTTCTACAGGACGCTCCAGCGCAGAAGGTACGAGCGAATACGGAGCTGATTCTGCAAACATAAGTCGTACAGTGTGTCCCAAGCAAACGTTCGGGTTACTTGCAAGGGAAGATTCCTGAGATCGTTCTAGAAAAATTTCTTCCTTTGCGCAAACGTCATGCGTGGCTTCGTTTTCGTGTTCTTAACGAAAAACGCCGACCAATCGCTGCGCGGCTACGGCGAACGGACTCCGCCCAGGCGACAGATGTCGTTGAGCGCGATGCTACCGTTGGTCGTCGATTGGTCCGCGTTTTTCGCGAATAACTCGAGGACGGAGCGTCGAATTGCAAATTGACAAAGGAAAATGTTTCTTAGAACAGTCTCAAAAATCACCCTTTTCAACGAACTCGAATATTTTTGGGAAAACTGCATTTTTTGTTCAACGATTGAAAACTGATTGTTCAACGGGTTCGCGAAAAGTGAATTTGGTCAATCGTGATCAGATTAATAGTTTTTTAAGGTAATTTTATAAAACTGACCGTTTTATTACTACACCTATCGACCGTTAAATTTGATTTTCGTATATTGTTTTATAAAAATGATATATAGTTTATTTTTCGATTTTGTGCTATTTTTATTATACGATCGAATAAATGAATCGATTGAATACATTTCTGCGGAGGCAATTTTGCAAGTTTATGCAAATTATATATATTGAAAATTATATTTATATAATTTATATATTTTGCAAATTATAAAATGAAAAATTTGTGAAACCGCTCGTTTGGGAGGGTATGGTTGCCTCGGTGTTAAATTTATTCAGCCTGTAATTTTCATTAGGAGGAATTCGTGGGCACTGCTCAATAGAAATCGACTGGCGTGTCTGATCACGATCAACCTATTCTACTAGTTGCAAACGCGCTAGGATTAGGACACGCGAACCCGTCAAACTTTCGAACTGAATTTCCTCGAAAAGGAAACGTCGTTGGAGAAAAATGTTCGGACGACTTTTCAAATTCATTTTTGCACATCGAATCATCCGATGCTCGGCACCAGCTATGTCGGGACACCCTGTATTTCACGCGGGGTTCGCCTAAGTTCGCCATAGCTCGCGTGCTCGCGACGCGGTCTCGTCTTTACGACCGGCAATTATTTTCACTCGAGGTCGAACGTTCTTTTTTTTTCTCTCTCTCAGGCGGATCATTTTTTTGCGAGATGTTTCATTTAACTTCGCCGGCAGCTCCGCGAAGAAACCATTCGAAATTGTATTTACAATTTGATTACCGCGGCTTCGAATCGGCTAATTGAATTGCAAATTCGCGCAGCATAAATCGAAGTAGGGTACTTGAATATTCTAATGGTTTCGGGGAAACTATGCGAGGGAAATTTTCATGGACCTGAAATTCATTCATTAAGTCACTTCTATAACCTGAGAATATTACAAATGAATGGAATCGGTCGCTGAATATTCACGTGTTGTTCGTAGTTAGATTGGACTGAATATTTATTGTTCAAGGCGGGACGAGTCGGGGTGATCTGACGAACTTCTGCCGAACAATAAATATTCATTTTGGTAATGTTTTTCCGTGTCTATGTCTTTGAAAGATCGAAACGAAGTTAATGAAACATCGATCGTGCCTCGGAGATCATCTTCTGTGCCATTGTATCTTTTTACCTAATCAAGTAAAAGTCGTTATTCCTTGATACACAGAATAAACGGTATCAAAATTGATAAGTATACTATGGATCCTTTTGCAAACTACAAATTCCCTTTGTCGACTATCAAAATTACAGAACGCTTGAAAATGTATTTCCTTCCAAACTGTAAATAGACATTTTTAGAAATTCGAAAATTCTTATATTCGTTACAAATGCATAAGATCCGTTGACAGATTAGTCGGCGTTACTTAACCCATTGACTGCCAACTACAAGATATCTCATAGTAAGCGTCTGTACCAAAACTGCCAGCTACGAGATATCTCGTAGTGGATGCTGCAAGTTTAGATTGGCTACAAATGGCTATTTGAGTTAGGAACTATTAGAAAGGATGAATGAAAAATGTATATAGTGTAGAGAACATATTGATTATCAATTTTTATTTTTTAAAATTATTATTAAAACTATATATTAAATTAATTATATTAAAATAAAACCGTGGCACCCAGGGCAAGACGCGCTAAATTTGCGTGGCAGTCAATGGGTTAAACGTCAAAGAATAAATCACAAACACATTCAGAAAATGATTTTATATTGTTGTAACATAAAATATAGTGCAACGAGGTATTTTGCTGCCGAATAACTGCACGAATAACGTGCACACTGACAATAACGATTAATTGGTACAAGAAGATCACCTTCGACGCATTAAATCGAATCACTCCGTTCGCCGTACAAGGTTTGCAAAAGTTTACGACCGCCGTACAATCGGAAGATCGTTCTTCTTCCGAGTCCATTCTCGAAACACGCTCGTCGCGCTATTTACCGCGTCGAGATTGAAATCACCGGAGTATTATGCAAATCGCCGGCATAATGAAACGTCAAGTGGCCGATTGAAACCTGTTTATCACGGTTGAAGTTTAACGACTCGAGTCAGCGACTTGAATCGCGGTCGGTTTCACCGGGCGCAGCGTTTTCCTTCGTCGAGCTTCGCTGAAAAAACCTTGGTTTTCCATCGCGAAAACTAATCCGCTAAAATTTTCCGGCAAACACGATCAAACGGTCGCGCGCGTCGTCGAACCTAACCGCGATCGAACGCGGTTTTCTGGCAAGCCATCTGGATCCAGCTGATCGCGCGTTCCGTCGATCGATATTTACTGTGATCTACTCTTCACGAAAATCGTATTCGACGACTATAAAACCAGTCCACACACGACAAGTCAAACCACCACAGCCAGACACCAACGAGGACCGAGAAGCGTCGCGTTTCCGTTCTTTCGATGCAAATCTGCAAATCTGCGGCAAACGACGCGGTCCTGTTTCTGTTTCTTTCCGAACGCCGCCCTGGTTTGACTCGGTTTACGATCGTTTGTGAAGAACAAATACACACAGCCCCCGAACCGGGACAGAACTTCGCCGAAGTTTTCTCCCAGATGATCGAGCCTGCTTTAGCATGAACGCTTACTCTCACGGGTCGCACGATGGATTCTTCGTCTTCGGCTAATTTGTTGGAGCCGGCGGATCTTCCAGCGGTCGCGTCTTTCCAAAAAGAAAACTAAAAAGAAAAAGAAAATGGTCCACCAGCCGATTTCTGCCGAACCGATCGACTGGCAGACAGCTTTGGGATCTCATAGCATAACTCCGGACTCGAGGATGTTCCAGTCGCTTTATACTCTTCGAGACTCGGGGATCTCGGAACACTTTCGAGGTCTCGAGTGTGTCTCGAGCGTGTCTCGAGCCTATTCCCATTCGACGAACAGAAATCACGGCTTTCTAGAGCGGTTTCGAAACTTTCGAGGGTCCTGGAGAGCTTCGGGAGCTGCACGCAGGAACGTCCCGAACCGGTTCCGGAATGGTCCGAGGTTCTCGAACTGGTTCGGGACATGTGCGAGCTGTTGGGATCCCATCGCTGCCCGGCAGATGCGACGAAACGCCACCCTGATAATTTTGCGATCTTTCAAAGCAAACACGCCTGGTTGTTGGTCAGCAAATAGGGGATGTTACAGCGTCTAGCTACCCTGCTAGGGGTACTCGCGGGCTTTTGTTCCCTCTCTCTCTCTCTCTCTCTCTCTCTCTCTCTCTCTCTCTCTCTGTCTCTGTCTCTGTCTCTGTCTCTGTCTGTCTGTCTGTCTATCTCTCGCTCTCTATCTTTCTCTCTCTCCCTCTCCGCCTCTATCTCGCTGCGCCGCGTTTTGTTTGTTCGACACACACGCACAGAATGTGTGCGTACGCGGCGAGGGAATAATGCTACGTGTCGACTTGAGGATTTCGCTCTTGACAGTGCAACCCTCGGTAGGGACAGTCTGAGCGAGTCGATGTTGCTCTAACTTTCGAGAGCGAAACTCGATGGAGTGCAAGTTGACACAGGCGCGTAAGGTTACTCTCGCGTGGAAAGACAGCGTTAGGGAGCTAAGAAATCAATGCCAGCTGCCGGCGATTTGCTGAACCCTGCAGCTTATTTTAGCTGATTTTGCAGTTTGTGTTTCGGGGAGGTTCGGTGCTGGGGGGTTTAGTCGATTTAAAATGATTTATTCGCTTTCGCTGACGTGTAACATGATGGTTCTCTTTGGACGCTGTACTTCGAGAGCGCCCCGGATAGGTTGCCAGCAGGTTTCAGAAATAAATGTCGCGTTTCGCAATGTTCGAGACTATGTAAATTAATTGGAACTTTCGGTTTGTCTGGCTGTCCCACGAGTACCACGAGTACTTTCTTCGCGTTTCTTGGCTATTGGAATATTAAAACGCGATTACATTGTTTCGTGTGTACTTCCGCTCGTATTGCACCGTTGAACAAAACTCTATGCAGAGGACAACGTGCAACGAAATTTATGTTGCTTATGGTGCGAGCAAATTTGATAATTCATCGAATGAAAATTTCATTTGGAGAACGGAAGGGTTTTAACGCAGACTGTAAAAGTTAGTATGTTTCCGATGCATTGCAGAATTTATTCGAACTCTGTCGTTGCTCACGAAATTCTCATCACTTTTCTGTTCACTGTTTTAGTATCAGGGTTCAGCAATTTCATGGAAATTCTCTGATTTTACGGTCAGGATTGACGTAGACGAATTAGTTGATGATCTTTCAAAATTTTCGCTTATCTTTACAGTAGTGTATAGAAGGCTTCATTTTTGCTATTCTATTTTAGCGATGCAATAACTTAAGCTATCGTTTTAGGTGTACAAATGAATTCGTGATTCGTAATGCATTAAAATTTAATTTGTTACTGGTTTCGTTATTTACCTACGGAACAAAGTATGCGCATAGAAAATGCTGGGGAATTATATTCAAGAATCGAATGTATCTCGAACGTTTATAAATCAACGAATTAATACTTTACCGACCGGAAACCTATTAACACATTGGCTGCCAAACTAGCAGCCAAAAAGATTGCATAAAGTCGGAGGAACTTATCGAGTGAAATAAAAATTTCCGAGTAGTTTTCCGACCTTCTTGCATTTTTCTGGGTCACCGTCAAATTGGATACAATAAATATATTAACGTGAAAATTCATTTAAAAATCGCACGAATAATTCCGTCACCCTTATGTGGGTGATGTGGCAGCGAAAGTGTTAATAGTTCTTTCAATAATTGCCCCATAACAAAATGAGGCTTAAAAACTTGCTTTTACATTGTAATTGGTAACAAAATTATTAGATAACGTTACTTAGGAGGCCTTGTTGAATCGCCATAAAAATTGCTATCGGCGATGAGGGATCCATTAAAAAGTTTTCAATGATGGATTATGAACAGATTTTGAAATGATCGTCGGTCGGTAAAGTGTTAATAAGGAAACGGCCACGAATTAATTTGCAGACTCGATGGTACGTTTCAATCTGAAGCCTTCGACTGAAATTATAAGACAAATAGTTGAAAATACCGTATAGTTTAACACTATGTTTCCGGAACCGATAAAAATCATAAACGTGCACACATTTTTTATTTAAAAAAATACCTAAAAATTGCAATTCGCGCGTTCGTTTTATTTTTTGCATGAGAACGTTAAATAGTCAACTTTTATCCCGTAAAACTATTGTTAAAGAGTATACGGTAACAATTACAAATTGGTTCGTTTCGAAAGAGCATTTCTCGCCGTCGGTTTCACGATGTAACGTAAAAATAACGTTCGAACGAAACCGAAAAACGTGAAATTAGAATGTCGAGTTCGGTGTAACCGTGGCAAAGGAACAATTTTCCTTCGACTGCGACAATCCTGATCCGCAGAGGGTGTTCTTCGGGGGGTGGAAAAAAGAAGAAATTTCTGGCGCGTTTCGATCGGTTGGATGATCGATTTCATCGCCGGACCGAACATTTTAATTGCACAAAGCGGTAAAGTGAGGAGAGCTGGCGACACGTTGTTTGAACTGATCGCGAATTCCAGACTTTTTCGTTCGCGGGGAAGAGGGAGCAGGTTTGTTTGCCGAAGCAATTGATTCTGCATTTTCTATCTGCCGGCACGAACATCAGTCGGCAAACATAATTACCGGCTTTAACGGCGACGTTTGCTAATTAGGAACTCTTTTTGTGCGTGGACGAAACATAAACAGTACGCTCTCTTACTCTTCTCTCTCTCTCTCTCTCTCTCTCTCTCTCTCTCTCTCTCTCTCTATCGTTCATGTGCTTGTTGGCAGACCGAATTATTAAATAAGTGCATTCCGAATGGCACGGGTTTGCGAATCCTGTTCAAATAAACGCGAACGCGTCCGATTTGCATCAGAATTTTTAAACTTGCAGTGGGAACGCGTTGTAAATCGGGGAAACGTAACGAATCATCTCGGTTGAACTGTTTTTTTATCGGGTTTGTTAATTTTTTTATTTTTCATTCAGCGTCGATTGGTCGAGATAATAGTTGATGGAACAATTCGACATAGAAAACGCGGTTCTAATTGACACAAATAGTTCAAAAGCGTTGTTGTAGCATCCTCTACTTAGAATATTTTATTGAAACGAATTTAGTGAAAAATTATTATATTGCACAAGACAACGTAACAGCTGCAGCGTCTTTAATTAGGATTATTTATTTGAAACA